>VWZW01005383.1:19775-32898 GCA_013397115.1 Edolisoma coerulescens | reverse complement strand
GCAGGAGCAGCAGGAGCCAGGAGCAGGAGCAGGAGCAGCAGGAGCAGCAGCAGGAGCGGGAGCAGCAGGAGCAGGAGCAGCTCTCCAGAACCAAGGGATGGTTTTTCAGGGGGCTTTGTGCCATGCAGGCTTCCCACGCTGACATGCCTGCATTTGTCCCACGCTGGGATTTGTGTCTCTGCCCCTGGGCAGAACAAGGAACTGAGGGGTCGCAGAGCAGCACCTTTCACCCCTTCATTCCTTCCTTGTCAGATAATGCGCTGATGTTATTTCTGTCAGCAGCAGAAATGCACCCTGGGGTTAGAAAGACCAATCTTTAGTCATAAATTTGAATTAGTCCCTTTCTCAGGCTAATTTTAGAATCCAATTATGATCAAGAAAAGATCGTGAAAGAAAAATAACAGGAAAAATTCACTCCAGATCTCTCACCGTGATAAAGCCGGAGCAGCCTGCACCAGCCTTGGCTTAATTGGGAAAAACACCCTGAGTTTATCTTGATTTGTCTTACGTGAGGACTGGGGGATAAGGATGAAGAAACTTCGGTTCTTGTTCAAGATCTAACAACTCTGACAAGTACATGGAAAACAGATCAGAGGGAAGATCTTCCCGTGCCCAGATGGAACAGGAGGGGAATTAGCAAATGGCACATTACCATATTTCTGATGGCATTCCAGCCTCCCTGGGAAAGGAAAGGTTTGGAGGGATTCATTAATTAGTTTTGGAGTTTACAAGACACCTCCTTCTTGCTTGGAGCTGGAGACAATGAAGAGCTGCTGCCTCTGACCCAGGATCCTGCCAAAAAAGGATGGAGCCCTTTCCCTTTCGGGGAGTCGGCGCCTGAGTTTCAGGCTGGTGCTGTGTGCTGTGTTTGGGGTCCTGTCTGTGGCCTCTGGAGAAAACTTCCCAGGAACTGGGTGGGAGGTGGTGGAAGAAGCTTTCACAGTCTGACCAAGTCCCACGTTATCCCCCGGAACAGTTCATGCCCTGTACAAAGGGCACAAAGAGGCCCCTGCTGAGCTGATCTGGGGCACTCACAGGGAAAAGGGCAGAGAGACCTCAAAGCTGCAGCTCTAAATCCTGGGCTGGGGAACAGCCGCAGCCCAGCAGGCTCCAGTTCCAAGAGGCTTTTAGCCAAAGAGCTCCCTGGAGCTGAGGGAGACCTGAGGGCCCTGCCCGGGTGCAGAATTAATTGGTCTCACCCCATCCTGGAGAGCTGTTCCCACCCCTCACTATAAATCCCAGAGGATCAGGAGAATTTTGAGATCAGACAAACACACCCCTGACAGGGCCAGTCTGGTGTGAACAAACTGAACATTTTTATTGCCTGTTCAAGGCTCTCCCTATTTGAAATTTTAACCAATAAACCCACAGAGTGCTTGGGAAACCTTCTCCCAGAAAAAGGAGTCTGTGGAAAGCTCAGTTTTGCCACGACGGCTTCTCTAAAACACCCTGGTTTAAAGTGTATCCAAAATACTTAAATAATTCTGAGAGAGAAGGTCCCCCCTGAGCCTCCTTTTATCCAGCTGAGCCCCCCTCCAGCTCCCTCAGCTGCTCCTCATCCCACTTGTGCTCCAAAATAATCCATACCTGCTTCCAGAGCCCTCAGTTCCACGAATATTTATGAGTAGCTGGCTTGGGGCAGTAGAGAAAGATGGACTTGAAATACAATTGTTGAAACCGAGGTCAGTTTTCCAAACTATTACAGGGATCTACAATCCTTAATAATCCAAGGAATACGAGCAGCATCCTCACGGAGCAGCACGGACAGAACCTCCCTGCACAGGGAACTCAACTGGGAGTTTGCTCCAAAGGAGATGGAATCATCCCTGAATTAAAGGTTCACATTTCCTCCTCTTGGGTTGCAGGTGGAGTTTGTCTCTGGGGGATAAACCAAATGAAAACCAAACAAAAGTGCTGCTTCCCAGAAATCCAGGCTGCTGGGAAACGGGATGAGCTGGAGGAGGAGGATCCTGGAGCTGAGGGTTCAGATGTGGCTTTTGAAGCCACCCCAGGGCACAGAAGATGCTGATTGCTACAATCACCTTTTGTTCCACCCAGCTCTGCCCGGACCAGGCTGTGCCCAGCTCCTGCCTGTGCCCAGTATTTTTATTTTTGCAGTGCTGAACTTTCAGGTCAGTGGAAGAGAAATGAGTTGTTCCCTTGCTGGGTTGCTGTGTCAGAGGATGAGCCTTGCCCTGCTCAGCTCGGGGGGTGATGTTCTCATTAACCCTTAGCGGGAGCAAAGTCCTCACACAATTAAATCCCAAAGCCGGGGCTGATCGACCTCCCCAGAGCAAACCAGGGAGAGGCACCTGGGCTGCCCTGGAGCCTCTCAGGGAGAACTGGAAATAAAAGTGCATCACAATTAGTGCCTTCCACAGGAAAAGGTCATTTGTCTCTTTGGTGAGAAAGGAATGGAAAGAAGTATTAAAAAATCGACAGAGTTCTCCAAAGAAAGGGCAGCTTCTCCATTCCAAAGGGCTCCTTGCTCACACGTGGGTGTTACAGGAACAGGCAAAGCTTCTCAGAATGTTAACGGGGAAATGGAGCTCTTCAAAATCATCAGTATAAAATATTTCATTTCTGCCTGAGTAATATTTGGACATTTCGGAGAGACACTTCAGTTTCCCCAATTAATCTGTGGATTCCTCACTTTTCCTTTCTGTTTTGAAGGAGGATTTGTGTTTTCCTTTTAATCTTGACACACTTTTCCCCCTGAAATTAAAAAACCCCAAACTTAATTTTGAGTGGCATCTTCCTCATCTTTTATAACTTTTGAGTGAGGGTTGGAAGAAATGTTTTAATCTCAGGTTTCATGGCACAGACTCAGTGCTGGGATAAGTGGGTGCTCCCAGAACCTGAGTGCAGCACAAGCTCCTGCCAGTACCTTAAAATTCCAAAAATCTGTTAAAATCCAGCAGTTGGAGCTGGAATGGGGCATCCAGCAGGAGTGAACTGGTCCTGCCTATTTTGTATCTTCATTTTACAATTCATTTCAGTTTCTTGGTCCATTCACCAAATCACTCTAATTACTGCTTGATTGGCTGCCATGCAGTGAAGCATCAATGTGTGCCACCACAGGCTTGGTGGCAGTGCCCAGCTGCGGGGGACAGGCTCCTCCTTGTCCCCATCCCTGACTGCCCTGTCGGGACCCTCCGGGAATGTGGCAGCAGGTCCCAACACAATCGGTGTTGGCATTTCCCTCCCTCCTTAGTGAGGTTTCCCCGTGTTCCAGGGCCCGTTCAGTGCAGGCCACCCTGGATAATCCTGCTCTGCGCAAAGCCTCGCCTTGTTAATTCCATGTTTACTCAAACTTCAGGACTAAACTCCCTGAACACCCCACTCTGGCCTTGGCATGGGGGGGCGGAGGGGTGGAAACCTCTCCTGTGAGGAGAGGCCCTGGCACGGGGTGCCCAGAGAGGCTGTGGGATCCCAGTCCCTGGCAGTGTCCCAGGCCAGGCTGGACGGGGCTGGGAGCAGCCTGGGACAGTGGGAGGTGTCCCTGCCATGGCAGGGGGTGGCACTGGGGGGGCTTTGAGGGCCCTGTGAACCCCAACTCATTTCTTTTCCTTTCAGCGGTGGCAGTAACTCACTGGGCCTTCCTCCAGAGGGAGTTTCTCTGAGACATGGAAAGTAAAACCTCCCAGAAACGCGGGGTTTGAACAACGCTTGGCCCCTGCAGGGGCAGGTCTTGGTCAGTGGTGCCTTTTCTGTCTGAGGCAGGGTCCAGCCCTTCCTAAACCTGTTTGGGTGATGGAGGGGAGGAGGGGAGAGACACAAAAAGTGACAGAAAGTCACAAAGGCAGAAGGGCCGAGCCAGCATCGCTCCAGGAGAGCCAAACACCTCCTGACCAGGGCATTCCCTCAGGAGACCAAAATTCCAGCCTTAAAGCTGCCTTAAGCCCGACTCAGGCATCCTGATAACCATTTCTCCACGGCTGTTGCAAGTTCTGGAACATTCCTGGGTGGCTGCTCTTAATCCTCCTCCATGCAGATGATGTGGAGCTTCAGGTTTAAACTGTTTGACTTGAGGAGCTGACGTTTAACAAGCTCTTTAATTCTATTGAATTCCATCTGTGCAATCAAACATTGCTTTGGGGCACTGCAACGTGAAGGATTTAATTATCCTTGTAGGATATGGAGGCATCATCCAAATTATTTCCAACTACAGAGCTGAAATATTTATTAACTTCTGCTTGTTCTGTGTTGCTGGGCTGGTCCTGGAGTCACTGGAGCTGATTCAGCCTGAAATTTTTAGGATAGAATTAATGTGCTCTCAGCAGCAAAACAAATGATTTTGATCTGTGTGCTTCCTTCCCTAGGAACAAAATCAGGTTGGGAAACCCCCAGGATTCCCCCTATGGATATTTTTTATCATTTTACTGAAAATCCTGAGCTCTAAATTAATTTGTTTTCTCAGAGGGGGTCTGGAGGGAGAAGTTTGAGGAGTTTCTATCACCAAAACCAGTGAATTTAACAAACACCCTCTTGAGAGTGCTTGGAGGGAAGTGTGGGGGTGNCCTAAAAGGACATTTCTGCTGGAGCGGAGATGTTTAAAGGGAAATATTTAACCCAGCCTTAACCAGAAGTTCCCTCCCTAAGCAGACACGGAGGATCCCCTTTGAACAGAGCACTCCAAGAGCCGCTCCTGAGATTTCCTTCTGAAGCTGCTCTGCAGATGCCAAGCACATCACTCCCATCCAAATGATGGGAGAGGAGAGGAGAGTCGTTCCAGCCTTTTGCTGTTGATATGAGGGTTTTAGGGGAAGAATGAGGCCCTCAGCTCCTCCAGTGGGACTCACCCTGTGTGAGATCCTGCTGTTCCCTGAGGGCTTTGGCTCTCTTTGCCTGGAAAACAGAACCATCCCCACATTTCACTCTGAAAATCACCAACTGCTTTGGGCTGGCTTTGCGTCCTCCTTTAACAGTTGATTTTCCTACTCATTGCTTCAGCCTGGCCCCTCTCCTCCTCTCCAGAACGGGAAGAGGAAAACAAACGTTTGTGTGTTTGTTGGGTGCCTGGCTGACTCGTTCCACGGGGCCGGGAGCTGTCAGAGCCACACGGCAGAGGAGCAGCGAGTTCCCCTGGAATGGTGATTCCAGCCTTTGTAGCAGCAGCTGTGCCCCAGCCGGGGTGTGAAGTGTAAATGTGCAGTTAAATCAAAGCTCTGAGGCACCAGCACAGGGACAGGTGTCCAAATGCCCAGTGGGACAGTCCTGCAGTGCTGGTGGGCAACGAGCTGGACGTGGACCAGCCCAGGATCCTGGAATGGTTTGGGTTGGGAGGGACCTCAAAGCCCACCCAGTGCCACCCCTGCCATGGCAGGGACACCTCCCACTGTCCCAGGGTGCTCCCAGCCCCGTCCAGCCTGGCCTTGGACACTGCCAGGGATCCAGGGGCAGCCACAGCTGCTCTGGGCGCCCTGTGCCAGGGCCTCCCCACCTTCCCAGGGAACAATTCCTTCCCAATATCCCATCCAGCCCTGCCCTCTGGCAGTGGGAAGCCATTCCCTGTCTCCTGTCCCTCCATGCCTTGTCCCCAGTCCCTCTCCAGCTCTCCTGGAGCCCCTTTAGGCCCTGGAAGGGGCTCTGAGCTCTCCCTGGAGCTTCTCCTCTCCAGGTGAACATTCCCAGCTCTCCCAGCCTGGCTCCAAGGGAATGTGACCCTGAAGCTTCGTGCTTTTCTCACTGAATGCAGAAATTCCTGGTTTGCCCTGAGAAGCTGCAGTTTTCCCAAGGCCTGGGATGGAATCCACCTCACCAAGGTTACAGCACAGAAGGTGAATGGTCAAACAGTCCCACAATCATCCTCCCCACATCCTCCCCTACGAGGGCTCGGGCAGCCCTGGTGGGGTTATTCAGCACTGAGGGAATGCTGTGGATGGAATGTAAAGAGAGGGAGAAGGTGGTGGGGAAATGCAGGTCTTTGGCTGAAAGGAGATTTATTTCCCCAGTCTGGCTCCGAATTTGCATCTCTGCTGGGCAAGGTCCTGCTCCTGGCAGGAGTCTGCACCTGCAGCCAGCTCCTGGCGTGGGGGGCCCTGTGAACATCAAAGCCTCTTCTCTAAATGCTGCTCCATTATTTAAAAGCCTTTTACTTCAGGTAATTGTTTCAGTCAGATGCTTTTTAAAGCCTTTTTCTAGGAGGAGCAAGTCCCGAATTAGAAGCAGTCCCCAGCTGAGAGCGGTGGGAGCTGCTGTGGGGTTCAGGGTGCCCCTGCCCCAGCCCGCCCCAGCTCGGCCCGTTCCTCTGGCCACTGCTGCCCTCCCGCTGACCCCTCCCACAGCTCCATCCGCTCCCCCCTCCTGCTGCCGGCCTGGGAGCACGGGGCTCTGGCCCTGCTCTCACCCTGCCCCTGGGCCCCCGCTCCCCTCACGGCCACGGTCCCTGCCTGTTCTTTTAATTAGTGTTCAGTGTAATTAATACCCCGAGGAACCACTGGGCAAGGAATGATGCTGGTGAGGGGCACTCAGACACTCCAGGAATGCCCAGTGAGGGATTGGGAGTTATCCCTCTGTCGTTATGGGCTGGTGCAGCTCCAGTGACACCAGTAACTGCACTGGGTCACACTGGGAGGGCTCCCGCAGGGCCTCGGCGTGTTTGGCCCATGCAGAGGTTGGGAGGCTGGCTTGGAACTGAGCCCAGGGTGATTTGGGCACGGACTATCCCTGTCCTGAGCTTACCTGGATCTTGGTGCTGGGTCCACCTCGGGGTTGGGACAGCAGAGCTCAACCACCTCGAGCACAAACGCTGTCCCCAGCAAGGTCAGGGCGGAGCTGTGTGGGTTTGCAGTCAAACACAGCAATTTCGTCCTTCCAAAAACGGCCCCAAGTGTCTCTGATCGACTGCAGGGGTGGCTTTGGCCCAGGGAGTGCTTGGAAACAAAACATTTAATCCAGGGTTCGATAAGAACAGAATGACAGTGTCAGCAGGGACAGGGGACGCGTGTGGGGCTGTGAGTGCTTTCCTTCCCTCTCTCGTTGACTGCTGAGGCTGGAATTCCATCACCCATCCCAGGAGCAGCTGTAGGAGACACCTGATAAGGCAGGACAGCAGAGCCATTACCCTGAAGTCACAGGCTGCTGTTCTCCGCCTGCGGAAGCTGCTCAGAGCGGGTGACGGGAGGCACAGAGAGCTCCCGGCTGGGCCCTGAGCCCACAGACGGGAAACGTCACCGCACAGCACCGGGAGCACCGGGAGGTGCTCCAGGAGCACCGGGAGGCTGTTTCAGGTGAACACCAGGAGATGTTCCAGGAGCACCAGGCGTGGAGAACGTCTCTGGCACCCTGCAATCCGCGTGAGGCTCCATCAGGGTGATCCCTTTGCTGCTCCCAACAGCTGTGGGGCTGAGCCGGGCTGGCAGTGCCACACCAGGGCAGGCCCGAGGAGCTTCAACCCCATCAAACTCCTTTTGGCGCCTGTGCTGAATGTGCAGATTCCCAGTCTGGGAGGTGCTCCAGGCACAGAGCTGGAATGGGAGAGCTGGGAAGTGTCACCCTGAGAGTCACCAGGGAGCTCCCCCCGAGGGCAGCACTGAGGGCAGGGGATGAGGAGGGACAGGGACGTTCCACCCTGGCAGTTCTGCCCCTGTGTCCCGGGTGTCCCTGCAGGGACAGCACATCCCCTGAGGGATCCGGGGCTCCCTCCCGTCCCACCCCTCTGGCAGCCCAGCGAGCCTCACCTCCTGCTGCAACAGAGACTTCACAAGGTAAAACTGAGCAGGGAGGGAGGAAATGCTCCTGGCTACCCCTCAGGAGCACACAAAGCCCTCTGTCCCCACAGAACTGGGCAGGTTTTTCCTCTCCCTTCTCCTTTCCATCCGGCATTCCCACACCAAGGGCATGAGGCAGCCCTCCCTGGCCCTGGCAGGGCAGATGATCACCTGGCTCTTTGGGAGCTGTCTCCTTGCATCAGCTGAGGCTCTGCCCCGTGGGCAGCACACGAATCCATCCCTGGGTCTGTCTGCGCAGAGCACAACAACCATTCCTGTTCCATCAGTGTCAGTGTGACTGCGCGGGGTGTCCAGGAACCTCGGTGCCACTTCAAAGCCCCTCACGGGATTTCTGAGCGCTGGATGTTACCCCTGTAGGATATTGCCATAGCTACTAATTATTAATAACAGCCTGTAGTGAAGGCTGACAGTTGTCTCCAGAGGGAGGGAATGTTCTGTAGCTTTGGGATCCATCCATGCTCTTATTTAGCAACACATTTGAGGTCTCTTGATCAGCCCCTTTCAGCCTGGAGTAAAGCAGGGATATCAGACAACTCCAGGAGGGTTTGGGGTGGAAGGGAATTTAAAGCCCACCCAGGGCCACCCCTGCCATGGCAGGGACACCTCCCACTGTCCCAGGCTGCTCCCAGCCCCAATGTCCAGCCTGGCCTGGGACACTGCCAGGGATCCAGGGGCAGCCACAGCTGCTCTGGGCACCCTGTGCCAGGGCTCCCCACCCTCACAGGGAAGGAGTTTTTTCCCTGTATCCCATCTAATCCCACTCCCCTCAGGAGGGTTCAGGAGTGTCACCACTTCTTTGTTCTCCTTCCCCACTGGCTTTCCATGGAAGGGGTTGAGGCAGTGCCCTAAAATGCCTTCAGTGTCGAGGCCTTTCCCTGTGACACTGTGACATGTCCGGTTTGCTCTGTCACTCACCTGGGCACAAGGAATCCTTCAAAAATAAATCCATCCTTGAAGTCTCTGGTGATGCAAAGGCTGTGGAGGGCTGGGAGGGATCCTGTTCCCCACTGGCCAGTGGAGGGAATCTGTTCTTTGGGCTCCTGATGGTCAGGGCGAGAGCAGGAGATGCTTTTGGAAGGTGTAAGGGTCCAACAGGATTTGGAGCTGAGCTGTGGCAAGCAGTGCCCAGGGCTGGAAGGAAACCCCTCTGGGGAGGGTGATGGAGGTGCTGCTGATCGAAGGTGCTGGGTTTAACTCCACTCCTGAGCCCCTGTCCTCTCCCTTTTCCCCCAAAGCACATCCAGGCTTCCCTGGCTGCGGGAGCTGAGCCTGTCCTGTCACAGCGGGCCCGTGATGTGACACAGGGGAACAGGAGGTGACAGGGCAGGGACAGCCTGGTGGGCTGGAGGCTGAAACAGAGGTGGAAGGAGTTATTTTGGGATGGGATGCCAGGAATTCATGGGGGATGTAAAGCAGAGCTGACAGATGAAAGGGCCAAGCTGCTGCTCCCAGTCTTGGAAGAGGAACCTGGTGACCTTTCCAGCTGCTTTGGCTCGTCCCCAGAGCCGGGTCACAGGCAGCCGGCACCGAAGGGGCCCACGTCCCTGGGGAGGTGCCGGTGTTGGGACACGGCGCTGGGGAGGTGGGTCCCAGCTGGGGGGGCTGTGCCTGGGGCAGCCCAGGAGCAGCTCTGGGCTGAGCCCCCTGGAGAAGAGGCAGGGCTGGCCCGGGGAACAGCCTGTCCCAGACAGAACCTGAGACACCTGGGGAGCAGCTGGGGCTGGGCCCCCCTGCAGCCTCCACAGTGGGCCTGGGTGGGAGAGGTGACCTGAAGGGAGGAGACCTTGGACCATCAGAGGTCCTGTGCTGGGGGAGGTGACTCCCCACCCTTTGTGTCCCTGCATGTCACCCCAAAAGGGGTGAATAAACTTCTGGTTTAATTTATGGTGAAAAAGCTTTTAAAACCTGCACTGTTGTGGCAGAGCTGGCAGGGGAAGGGTCATGGTCAGGGACAAGTAGGACACGGAGATCATGGGGGTGGTTGCGGTGGGTTCATTGATAAATATAAATATATCATTTATAAAGTATAAATATTTATAAAGTGTAAACATTCCCAGTGCAGTATCCCAATAACAACTCCATCACCTGTTCCAATGGATTATTGGATCATCCTGCCCATCCTGTAGGATCAGGGGTGTCAGTGAGACCCCTTTGCTGACTCAACTTCCCTGAGAAGAACTGGGTCCACTCAGTCTCAGATCTGGTCTCAGCCTGGGTCTAAACAATCACAAACGAGCAGTTTTGGGCAGGTTTGTGCCTTTGGCCTTGCAGGATCTGTAATTCCAAAGCAACAAGCACCTGTGGAGCGGCTTTAGGATTTGATCTCAGTATTGGAGCAGAGCTTGGCATTTCTTACTCAGCTGTCCCACAGTGAGTCACCTCTGTCCCCACTCAGCTGTCCCACAAATGGCATTCCAAAGGTTGGGAAGTGCAGGTGTTCACGGTGGGCCTGGTGTGACCAGGCTGCTCCTCAGGTGAGATCCCATCCTTCCTTCTGCCCAGGTGTGTCCTGTGCATCTCAGATCCCAGTGGATTCCCAGGCTTGGAGGAAGCAGGGTGTGCCCAGAGTGTGGCTGAGCAGCTCTGCAGGACTGGGAATGCTGCTGGCAGGAGGAACCTGAGAGCAGCAGGGAGCTGCCAGCGGGGTTTGCACCTTCTTGGAGGAGCCTTTAGGGTGATGCAGTGATGGGGGGAAAAAAGAGGAGGAATTTCACCAGAGGCTTCTGTGCATGCCCGGATCCCAGAGGATCCCATGGCAGGAAACAAGCAGGGTGTGCCCAGAGTGCTGCAGAGGGCGAGGAATGGAAAACTCGGCTTTAGGGGCAGCTCTGGCTGGGACCTCTCCTGGTGAGCGCGGATCCTGGAGGACTCTGCTCGTGGACAGCAGGAGGGAAGTTCTGCCTTGCAGTGAGCTGGAGTAGAAAGCCCTGGAACAGAGGCCCTTGGGAAGGATCCTGTTTCATTCCCAGCCAACAAATCCCATTTCCAGTTCCCCAGTGATGTGAGACCTGCAGAACTGGTGCTGCATTGTCAGAACAGAGCCAGGGAAGTGTCACCGGCCCCAGCCCCTCCCTCTCCCTCTGAAGGTGACAAGAACCTTTCAGCACAAGAGTTTCCTCCTCACACTTCATTTCCAATGTAGCTCCCATGGGGGGAGGAACAAGTGGGAAGTGACTTTGCAGCTGCAGCAGCTCCTGCTCAGGAGTGGGGAAGGTCCCTGTGCTGGCAGAACGAGCTGGAAACCTCAGCCCAGAGCGTGGGGCTGGAACAAAGGAGAACAGTCCCTGGAGAGCACAGTTACTCATAATATTTATTATAATACCCACGAATACCTTTTTATACCAGATTTTCTTTTTTTCTTGCTTTACACTGTCTTTGTTTACATTATCCTCGAAAGTTAAATGAGTGGGAAAAAAACCCCAACGTTATATTTTTTTTTCCAAATTCTCTTTCTTTCTTGCTTTAGGTTTTCTGTCTTCCCAGAGCTCCGTGAATGTAAGCAGTGGATTTCACTGGTTTCATTTTGCAATGAGAGAGCAAAGCAATTGCACTTGATTTAAAGGAAGCAGCAGCTGGGGTAACGATCACAGACAGAGGCTGGAATTACTCAGTGAATAAAGTGGAACATCTCATCCTGCTTCCACTTCCATCAGATTAGGGGCACTTTAGGAATGACTTCCCAGGGATAACATGAGTCAGAGGAGCCTGGAGTGGAGCATCCTCATCGTGGCTCTGGCAGAGGTGTCCTGCCACAGTCCTGAGTCTGTGGGGAGACTCCCCAGGACTTCATTCCAGCAAAATCATTCTGCTCACAGGTGAAATACCCTGGAATCAAATCAACTCCACTCCCCCCTGCATCTGGCACGAGCGAGCAAAGTCGTGTCTGATTCCTTGTCTGCAGTCCCAGGGGACAGGTGGAAAGGGGCTGGGGGAGAGAGGAGTGCCCCGAGCTGTGTAGGGTGGTGGGAATTCTGGATTAAGAACCAGGACACCTGGGATTCCCTGGGAGCCCCTCTGTGCTCCCACACCTGATGGAGACAATTCCTGGCGGGTGGGGAAGGGGTGGCTGGGGAATGTTCTGGCACACCTGGGTTCAATGGGGGTTTTTTGCTTTTTGGGGTCTCACTTTTCCTCAATTCCAAACTCTGGCCAGGGATGGGAGTGGCCCCTGCCCAGGGGGATCCTGCCCCAGCTGTGCTGCTCCAGGACAGAAATTCCAGTGGGATTTGGGACAGGCTGAGCTGGGGTTTCTTTACCTTTGTGTTCCCGGGTAATTTGCTCAGATTTAATTTCCTACACAGCTCTGTCTCTCTCCTGAGAAGTTTTGGCCCCATTTCTGTGAACTCTGAGATGAATTCCTGGAACAATTTGGACATTTTTGTTCAGACACAGCAACGCTGACATCGTTCCAGCCCTTCCAGTGGTCAAACAACAGCTCTGGAAGCTCAGCCAAGGCATTTCCCAGCTCCTGCCAAATGTGCTCCTCACAAACCTGTTCCTCCCTCCCTCCTGCACCTGGGATGCTGCTGGGGATGGAAGGAAATGTTTTTAACTCCTGTGTCTCACTGCAAGTAAATTCACCAGGAACACAGGGATAATTCCACGGTTTGTGAGGGACAAGGGGTCCAATTCAGTGGCTGCTGGAATTCCTGCTGGTCCTCTCCCTGTGGATGCAAGGACTGGGAGCACCTGGGAACACTGGGCACTAAGCCAGGCTCCCACATGCCTGGGGACAGCTTCTTTGTGCTTGTGCAGTCCTACAAAATCAGCAGCACTTAGAGCTGGTCTGAAGAAAGTTTTGTTCCCCCAAACCCCCTGGAAGTTCACTTTTATAAACAATTTACCCTAAAGTCCTTGTTTGGAACAGACACAATTGTATGAAAAGTTCCAGGAGGAGTCCTGGCCAACACTCAGGCTCTGTGAGGAAGGTGAGACATTAATCACGGCTTTAATCCTTCTGCCTCCCCCAGTCCTGCCCAGCAGAGCTGTGACCCCGGCTTAGGGAGGGCTGGTTCCTAAACCCCAGAGCCCTGGGAATGGTGTGGGAAGTGTGGCAGGGTTTGGCAGCACCGTGTGGGATCTCTCCCCACCAAAGGTGGCTCATGGGGAGCCCCAGCAGCCTCAGGGGAGGCTGAGGGCCAGCGTGACCTGGAATATTGCAATTTACCTGCTGGAGAGGCCTGATCTGGGGTTTGGCTGCCCGGGGGAATGAAAGCATTTCGTGTTTGCTGACCCCGGCTCCTTGAAGTGTTTGTGAGCTCTGGGGCTGTTTGGGCACTCCAGGGCTCAGGAGGAAGCCAAAGCTCAGGTGGGTGGGCTCAGGTGTGAGAGATCAGGTGGGTGGGCACAGGTGGGTGAGATCAGGTGGGTGGGCACGGGGGGTGAGATCA
>VWZW01005383.1:4749-19640 GCA_013397115.1 Edolisoma coerulescens | reverse complement strand
GGGTGGGCTCAGGTGGGCAAGATCAGGTGGGTGGGCACAGGTGTGTTTAGGACCAGGCAGGAGCAGCAGCTCTGTAATCATCCCCACCCCACCTTTGCCCACATCATCCCTTCCCTGTTTCCAGCCCTCCCCCTGGCCCACCTGAGGAAGCTGCTCCTTCTCTCCGGGAGAAACCCCCGGGATTTCTTTGTTTCCCTAATTTTGCCCCTCCAGTGCCTCCTCATACCTGTGGGAGCCACACCCGATTGAGAACATGGCCAGGGAGGGCTCAGGGTTTGGGTGCAAAGGGAGATCCAGGAGCAGGATCCCGGCGCTGGCTGGGAAGAAGGTGCCCTCCCTCCCTGGTCCCAGTGCTCGCAGTCCCCCCAGCCCTGCTGGGGACACTGTGTTTTATCTTCACCCTCAGGCAGCTGAGAACAAAGCTCAAAACATTTGGTTCGAGGCCTTCAGGTGCAGGGGTTTGGCCTTGAGTTAATTCATAAGCAATTAACTCCAGCTCATTAATAACAGATCTGTGAGTGTTGGCTAGAGCAAAATCCTCCCCCAGTCCCGCTCCAGGCCGGGCACATCCCGCTCTGAGTAGGGCAGAGTGCTCCTGTTTATATCCATATCCTGCTCTTCATGCAGGGAGTGCCCAGCTGTGGGAGTTAATTGGCAATTAATTAACTGCAGGTTAGGGAAAGACCAAGCATTAGGAGAACCCTTTGCTGGGCAGTTCGGCCTTTCCCTCAGTGAGTCCTGCAGTTCCTGGGGGCTCTCTTGGGAGAGACAAGACACTGCGGGTGATGGACACTGGGCTGCAGAATTCCAGCGGTCCTGGTGGATCCACAGAATCAGACTGAGCTGCTGTTCCAGGGCCCTGAGCTGCTGCTCCAGGCCCACCCAGCTCCGAGGCCACCTTTTCACAGTGACAAACTCAGTGAACTGGCAGAAATTGTGCTTTTTAATTTTTTTCCTACCTTTTAGTGAATTAACCCTGGGATGACAAACAGGAGAGCCCAGGGGATCTGCTCAGGTGGGGCCCCACCTGCAGGGCTGGCCCAGCACAGGAGGGACCTGGAGCTGCTGGAGAGAGCCCAGAGGAGGCTCCAGGATGAGCCGAGGGATGGAGCAGCTCTGCTGGGAGGGGAGGCTGGGAGAGCTGGGATTGTTCAGCCTGGAGAGGAGAGCGGGGGTGACCTCACTGTGGCCTTGCAGGGCCTGAAGGAGCTACAGGAGAGCTGGAGAGGGACTGGGGACAAGGGCTGGAGGGACAGGACACAGGGAATGGCTTCCCACTGCCAGAGGGCAGGGATGGATGGGATATTGGGAAGGAATTCCTGGCTGGGAGGGTGGGCAGGCCCTGGCACAGGGTGCCCAGAGCAGCTGTGGCTGCCCCTGGATCCCTGGCAGTGCCCAAGGCCAGGCTGGACATTGGGGCTGGGAGCAGCCTGGGACAGTGGGAGGTGTCCCTGCCCGTGGCAGGGGTGGCACTGGGTGGGCTTTCATGTCCTTCCCACCCAAACCATCCCGGAATTCTGTGACCCTCTGAGGCTCCTGAGAGGAGTCAGGAGCTGATCCCAGCTCTCAGCAGGGGAATCCCGGGCAGGTCCCAGCCGTGGGGATGCTGGGGCTGAGTCTGTGCCTCCCTCACTGCTGAGCTCGGCTCGGCTCGGGGGCTGAGGCAGCTCAGCCCAAATCCCTTTGATCAGGACTTGCCTGAAGTCCTCCCCCAGCGGGAGAACTTCCTCGGCTCCGCGGGGTTCCTGCGGCCGCCGCTGGGAGCAGCCAGGGCCCAGCGCCGCCTCCCGTGTCCCTGCAGCCGGGGCAGCCTTGGAGGGAACAGACACCAGGCTGAGCCTTCATCCTTCATCCCTGTGCCTGCCTGCCTGCCTTCCTTCCTTCCTTCCTTCCTTCCTTCCTTCCTTCCTTCCTTCCTTCCTTCCTTCATCCCTGTGCCTTCCTTCCTTCCTCCCTTCCTTCCCTTCCTCCCTCCCTCCCTCCCTCATCTCCCGGCCTCACAGCTCATCCCAGAGGGATGGACACTGCCCCAGAGCCAGGTCCTCGCTCCAGGCAGATCCCAGGAGAGGCAGGCTCACCCAGGGGTGAGCCAGGGGCGCTGCCAGGGCACGGCCTCAGCCCAGGGCGAGCCCAGGACCAGCTGTGGGAGCACGCTGGGCACGGGAGCAGTGCCACACGGGGAGGGGTCACAGGGCAGGCTCAGAGCAGTCCTGGCTGTCCCCAGGGACATCCCTGAGTGTCACCTGCCTGCTGAGGAGCACCTGCCACCTCCAGGAGTCAGCTGCTAAATCCAGCCCTGGGGTTTGTGCACAGAACTGTTCCTGTGTCTCTGAACTCCCGTTTCCAGTCATTGCCGGGATTGATGGACAAGGGTTTATCTTTGACCTGAATTTCTGCTGGCTCCATAATTTGTTTTCTGTTACCTCCCCTCTGCTCTTGCTGAGGGGATGGAAATATGGAAATGGTGGGAAAATCAGCTTTGGGTCCCAAATTATTCCTCCCCCTCCAGAGCAGTGAGGAAAGGTGACAGAATCCAGAACTTTTGAAGGGGTGACTTTATTGATCTATTTGGGCTGAATTCAACCCTCTTTTGAATGAGGGTACATCTGGAGCTGTGCCAGGGACGGTCAGGCTGGATTTGAAAAGGCTCTTCCCCCAGAGGGTGCTGGGCACTGCCCAGGCTCCCCAGGGAATGGTCCCGGCCCCGAGGCTGCCAGAGCTCCAGGAGCGTTTGGGCAGCGCTGCCAGGGATGCCCAGGGTGGGGTTGTTACAGGACTGGTTGATCCAGGTGGATCCCTCCCAACCCAGGATATTCCACAACTTTATGAGTTTGGACCAAGAGGTGAAGAGCCACAGCCCTTGCAGCACCTGCCTTCTCTCAAACCTCTCCAGAGTGACTCCAGCAGTTCCCAGCTGGATGAGAAGATCGACTCCATAAATGCATTCCTGGGCAGCCTCCAGAGGGGCAGGAAAACCCTCTCCTTACAGGCCAGACTTGGCACAAAAAACCCCAGACAGGCTGGAAAATGAGGAGGAAGCCGTGGAACAGTGACCCAGCCACAGCAGAGGGATTAAAGAACGTCTCTAATTTTAAAATGAATTTCAGATCTGTACAATGGTGTTAATGGTCCTGAGGGTGCAGAGGGCTGGGATGTCCTTCCCAGTCCTACACAAATCATCTTTTGTGCCCTCCTGGGACAGAGGGGCCATGGAACAGGTGCTTTGGTTATGATTTTTTTATTGTACTGGAATTACAGCCGAGCCTGGAGAAGTCCAGGCTCTGAGCCAAGGAGGGGTCACACAGGGCTGGGCACCTCCCACCCCACTTAAGGCTCCTTCAGCTCCAGCTCCTGAGGGAAAAGCCTGGGACAGACAGGGAGCAATAAATCCCTGGAGCACCCAGGGACAGAGGGTGGCTCCCGGGCTGAAATCCCCCGGGAAGCACCTCCCTCCCTGCTGCCTCTGGACACGAAATCTAAGCAGGGCTCCTAATTAAACACTCCAATTAAGGGTCTGGAGCTCTGCAGGAGGCACTGAGATCAAAATCCCCTTCATTCTCTGCTGGAGCATCCACGTGGTGGTTCCTTTGTGCCTTTTCCCAGCTCTCGGGGCTACAGGTTCCCTTCAGAGCACCTTTAATTCCCTCCACTCTCAGTCTGTGGCTGCGTTTAAAGCTCTCCCCACACACCCTGTTCCAGCCTCAGAAGTTTTCCAGAAGGTTCATGGGCTCAATCTGTTGCAGCAGCCTCATTTGCATGTGGTTTGCATTTTGCCTGGGGTGTTTGAAGCCCCCAGCTCGTTAGCAGGACTAATTGGGGGTTGGCTGTGTCAGGTTTTAGTGCAGCGATGCCACCCTGGGCCTGGCAGGTTGGAAAATCCCTGCCCAGGGAAGGGGCACGCTGCAGGTACCGTGGGCATGGGGGATTGGAGTGGGTGGAGAGTGTTTAGAGAGGGTCAGCACAAGGTTTGGGGAATTGGGAATGCTCAGGGGTTTCCAGGGATCCCAGGGAGGTTTTGGAGTCCTTTTCCCACGGCAGGCAGGGTTTCCTGGGCTCAGTCACTATGTGTTTGTCCAGGCTGTGTTTATGGCTCTGATGGAGCCTCAGCAGCACCCTGGAACCTCCAGGGCTCCCTGGGGATCTCATTTGGGGATTTTAACATTTCACCTGTTCCTGCCAGCTGGGACTCCTTGTCCTGCTCCCGGAGCACGCTCTGTCCCCGTCCCTCTGCAGCGGCTCCCTGGGTGTTTGCAGATCGTTCTTCTCTCTGTCCTTTTCTCCCCAGTATCCCATCTAGACCCACTCTCTGGCACTGGGGAGCCTTTTCCCTGTGTCCTGTCCCTCCATCCCTTGTCCCAGGTCCCTCTCCATGTTTCTTGGAGCCCCTTCAGGCCCTGGAGGGCCACAATGAGGTCACAAAGCTTCTCTTCTCCAGGCCCTGCCTTGATTTTCTCCACACCATTTCCCAGAGCTGCCTTGTGCCGTCCGGGAAAGCATTGCAGGAATTAGTTCTGGGAAATGTTCTCATCCGGGGGTTTGGAGAACAAAGCTGTGTTGTCCATGAGGGATATGATCCCAGGGTCAAGTGACAGAGAAAAATTGTGAGGGCTGGGGAGCTCTCCTCCGTTCACTGATGGCCCAGCTCCCTGGGAGTGTGGAAGGCTCTGAGACAATGGGGTCACCTCAGCAGAGAAACTCCAAATGGACGTGGGAGATGGGCTTCCACGAGCAATTCCCAAAGTGCTGGGGCCATCTCTTCAAAAAGAAATAGTGCTCAAATCCCCTCAGGGTGCAGAAGTTGAAATGATGCTGCTGCCTCTTCCCTTCTCCCTTGTGCTCTGTTCCAAATGAGTTCAGTCCCAGAAAATGAAGGCGCTGATGGAATCCCAGCAGCTGCTGAGAGCTGAGCTGGCCAGTCCTGCTAAAGGGCCTGGCAGGAATTCCCTTGTTACTGCTCCAAAGCAGGAGAATGTATTATGAGAAACAGGAGATGTATTATGAGAAACAGCTTAAATCAATGGGCCTCCAATCCCTTCAGGCAGCATCAGTTCAAACTTCTGATTTGAACACACAAAAAGTCTCAAAAGTTAAAAAAAGACAATAAAAAAGCAGGTTTGTGGCCTGGGAAGTGTCACAGGGCTCTGCTGGAATCTTTGCTCTGAGAGCTTTCCCTTCCCTGCCAGCACTGGTCCATAAAGCCTTGGCTCTGAATCAGCTGAACAGAACAAACGATTTAAAAATGGCAAAACTGGCCCATTGCTCACTGTGCCCCCGTGCCCAGCCACAGCTGCTGCCAGGGAGCCCTCCTGGGGCCACGGGAGCTGAGGGTCACTTCAGCTGCACCTCGGACAGTCGGGTGGCACTGGGGGGACGGGATCTTCTCCCAGAGGATCTGCCCAAACCTTCATTTCTGACAGGCGAGGCAGCAGGAAACATCCGGAACTAACATAAAATAACTGTGTTGGTAAAAAGCAACCAGATGGGCTCAGGATGTCCTGAGGCCTCACAGCCCAAGGGAACAGCTCTGTGGGGACACGGCTGTGGGAAACCAGGGTGATCCTAACAAAGCCAGGTGTAAAACCAGGGTGATCCTAATAAAGCCAGGTGTAAAACCAGGGTGATCCTAACAAAACCAGGGGTAAAACCAAGGTGATCCCAAGTCCCAGCAGCCTCACAGAGATCAGCTCTCACTCCTTCAAACACCCCCCCAACATGCAAAATTCCTCATGAAACGTTTGCTTGGAATGTTCCCCAAGTTCAGGGTGATTCTGAATTTTCCTTGCAACGTCTGAAGCAGACTGGGATCTTCATTAATCAGTCAGGCACCCCCTCAGCCTGAGGGAAGCATTCCCACGGGTGCCTCTGCTCCAAAGTGCTGACAGAATTCGGCTGGGAGTGACCCCGGGGTGCTGCAGCCGAGGGGACGCTGAGCAGCTCTGGCTCCTGCTCACCTGTGGGGCCAGGCTGGGATCCAAGTGAGCCCTCCAAATAAAGCCACACCTGAAGGGTTCCTGCTTCAGCCAGGGCAGGGCAGGCAGAGAACAGAGGCTCTGTGGGAATGGAGAGCCCCAAATCCAGGGAATATTCTGCGTGAGCACTGCTGAACACGAGAGGGGAGAACAAAGGAAGGAGCCGTGACAAGGCTCCCCAGAAGCAGGAGTTAAATATAGCCCCTGGATTTTCTCATTATTAGAATTGGGAGCTGAGCTAAAGACAATCAAATCTCATGCTCGGATGCAGGAGCTGCTGCAGGCAGCTGGAATGGGCCTCTCGCTCTTCTGTGGCTCCACACAATCCATCAGAAGTGCTGGAACACCATTAGTAAAACCATTAGTAACCAGTAACTGCTCCTGATAATTGAAATCAGGACACTTGGCTTCAGTCCCTGGGCCATGGCTGATCCTGTCTGGCCACAGGCAGCTCTTTCCTGCTGCATTCCTGAATTTCTCCCTCTTAGGAAAGGAGACAGAGGAACTTGGAGGCAGCATCGGGAGCTGAGGGCTGGAGAGGCCCGGTGCTCATTAGTAAGGGATTACGAGGCTTTAGGATTTGCTCCCTGGGAAGTCTGTCAAGCACTGCAGGGCCTTGGAGCAGTGCAGGGACCTGGCACGGCGAGATCCAAATTCGTGGAAGGAGGAATCCACCCGGAGCAGCCTCTCCTCCACAGCTCTGGCACAGCCCCTGCGCCCGGGACCGAATCCGTCCAGCCACAGCGGTGCAAACAGAGAGGAGGGAGAGGAGCCCGGAGGGAATGAATTGCACTGGTTTGGTGCAGGGCCGAGCCTGCTCTCCCCCATCAGGGAGGGCTGGCACTGAGGTGTGCCCGCTCCAGCTCCAGTGCCACCACCGGGAGCCCTCGCTGACTCCTCTCCCTCCGCCCGCTCCCCCCGGCACCGTCGGGCCCGAGCCGGGGCTGGGGACAGCAATTTGCTCCTCGTTGGGGCTGAAACTGCAAATTCCTTCCCGCAGCTCTCCCCGGGAGATGTCAGGGGGCATTACCGCGTTTCCAAAGGGAATTAATGCAATCAGCGGCGGCTGGAAGGCTCAAGGCAAGGGCACGGGGAGGGGAGAGCCCTCTGCAGCTCCCGCCCGACGGTGGCTGCAGCAAAGGGGGTCGGGGTTTGCCCGGCCCCGGTCGGGGAGCGCTGGAGAGGCAGCCCTGGATGCCGGAGCTGGACNCCAAACTCATGTCGGAATCAGATTTGGGTTTGTGCCCCGATTCCCAGAGCTCTGCAATAAAAGCACCTGCATATAATCATTCCGTGATTATGTGTTTCTATGCTAACAAGAGCATCCCCACAGCAGGCCGTGTTTAGGGGCACAGCAGAGACCACAAGGAATGGTTATCCCTGGACAGCCAACTCCTCTGGATGTCTGCCCCCTCCTGCTCCCCTCGGGATGGGTTCCTGGGGAATCCCTGTCCCTCGGAGCTGTGCTGGGATTGGGATCTCCCAGCACTGCCTGTAGGGTGCCACTGATCACAGCAGGGATTCAGGGCTCCCTGGAGTCACTGGGAATCCTTCTCGAAGGATCTGAGCACCAGAAGTGCCCAGAATTCCTTTAATCCCTGTGCTTTAATGGGAGTTTGGCTGAGGGGTTCCCAGTCGCCCTCCTGCAGCAAGGAACGAGCAGGGACAGGCAGGGATTGGGATCCACAGCTGGCACGGGGGAGGGAATCGAGTTCCGGAGGACCTTTCTCCAGAGGTGGGAGATCCATTGCAGAGAATCCTCTGTGAGCAGCTGGAAGTGGCTGATGGAGCGGGAAGGAATCTGCTGGCCCGGCATGGGGCGTGTGGGAATAAGGGGCTCATTATATTCCACGGGCACCCCTCGTGTTCCAGGGCTGATCCAGGAGGCCAGAGGGCTGGAGGAGGCACCGACTGAAGTGAGACAAGACACGTGAGGAGGAGAGGCTTTGCAGAGTGTGATTGCAGGGAAAATAACTCCCCTGGCAGAGGAATTCCCCCGAGTCAGGCTGGCAGGGAAAAGGCAGGAGCTGGGCTGCTCCCCTCAGAGCTCTGGGATCCCACCCTGCCCAGCCGGGCAAGGACTGTCCCTCTGCCATTCCCCTGGGAAAGCCCTTCTGGCTGAGCCTAGAGAGGTGCAGCCCTGAGCAGAAGTTGTTAATTAATTCACAAATTGCATTATTCCATCGTTGCTTTGCCCGGCCATGGATCCCTGGTGGGGATGGTGGCAGGGTGGGTGCAGTGGGTGCTGGCCACGCTCAGGGTGAGCAGATTTCACATCAACATCACCAAAACAGGCAGAGCTCTGGGCTCTGGAGGCTCCTGGCCTCTGGAGCTGCTCCTGTTTATCAGAAGGATTTTGGATCCAAAGGGGATCAATGTACTGAGAGCTTCCAGGGCACCCCAAGGGACACAGGAAGGGCACCAGGTTCCTCATCCAGGTTTTCCCAGCCTGGTTCTCCTCCTGCACACCCCCACACCAGCAGCACTGGAGTTTGCCTCTGGCACAAGGACATTTCCCCACAGCTGGGAGCCCCAGGGACAGTGGGGCAGTTTGGAGTCCTCCCTCTCTCCCCTTGCTGAGAGCTTTCCCCAGGACTTTCCTGACTTCCCCATTTCCCCTGTTGCTGTTTCTGTGCCCCGTTTTAGCTCTGTGCCCCGTTTTAGCTCTGTGCCCCTTTGGCTGAGGATGAGCCGAGTCCCAGAGCCCTCTGGTTTCTGGTTTCCTCCTCTCAGCTCCAGCCTGGAGCTGGACTTCCAGATGCTGGGCAAGCTCAGAGACCCAGGCAGCTCTCACAGCTCCCTGGCTTCTGCTTTGGGATTGATTGAGCCAAATTCAGCAGAATCCAGGTGTCTTTGGGCACTTTGGGAAGTGGCAGCAGCTCAGAGTAGATCAGCTCTGCCTGGGCTGCGCTGAGCTTCGGTCTGAGCAACTCCTTCAGGTCTGAGGGCTCCAGTGAAAGCCCTGGGAGCACAAAGCTGTGAACTCCTCAGAGCAGGAAATGCTGGTCCCCCTTCAGTGGCCACCCAGTGGCAAATCCCATTGCCAGGTGGATTTTCACAGGAACAAACCCCTGAACCCACAGGGACAGCCAGAATTCCCCTTAGGAAGGGTTTGATTTTCTCCAGGCTCGAGTCAGCAGTGATATCCTTTATTAGATCAAGGGGAGTTGGGAAGAGCCGAGGAGCTTTCAGGCACACTTGCCATTATTCAGGAATAGAAGCATCAGATTTGAGAGCTGAATCCGAGCCGGGGATGATTGCTCAGAGTTTAATTAGGGATGTATCAGTTGGTTCATCTCCCAGGGAAGGCGGAGGTGGCAGGGATGCAGGGAGAGGATGTTGGTTGTAGGGAGAGATGTGATCACACGTTCATCTCCTGGGAGGAGAATGGATTCAGTCAGTTTGGAGCCTGGATAGCACAGGGAGCTCCTGCTGGAATCACTATTTCCATGGGATCTGTGTTTAGTCAAATCCCTGCTGCTGCTGAGGGCAGGAGAGCAGATTCCCATTCTCTGGGGAAAGCAGAACCCCCCTGCTGCCCTGGCCCCTCCCGTGCTGTGCCCTGCTCGCCTCGCGGGGCAGGATCTCACCGCTGTCTCCAGGCTGCCGAAATCCCCTTTTATCCCCGCACGCTTTCACAGCCTCGCCCCTGCCTTTCTCAGCTTGCCAGGGGAGACAATGCCCTTCCCACTGCCTGTGTGCCAGCACGGAATATTCTGGGAATGTGCACCACGGAACGGAGCAGGAAATGATGGACTGCCTGGAGAAAGAGTGACATTTCCTGAAATCCTCCAAAATGTTTCATAAGAATTCCCAAATGTTCTGTTCAAGCCAGCACAGGCTGATTGTTGTTAATATTCCACAGAGGAACCCCACATTTATCTGCGTGTGCATTATGGGACTTCTGTAGGAAGTTTTTCCAGAGGAAGAGAAGGTGACACAGGTCACCGAAAATCCAGTTTTCAATTTAAAAGAATTAAATTCAGTCTGAGCTTTGTGCAGGACCAGCAGGGGCAGCAGCAGGGCTGGCCTGCCCTGAGATGGTCGGGTGATGTTTCCCTGGGCTCTCACCCTGAGACTGCTTTGGGCACATTCCCAATCCCCTTCAAATCCCAGCTCAAATCCTCGGGTTCCCAGAAGTAACAATGAGGGAAGAACCCCAGGGGCACTGGAAGCAAGACTCTTCCTTGTACAGGAATTCTGGTTGGAACAAGGCCCCACATTTCCTGGCCATTGGCTGTTTCCCTCAGGTTTGCTTTTCTGCCTTATTTTCCCACAAAGCTTCAGGATCTGCTGTGAAAAATCAAAGGACTCTGATGCATTTTTAGCACAATTTCGAATCTCACGCTAAATTAGAAGTGACTCTGGGGTTGCTGCCTTCCCTCCTGCCTGGCACATTGGAACAATAACCAGCATTTTGGTCATGTTTGCTTAGTCCTAATTTTGTCCCTGGTTTTTAGCAGCTGCCTCACCCTTTGTTCCCTGATTTCTCTCCCATCGCCTCTCCAGCAGATAATCGACCTCCTTGGGAGCTGCCCTCCCTGATGAATCCTTCTCTTCATCACTCCCTGAACCCAAAACCCCAGTCTGGGTTTGTCCCTGGAGGACAAAGCCCAGCTCCAGCAGCTCCTCATCAGGGAGGGTTCTGGGCAAAAGTCTCATTTGTAGTTCTGATTTTGTTCTCGTTCTTTCATTACCTTAAGAGCACTTTCCCAGCTTGACACCCTTTAACTTGGCTGCTCAGAATATTCCTGGTATTTAACTTCAGCTCAGAGCAGAGCAGCTTTTTTCTCTTCTACATCTTTCTTATTTTTCCTCCCAGCCTTGCCCTGAGCTGGGACTTGCTGTGAATCTTCGGGGTCAGACCCCACATCCGAGGGACCCTGTCCCAGGTCCGCCCTGCAGGAGCTGTGGGGCAATGCCAGGTGTCCCTCCTGGGTGGATTTCCAGCTCCTTGGCATTCCAGTGCTTCACAGGGTCCTTCCCCAGCCTCCTGCGGCCCTGTGGAACCCACCCTGGATTCCCATTCCCTGCTGCCTGCTCGGTGTTGGCTCTCCTTCTGCCCTGGAAGGAAACGGCCGAGGTTCAGTGGGATCACGCAGGGCTGGGGTTCCTGAGGGCTCTTCCTACCAGGAGCACTCTGGGAACATCTGACAGCTTGTGCTTCCATCCACGTTGGATATTCCAGGCTGAGGTGAATTCTGGAATCACAGAATCCTGGAATGGGTTGGGTTCACACCCAGTGCCACCCCCACCCTGGGCAGGGACACCTCCCCCTGGGGGGAAGGACTGGGCAGTTTTGGTGAAGCCCCAAGATCAGGGTTGCAGAGGTATCCCAGTGAAATCTTCAGGACGGAGAGCACAGAGCAGCTCCCTGGCACCTCAGCAATCCATCAATCAACTCAATCAATCCAGCAATCAACTCAATCAACTTCATCCAACACATATGCTCAAGATATAAAAATTTCCAAGCCTGTGTGCAGGAGCTGAGATTCCTGAGGAGTTGAGCAGGGATAAATAACAGCCAGAAAAGAAAGAGAAATTAAAACCCGAGTAAGTGATGGTCCAGCTTTCTCCGGGGTTCAGTCCCAGCCTTTTCTCCTGGCCCCAGCCTGTGCCTGAAACATTTATCAGGGCTCGATGAAGGTTTGCAATTTTCATTTGTGCTTTATTTCCCCCAGGAAAGCTCAGCTGTGAGCCTGGCACGGGGCTCTAGGAGGGGCTGGGGCGGTTTCCAGCTGGGCTCACAAACAGATGAGAGGGGAAAGGTTTTGTTTAAGGTCACCCAGTGAACCAGGGCCCTTCACGGGGACAAAGCTCAGAGGGCCCCGGCTGGGGGATGTGATTTCATCCTGCGAGGCAAAGCTTTGCCAGGCTCCAGCTCCCTGCCTGCCTGCTGGAGACCGAAGGAATGGGATGGATTTGGTCATAATTCTGCTCTGAATGGGGTCACCCCTGGGAGAGCAGCAGGAATGTCCCCAGCAAGGACTGCGCTGCCGTTAAAGGCCACGCTCGCTTGGCAATGCAGTCAGGCAGCCAAAATTCACCCTCTAAAGGATTCCAGGGAATCCCAGAACCTCCTGAGCTGGGAGGGACCCCCAGGGATCATCAACTGCAGTTCCTGGCCCTGCACAGAGACCCCAAATCCCCCCTGTCCCTGAGGGCGTTGTCCAAACTCTTCCTGCCCCCGGCAGCCCTGGGGCTGTGACCCAGGACAGGAGTGAACAGGACAGAGCAGGCACAGGGCTGGTCAATATTCCAAGGAAACCCAGGGAATTCCTGCTCTGTGAGGATGCCCCGAGCTCACCGAGATCAGCCTGGACATGCTGCTGGTGGGGCCATCATTTCTCTGCTCGGCAGAGGCAGATTTGGGGCTGAAGGAATGATTTCGGAGCAGATTTATCCGATTTTAGCACTCCTCCAGGCAGCTCAGTGCATCCTGAGGTGAAACCCTTCATGTAGGAATATAAATAATTACAGAATTTAACAGAGCTCAGCCAAAAATGAAGGCAAAGAACAAAGAAAAAAGCGTAACTGGAGTGTTTTGTTTCGTAACAATTACAGAATTGAAATGATTTATTGCATTTCCACATTCATGTTCAATTCATTTGACTATTGCTGTGGAAAGGAAACTTGAAACTTCCCATTTCAGCCTTTTCTAAACAATGTTTTGAGTGGGTGTCCAGGATCCTCCCATTCACACACAAGGAAACAAAAAGCAAAGCAGGAAGCTGCAATTTGAAAGTTAAATGAAAGAATTCCTTGCTGACAGCACAGAACATTTCACTTAACCTGAAAGAAATGTTGTTGGAGAGTTTATCCTGCCAGGAAGGAAAAAGAGGAAGGAAAAAATATAAAAGAACCTTTTTTTCTCCATTTGGGTGGTTTTCAGTGACCTGAAGTAGGAGTTATTTCTGCAGCTCTGATCGCAGAATTCCAGCCGGCTCCTGGCCTCAGCCCCAGGGATTCACTCTGTTCCCAGGTGCTGTTCCTCCTGTGGATGGAAGAGTGACCCCTTCACCAGCCCCGAATTGGGCAGATGTGGGTCAGTCCTGATGCCAGGTGGGAACAATGAGACCCCTCCCAAAGGCAGCAGCGACTCCTCTCCCTGGAAAAAACATCACTGGGACTGGCTTTGCTGTTCCTGTTACTGCCCAGTTACTGCAACCCCAGCTCCGCTTGGAAAGGTCACCTCTGTCCCTTCTTCCAGCTCCGGGGGGGCCTGGAGAGGGTTTTCCCACAGGGAATCGGGTCCCTGTCCCGGTCACTGCTCAGGACCCAGCCCTGGCCCCTCCGGCTGGGCTGGGCCTGGGAAGGCCTCGCTCTGCTCCTGCACGGCCTCCGGGATGGAACCGGGAATAAAGGCTCCCAGAGCAGCTGGAATTGGTGCCTCTGGGATGGAACAGGGAGTAAAGGCTCCCAGAGCAGCTGGAATTGGTGCCTCTGGGATGGAACAGGGAGTAAAGGCCCCCAGAGCAGCTGGAATTGGTGCCTCTGGGATGGAACAGGGAGTAAAGGCTCCCAGAGCAGCTGGAATTGGTGCCTCTGGGATGGAACAGGGAGTAAAGGCCCCCAGAGCAGCTGGAATCGGGGCAGGTCAGGGGGCAGAGCCAAATCGCTGCTTTGCTCCCATTCCTTGGCCCAGCAAATCCCCCCCGAGTGGCAGCCAGGGGAGCCCAGCGGAGCTCTGGGAGCTCGTGGGGTGGTTTGGGTTGGAAAAGACCTTTGGGACCATGGAGTGCAGGTGTTGGGTTGGGGCTGGGTGCTCTGTTGGGCTCAGCAGGGCAGGGGGGAGGGCAGGGGCTGTCCCAGCACAGCCACACCGGGTGGTGCTCCCGGCAGCTCCCGGGATTTTGCCGCTGGAGCCGGTATTCCCTGAGCCCCGCCGGTGCCTCGAGTGTCCCACGGCCACAGAATGTCCTGGGCTGAATGTCCCTGTCAGCCTGGGGTCCTGCAGGTCGGTTCCGGCCCCTCTGATCCCGTGGCCCTGGTGCACGAGGAGCCGGGGTGGCCCCAGCTGTGCTGCTGTGGGCAGGGGTGAGGAAGAGAGGCAGAGCCGGGGTTGTTTTGCGGGCTCTGTGTGATGAACTGCTGGAAAAGCAGCCCTTGGGCAATGGCCCAGCCCCGATTTCTGAGCCCCCATCCCACCCCTGGAGCTGGGCTTGACAGAGCTCACACAGTTCTGGGTGTGCTGCCTGCTCTGAAATGACTCAGCTGAAACCTTGCAGTGTTCGCAGGGATGTGCATTTATCTCCTAAAACACCCAGAAAAAAACCTCCATAACTCACAGAACTCATCGGCTTTGGCAACTGAGAGAAAGGCTCTGCAGCAGGGGAGGGAGGGAGGAAATCACTCAGAAAGGATGGCAGCAATGTGGCTCTTTAGAGGAGTTGACAATAATATGGGTTTGATTATTTCTGGAGGAGCTTAACTGACCTTTACAGCCAGATTCCATTCAAAATGAATAATTTTCCATTTAAAAACGTATTTTTCCCTGCAGTGAGTAGGAAATGTAACCAGACAACTTTGTATCCTTAAAAAAAAAAAAAAAAGTGTTATCCATATAATCTTCGGGAGAATTAAAGCAAGGAACCAATCTCTGGCAGCAGTGAAATTTCAAAGCCTCATTTTACTGCGACGCTTTAAAATACAGAGCCAATTTCACTGCTGTGCTGCAGCAGCCTTGCCCAGTCCTTGCTCCAGCCCAGGAGCTTCTGAACTCTGGGAAATAACAACCCTGCTCTGTGCTGGCCACATCAGCCGGGCTGTGCTGGGCAGCAGCGCCTGGGGCTGCCAAGAGAGGAGCTGAGGGGGATCCCACGGCTCAGCCCTTGGCAGTGGGGCCTCCCTTGGGGTGCCTTGGCCACCTCCTGCCACCCCTTCCTCCTGCAGCTCCATCCTCCTGCAGCTCCATCCTCCTGC
>VWZW01005382.1:0-380663 GCA_013397115.1 Edolisoma coerulescens | reverse complement strand
TCCCCAGGAGCAGCCCCAGGTCCGTGAATTCAAGGAATGGATTAGAGGGAGGGGAATTAAAGAAAAAGGGAAAGAGACCATTGTCTGGGATGGGAATATTAGAGTTACGAGAAATGCAGTCCTAATTTTGGAGAATCATCTCTCAGCTTGTTCGAATTCTGACCTCCTCGGAAAGCCTTTTCTGCAGCTAAATGCTCCCAAGTCTGGATGATATCAGGTAGACTACTGGAAGTCCCAAAATTTCTTTGTTTCTCAAGAGGAATCAATTTATTAAAAGCCCCTCTTTTCTCTCCCATTAGCCTTGGAGTAATTCTCTGTAGACACATCCAGAGTAGTGTCCTGTAATTCTGATAACATATGTTCTTTGTCCTCCCTCTGTGCATTCTGCTCTCCATGCTGGAAAGGAAAATATATGGCAATGGTGGGGTACTCAGATAAAAAGTGATTATAAAAGGAAACAACTAATGAGGGCACTGTGAGTAATCATGGCACTATTTGCAAATCTCTGCAAGCAGCTTCACAACCTGGTGTGTTCGACGTTTGAGGAAATCAGTTCCTGGAATGAAGAAGTAACGAAATTATCACATTCACCTGAAAGTCATGAAAAAAATAACAGCCATAAACTGAAGAAGAATAAATAATACCAAATCACATCTTATTTCATTGGTTATAGAGTCAGAGGATGTATGGAAAATGTCCTACATTACATACGTCAGCTTCAAGAGGAAGCACTTTGGTAGTCTTTCACAGTAATTCATAAAAATAGAAGAAGGAAAAATGGAAGAAAGTAATTTAGTGCACAGCATCAGGAAACATGCTTGGAAAATGATGTGTAATGATTCGGTGTTGAAACTGAAGGATGAGTTCAATGTTGTTCCTGAAGGACCAGTATTGAGTCTTTTGCTATTCAGTGTTGTCCTTAATGAGCTATTATGATCTTTGCAATTTTGCCGGTGGCATTGATTGGAGAGTGCCTGAAGAACTGGAGGGCAGGAATCCAGGTGATTTTATGGAACTCTGAGTGAGAATGACAAAAATGCTGATACTTCATGACAGGGATACAGATAGTGTTCTTTGGCAAAAGCAGTCATCTCTCCTAATACAGGGTAGTAAAGAAATAGTTGGGCTGCAGGTTTATAGAAAAGACTCAGATATTTTTATTGCTCACAAACAACCATGAAACACAATGATATGTTGTAGGAGAAACTCCACAAATTCAAAAAAAATCAGTATAAGCAGGAGTAAGCCTCATAATACAATCCTTCTCTCCATTCAGAACTGGGGGAGACCTCAGCTGGAAATCAGTTTTCTTGGGCATCCAGGAATACACTGACCCAACAACCAAACAGGCATAAGCGAAATGTTGCTCCAGCTCAAATTTATTATACCACAAATATATTGGACAAGTTGAAAATAATGAAATAGAAGAGGGAAAAAAAATGACCCATGCAGCAAGTAATGCAGCAAAGGACAGAAGAACTGAAAATTGTTACTGTTTAGCTTTGATAGAATAGTCAAACAACAACGTAGTGGGCCTTTCAATTGAAAAGTTAAAATTGAGTGGGAGTCTCTATTTGAGAAGGATAAAATTGTCATTATAAGAGAGAAATATGCAATTTCTTTTACAGCCATTATTTCTTTTTTTTGAAGTCCTTAGAAACTTCAATGCTACACAATCTTGAATGTTGATAGTTCTGTTTTCTAACACACTAACCCAGGAGGAGACATGTATCAAAGACATGAAGCTAAATTTGTTTTCAAGACAGTGTGTGTCTAAAGTGCAGGAAAACAGTTTGGGAGATACATAGACAATGTATTTTGTATGTTTGTACTTATCGCTAAAGAAAAATGTCACTCATGAAATTAAGTAATTGGGTTTTGCATAATCAAATTACAGTGTTCTAGTTAAAAGTTGTCAAAGTGTTAATGTGATTAATTGTTAAGGTGCCCTGTTAATTAGAATATTTCTATCTTGTCTCCTGTTATTTTCTCCTTGTATTAGTAAAGATCACAAGTTCTAATTTGTATTATGATGTTTAAAAATACGTCTTTGATTAATGTCCAAGTTATTATTGTACTGAAGAAACAAGGTTTTACAGGTGGTTAATTCAAATTATGATTGTTTTAATAATAATGAAGTTGTTAATAAGTTTCTGAAGTTGAGAAGAGTTTGTAATTCATGTTCATTATTGTCTAACTGTTATGTCACCTTTGGAGTAAGCACTGAGTTTAAAAGTTTACATTTTTGTTGAAAAATCTTAGGAATTCTTTTAAATCAGACTCATGGTTCAGCTGTGCTCTAAGGGGAGATACCCCTCACCCCATGGCTAACAGACTGTTTTTAGAAGTCAACCGTTGGTCTGCAACCGGGCTCCATGGCAACGTAGAATTTTAATGAGGACTTTTCCCACCATTGAGGCAAATGACATCACTCCCCTTGCAGAAGACGAGCCATTGGAGAAAAGTTCTTACATCATTTCAGGATTCACCAATCATCCTATGCCATGGAGGTGGAACAGTGGGCAGTCCGGGGAGGGGCCAAGGGCGTATAAACCCCGGTGCACAGGCTGAGGAGCTGCTTTTTCGCCTCAGACTAGTTGTGGGTGGAGCTCAGTGCTGTGGTCCTTGGGCCTAATATTCTATTTAGAAACTTAACTTAAAGGATTTTTGCCTTGGGTTAGCTAAGGCAAACCACAGCGCTGCTGGTCTCTGCCTGGGACAGAAAGCCGGTTCAGCTCAAAGAGTCTCATATCACTGTGTTCCCGGCTTTTTCTTTTTATTTAAGAAATTTAATTCTTTTGTTTCTCTAATTTCTCCCTGTTAATAAATTACATTTTCTTTTAATTAAAATGAGAATTGCCTTCGTTTTTGACAAAAAATTATATGGAAGCCTTTTAATTTTCTATTACAAAATGGGCCAGGCCCACACAGAGGAAAGATCTTTTGTATTGAATACATGTGATTTGACTCCGTGATTGGCCCTTGGTAGTTCCCTGTAAAGCAGTGAGCATGACATTGTTCTATATGCTATGCCAGCTTTGATGTTTAACCTTGCTGCTTCAAAAGGCTGGCTAAAACAAAAACCTCAAAAATATTGCTTGAAGTAATAATTGATAGCGACAAGGAAAAATATACAGTTAGCACAGTGAAAGAAAACAAGACAAATTTTAAAAGCTTAGTAAAAGGATGAAAGCAGTTTTCTACACTCTTATTATAGAGTCCCTTCTAGTCAAAAAGAAAAAAGGAACAATTGGGTAACTACTGTTAACTGCATTGGAGAAAAGCACCAAAAGATAGTGAATAGAGAAACCAGTGCTGTGTTAATGCAATTGGAAAGAAACTTTGCTCTTATTTGCTGTCTATTCCCCTGTAATTTAAAAAAATTCATATATATAATCTTCTTTTATAACCCAAAGAAATAAATTTATGCTTTTAAAAACTTATCTCTCCATCACCTGGTAACTGACTTTTGAAAACTCAAATAACCTCACAGTTTGCTTGTGTTCCCCTGCAGATCTGTGTTCAGACCCTCATTCTGTAGTCCCCTCATTTTTGTTCCCTCCATCCATGTCTTCCTACATGTCACCCTCCTAAGGAGAAAGTTATGGGAATTTTTTCCAACACTGGGTTTCACACTAAGAGGTTGAGATTTTTTCTTTTTGAAGGCTAAAGAGAAATTCATGGTTATTAACATGCTGGTTTTTTCAATGCAGCTTCTCTGTGTACTTATTCTAGGCAGGGCTGCAGGCATCAGCTTTTATTAAGCTTATTCAAAACTTTCCATTGTAGCATCCAGTTTGCTTATAGATTTGAGAAAGCTTTGGTTATTTTAACCCAAATTTGTCATGTGCAGTTTGATACTGTGATTTTATATCTTTCCAGACTTGAAACACTCCATCAAATATTGCACAGATATAAGAAATAAGGGCAGAAGGATAGCAGACAGAGAAAACAGTTTCACATCTATGACCTTCATCTGTGTAGACCAGGAAGGAAAAAAAACATGGCCTGAATTTTTTGTAGAGCCAAGGGATCTTTTTTTTACCCCAAAAAGAGAAGGGAAATTACTCTCCACTCATATGTAAGGCAGGAAGCAATGGCACAGACGGTCCTAAGTGTTTTGAGGCTTGATGTCTTTTGCGAAGCTGGAGAATAGTTGTGGGTTATTCTCACTCAAGGGTTGTCAGGGTTCCCAGGACACCTCCAGGAGTCCCTCTCCCTATAACACTGGAGACACATGTTTTTTTCTAACACCGAGCTTCAGGACCACAGGCAAAGTATTTAAATTCAATTTTCCATAATTCATTATAAAGAGAATCAATAGATAAGAGGAAGAAATATCAGGACAAAAATGCTGTAGAGGGGGAAGAAAACGTTGTATGTCACATCTTGTAAATCCTAATACAGTGTTACTCAGAAGTTTATAGATGTTTATGTCTTTAGATACAGCTGAACACTGATTCATAGAAAAGCTGAAAACTCTTGGCAACTTAAAACTCAATGAATTTAAAAAGAAGAATAGGCTAGATGCTGTCAGAATGATCCCAAGGATAAAACAGAGCATGGCAGTAGTATATTAACCCAGGGTAATGGATGGTAACAATGACAAATAGAATCATAGGATCCTACCATTTCATAGGTTGGTAAAAACATCTAAGATCATAGAGTCAAACCATTAACGCAGCACTGCTAAGGCCACCATTAAGCTATGTCCCCAAGTGCCACAACTGCATGTCTTTCAACTCCCTCCAGAGATGGTGACTCTACCACTGCTCTGGGCAGCCTGTTCCAGTGCTTGACAACCCTTGCAGTGAAGAAACATTTCCTAGGATCCAATCTAAACCTTCCTTGGTCCAACTTGAGGTAAATTGAGCACGCTGCTGTCTTATGTTCAGTCATTGTCAATGAACACCCTCAGGTCTTCTACCAGGCAGTTTTCCAGCCAGTCTGTCCCCAGCCTGTAGCTTGCATGGGTTGGTTGTGTTTGTTTGCCTTACTGCACCTCATAAAACTTGCCTCTGTCCGTCAATGCAGCCTGTCCAGATCCATCTTCCTACCCTCCAGCAGATCAAAACTCCCACCTAACTTTTCATGTACAAACTTACCGAGGTAACACTCATTCCCTTCGTACAGATAGTCTATAAAGATATTAAACAGGCCTGGGCCCAACACTTTTTTTTTACCCAGCAAACAGTGCACCCATCCACACCATGGGAAGCCAGTTTCTCCAGGAGGATACTGTCGGAAATTGGGTCAAAGGCTTTACTAAGGCCTAGGTAAACAACATCGACTCTATTCCCTCGTCCTCCAAACTGGTCACCCTGTCATAGAAGGAGATCAGTTTAGTCAAGAAGCAGCTGCCTTTCATAAGTCCATGGTGGTTGTCCCATTTGATGATCTGCTCCATGACCGTGCCGTACCAAGGTCAGACTGCAATGAGTCAGATGGCAAAAAGGCCCAATGGAACTCCCATATTAAGTTAGAAAATCTAATCTAATCTGATGTGCCCAGCATGGGCAGCATCAGTTATATGAAGGGTTTTGTATATTATACAGTCTGTCTGATGAAAAGATGAAGGTTTTATTATCACAGAATTACCTGAACTTTTTCAAATCCTTCTGTAAATCCTAGCTGCATTTTACCTTGTGACAATGACTTGCACAGATTAATTACTTGACTAATAAATCACTTTCTTCTTCTCAGTATAAAACTTGCCTTAAAACTGTATGACACATCCACATTCCTGTCTTTACTATCTGTCACATCTATTGTTTGCCATCTATTGAAATGTGAATAGCCAAAAATTATACTGCTTTGTACAGATATTTTTTTCATTATTTTAATAATCATAGCTGCCATATTAAAATTTTTTCTTTATTTGTTTCATTTTTCCATTTCTGCCATATCTTGGGGGCAGTGAACCTTAGAAAATCTATAAAGTTTTTCTTTAAACCACAGTCAGTCTTTACTATGGCTTATACTGTTTGAGCAGCTAAAATGTTGCTGATAGTTTTATGTTTTGTCTCTCCTGAGTACTTTGCTTGCAGTTTCCATATCAATGTAATGATAGCTTTATTTTCAGACTTGCCTTTTTAAGGTTTTTGGTGAAGATGCTGCTTTTTTATATAATTCTCTTCCAAGAGGTTGAATAAGTAGGGCCAGTGCCACATCTCAACAATAATAGCCAAAGTTACTAAGTTCTCATTTCTTTAAATAACTGACAGAAATATGGACATTTGGGTTTAATAGAGTAGTAATGATCAAAAACCTGCCCTCTTGATAAAGGCTATAAAAACATCAGGTGGTATAAAACTGGTTTACAGCTGGTGGATCTCAGTGCCAGCTGGATAGACTGTATAGTATAGAAGGACTTCAGAAAAATTCCCTTGCATTTTCCTCAGAGAGAAATAAGGGATCAGGAGCTGAAACCTCCGTTAATAATTAATAACTGGTTCCATGTACAACAGTGCAGTTGCATCTCTCATATATCACAGACGAAAACATTTTGTTTGCTAGTTTGGTAGGATACAGTAGATAATTCAGACTTATTTGAATAAAGTATATATTTTAGCTGCAGCAATGGTATTGTATTGGACTGGACCAACATAAAAAAAAAAAATTGGTCTTTATTCTCATCTGATTAAAGAATTAAAGTGCTGATTAGGAGGAAGAACTTCCTTGAAGTTCTGATGGAAAAAACCGCAAAGATTTGTAATATATAAAAAAACCTTCTAACTCCAGTGTATTAAGCGGCACCATTCAGGACTTTATTACATATTAAGGTAAAAAATTAAGAAAGTTTGTTGAACAAAGCAATCCCATAAAGTTTTCTAATTCTCCTTCATAGTTTACCGACATGAAGGTAAAGTCATTACATTAATACCCCCTTTTCCAATTAGCCTTATTGTCCATGACAAGTCTCATAAAGACACAGCACTTCATTAGTTTCAAGATGCATTGCTGTACAGAGTGTAAGGGAATAAGACCTGCCCCAAACTGCTGTAGACTCCATATGAGTGAGATAGTCCTGCAATTTCATTTTTGTACATTAATGCCTTAACTAGTGAACTAGTTAAACAAGCATCCTCTTTCTAACCTTCAGTGTTTTCTGTATAAATTCATTAGTGTCACCACTTTGCTTGCTGTTTCCTCAGTGATTAATTGGTATTGAACAAGTTTTTAAGTGCTTTTCCCCTTCAGTGCAAGTGAAAGATACCACATGACTGACACAAACTCTCAAGTTCTGTCTGCATTAGATAAGTTCAATTGGGAATGGTGGCAATGCAGCACAGTAAGGTAGTTGTAAGTCAGATGTATAATAGCAGGGCACAACTTTATTGCTGAGAAGTTATACAAGTGAGCAATAACAGCAGTGTTTTGTAGATGGAATAACAGAGGCTCAAGACCAGAAAGTGGGATTTACCTCACTTACCTTGGTATTAAAGAGTTAAACATCGGAGTATGAGAGAGTTATACTTTCGAGTCAGTGGCAAATAATAGGCAGTTCAGATGAGCAACTCACCTGAATCATCTTGGATGCTTATTTTGAAGCAATATTAATTGCATTGGGTGCTTGGGTTATTAAAAGTTGTCATGATTTAAGCCCAGCCTGCAACTCAGCACCACACAGCCACTGACTCCCTCCTCTGCTAGCAGGATTGGGAAGAGACTCAGAAGGGTAAAAGAGAAAATTCGTGGGTTGAGATAAAGACAGCTTAATAGGGGAAGCAAAAGCTGCCCACAAAAACAGAGCAAAATAAGGAATTCATTCACCACTTTCCATGGGCAGGCAGGTGTCCAGCATCTCCAGGTGATTTGGGAAAACAAATACCGTAACTCCAATCTTCCCTCATTTCTTCCTTCTTCCCTCTGCTTTGTATACTAACCATGATATTATACTATCTAGAATATCCCTTCGGTCAGTTGGGGTCACCTGTCCCAGCTGTGTCTCCTCCCAGCCTCCCATGCACCCTCAGCCCCCTGACCAGCATGGCAGTATGAAAAGCAGAAAAGGCCTTGGCTCTGTGTAAGCCCTGCTCAGCAATAACAAAACCATCTCTGTATTATAAACACTGTTTCCAACATGCATCCAAAATATAGCCCCATGCTGGAACTGTGAAGAAAATTAGCTCTACTCCAGTCAAAACAAGTACAAGGGTGTAGGTAAGTTGCTTAAATATGTGCATTCAATAGCAGTTGCATAAGTGTATTGAAAGCTTGCAAAGAGCTGGCAGATACCGCAGAGAAGCTGTGTGAGGTGTGTCTATATAGTGGACATTGAAATTTCAGTGTCTTGATCTATGAGCTGCATCTCGCTCTTAGGTTTGAAGAAGAAGTCCCAGAGTGATAAAAATTTCTGTTTTACTTCAAAATTAGGTCTGTAGTGCAAAGTCCAAGGAAAAGAGGTTTGTCTCTACAGAGAAAGATTGATCTCCTTTCTGAAAAGAAGTAGCCAGGAAGGATCAGACAACCCATAGCTCAGTGGGTGCTTCTCTCTCTCCATTGCTTAAAGCTAGAACTAGAGTCACTTAGTGTTTGCAAGTACTTAGCTGCAAGAAAAAAAAGTAGTGAGAGGAATATAGGCTGAGAGTGAAACAGCAAGAGCCTGGAAGAAGCTGTCCAGCCAGTCCTATTTGACTTGCACTCACAACAGCCTTTGCATAAAACTGCCTCTGTTTGGACAGCCAGGAGCAGCTAATATAGCCAACTAATATAACCCCTCAAGTCTGTGCTACAACACTCGTTTTCTGTTTGCTAACCCATGTTGTTTTTGCTAGAAAGGGATCTGTATTTTTCAAACTATGAATGTACCATGTACTATTGAGCATCAAGATCAAACTGTAATCACGTCAGTGAAGTCCAACAAATGATGGTGAGTCAATATTCACAATTCATGTAAATAAAAATGATCAGATGTGATTTTTTTTTCCATTTAGGTTGATAGCTAATGAGACATTTCCCTTAGAAACCTAGACAGGTTAGAATGGTTCCAGCCTTAGTGCAGGTTTTTTGGAGGGGTGAACTACTCTGTAGGGTTGCTTAGCTTTTCACATTGACTACCATGCAGAGTATCTAAGGCAAGTAGGTTCCTAATTTAGATGCCTTAAAACTAGGTGGGATGAATCTGGGAGTATTTGTTAGGATGCTCCACAATGCTTTAGTACCAAAATCAAGGAAAGCGCAGCCACCACAAGTAGAGGCAACGCTATCAGGTTCCTGCTATTTACTAAGAAGAGTTAGAGCATTTCACTGACATGCTGCAGGTATTTCTCTGAATTAATTCAAGAGAGAAAATTAACTGTTCCAGCCACCAGCTACAGAAGCTTGTCTCTTTATCTGAAGCTGTAGCATTTTGCATTTCCTATTTAGTGTAGACAGCCATAAACGGAACATTATTAAGATTTCTTCACAAGGGGAATAAGAAAGTAGAGCTCACTACAATGTCCCCTGTTTCTTTAATTTCACAGCTGAATTACCAGACACTTGCTTAAAGAGGAAAGGCTACAAGAAAATTCAGAGCTGCTGGAAGCACATATATGTACATATTTATATGTTCAACCCTTTGGGTGTTATTAGAGTGAAAATAACATCTGGTATATGCTAAAGCTCTGTGTAATGAAGAAAGGGGGTCATGCATTTTTTAATAAGAAATGACAGAGGGCATTTCATCACTGCAGAACCATGTAGTTTTTACTTAAGCTAGTTTTAAAATAGGTAGCTTAGCTGGTGGTAGTGGAGAGGTCAGAAGATGCTGAGAAAACTGTGAGCATTTGCCTTGTTGTCTTAAAGGTGGTGGGAGGTGTTTCAGCTCACAGTGACCTCCCCATGACTGACATCTGAGCCAGCTGAAGCTGCTTGATCAACTTAGGATAGAAAAACCACTAAGAATGTATTGAGAATTTGCACACCAAGCAAAATTTCGATGCTCAAAGGCTTAAAACATTTGATCCTTTGACCACTGGTATGGAGCAGTGATTAATTGACTTTTTTTGACAGTGTCCTAACAGGTGGGATTGGAAGTCTTAGGCATGTGAAAGCAAATAGTAGACATGAGTGCCAGACAGCTCATACTTTTGAAGGCACAGTAAAGTCAGCATTTAGCTTGCTCAAAGTTCTAGATATTAGAGACAGAATTGATTGTAATGAACAAAATTTGCTTAAAGCGTTAAAGAATAAGTTGATTCCTATCTGCGCTGTTTTCAAATTCACCCCTTATTGGAGATGATTATCTTCTGTCAGCTTCAAAGGATGTATTTGCCATGGTTCTTGGGGAGAAGCTTTTTTTCTGAGATAATTTGTCCAAAAAGGCGGTGCAGACTGATGATGGGAATCACCATTAAATAAGCACATATGGGCTTATTTCAGTGTAGTGCTATGATAAAATCCATACCTACAGTACGATGACAAGACAGGTGCCAGGGGATCTATCAAGGACACAACACTGGTTATGGCAGCAAGGGAACGTACAAGGCCCCAACAGCCTCCCAAAGACACTTGCCAGGCTCTCCTGTATGCTTGTCACTCCTGGGTTGTGGGAATGCTCTGTTTTGGCAAGTTTTACAATCATACAGCTGTGGTAGTGTGAGAGGCCGTACTGGGGAAAATCAGCAATTGTCTTTCGGAATTGGTTTCTCACATTCTGTGTTCCTCACTGCAACACTTGGGATTTCACTGTGGTGAGTTGTGACCCAAGAGTGCTGGTGAGAGCCAGACTCCACCACAGTCCCTACAGAAGAAGAAAAGGGCACACCTCCATGAAAGTGTTTTGTCTGCTCATAAATCTTTTTTTTGCTGCTGTTGATCTGGCAAACACAGTCTGAAAATTGTCTGACTGCATCACTGTGGCTTTGAGCCCAAGCCAGTATGTCAGTCTCACGTGTGGTGCTTGCTGCACCCTAAAGGGCTTCTGTTGGTCTGGCCATGCTGCTTTTCTGTCTTTCTCTGGTAATACTGTATGACCTACATTTCTCTCCCTGTTTAATGCATTTGTGTCTGATTAGGTCCTTGTTCTTTCCCTCCTGCTTGCTCTCCAAATATCATTACTCCTTAACTAAATCTAGATGGCTAGAATTAAAGAGTCTTCCTCTGCTGATAATTATTTTATTTTAGTCAGGGAGTAGCTTTCTATCTGTATCTGGGTCAGTATTAAGCTTAGCTTCCAGTGTTAATTTTCCTGCTAAATATTCTTAATTTGTTCCTCCTTTATAAGAAGATCCTTGATCCAGTAAATCTTCTTGTCCCTCCTACAGTGTCTGTAGTTATGAATTGTCATGATTCAGTGAATCTGCAGAGAAAGTATTTTAATTATCCTCCCTTTCTCTCTGCCTTCTGCCAGGATGTCCAAGCCTCCCGTGGAGGGAACATTCCTATCCTCCTTCAGCTCCCCTGAGGCAGTTGGAAATTTTTCATATCAAGTTATCTTTTTGCCTCCCAAATCATACTGGATAAGCACTTCTTAGTGCTGCACTGTTGATTTCTGTGGGGAGATTCCAGCTGCAGGGAAAGGAAGACATAAGCTCAGGGGAGACTGCCAGAGGAAATGGCTATATAGTCTCATTTATGTAAGCCTTGGCAAAGCCAGAAAAAGGCCTGATCTCCTGCATCGTTCTCTGGACTTCAAGTGCCACAGATTTCTGCTTGATTCAGTGCAAGAACGAAAATCATGTTTCCATGATTTGTAGCTGGTAGCTGTTTTATTTTTTGGATTCTGAACCCCATCACACTTTTGGGTGAGTGGTGGGCATGGGCAATGGGATGGAGAATCTCCAGATCTCAGATGTATTGAATCCAGCCAAATAGCAGAGCTGTCTTTACTCAAATTCCAATAGTTCTGAAAACTGGTTTCTGGGCATCCTGAGACCTCAGAAGAAAGCATCACAAATGTTGCAAACAATTAGGACTTTGCTTCATGCTCTGACTAACAAGGCAATCACTTAGATGGCAGCTTAAGCATTGGTGCAGTTCATTGAAAAAAATTACAAAAGCCTGTATAAAGTGCTTCCCTCTCAGGCTCAGCACTGTCAGTCATCCATTCAGGCTTCAGAAGTTCCCCGGTACTCTTTGTTCAGCAAGAGGCTTACTGGAACCACCACACACTGTGTCAAACTACCAGGAAATCCTTTATCAGTACATCCTTTTGAAACTGTCATTGAACTGTATGGACCTAAAGAGTGATAAGCATTAGTAATACCATGTTCTTTTTATCCATGTGTCGCAGTTTAGTCTCAGTTGGTTTTATCTTAAGCTCAGGATTTTCAGTCCAAGCTAGGCTGCTGCAGCTCCCCACCTCCTTCTCCTTTTTAAAAAGGTGCTTAACCCATCACATATGGATACATAAGGCAAAAAAAAAAATCAAACTAATTTTTATCTAAGTTAGAGGTTTATGCCTTTTGTTTGTAACTTGGACTTCTTTTGGCAAGTGCGTGAGCATCCTGTCCATGGTCCACTGGCATAAATCCCAAAAGCAGCATAGTTTGTCAGAGTGATAGTGTTGGGGTTTTGTTTGCAGAATTTTTTATTTTATTTGGGTGTCTGTCAGGTTGTTTGTTTGTTTGTTTGGGGGTGTGTTATTTAGCATTAATCAAACAACTAATCAAACAGATATGTGAAGCAAGGATCTGAATGGTTTCACGTGCATTTCTCATCCTGGCATCATCAGCCCTTAAGAGCATTCATACAGCCACACCCAGTCATGAAAGCACAACAGGATCCAGAAGGATCAGCTGAACAACTGGGTACAAAACCCCCTGCTCCTTGTCCAGCACAGTTTCACTTCCCATTGGGTTTATCTTCTCTTTTTGCAGGAATCCCAAAGATTTCAACCAGCATCCAAAAATGCATATGTGGAAACAATCTTGTAGAGAGATTTGAACTTGCAGACCAGTGGGTTGCCTTTACAGGGTGCAAAGAATTTGGGTGTGTTTCAGCAATACACTGCCTGCCATACATCAGGGATGGCTTTGGGGCAGCTCTCAAGGAATGACACAGAAGGGAAGATGTAGTTCATGCTCTTGGAGGTAATAGATGATGTATGTGCTAATCAGAAATATGAGCGTAGACTTAGCCAGAATACACTGCTAAAGTGAAATCACTCTGCCAGAGATTTACAGCGTTCAGCAAGGCAGCTTGGTTAAATCAGGAAAAGAATGCAAGGATAAAAGTGCAACATTAGGCAACTAAATCCCAAATTACTGTTCTATAAACAGAAAAAAACAAAATCTGTAGAGCCTAAGAGTGCCCTGAGATTCTGTGGATATATTGACAGTCTGGAGTAGCTAAACACCCAGTTCACAATAAATCCTGCCAGGTGTTGTGCCTATAAATGTCCTGCCACTTACCTTACGAAAAGCCTTTCTCCAAATATACACAATACAGGCTGCAGAGATAAACACAGGGACTGCAAAACATAAAGTAAATAATGCTGTTGGTGTGACTATGACTCTTTAGGAAAGAATAGAATGGAATGGAATAGTTCCAACCGGAAGAGACTTAGAACAATCATCTAGTCCAAGTGCTTGATCACTTCAGGGTTGTCCAAAAGTTAAACCACATTTTTAAGTTCACTGTCCAAATGCCCCTTAAACACTGACAGGCGTGGTACATAAAACACCTCTCTAGGAAACCTGTTTCAGTGTTTGACCAGCCTCTCTGTAAGGAAATGTTTCCTAATGTCAAGTTTAAACCTCCCCTGACACAGCTTTGAACAATTTTCATAGAAATGGGTACCACAAAGAGAAATCTCCCCTCTTGAGAAAGATTAGAGGGCAATGAGGTTGCCCCTCTCTCTCCTTTTCTCCAAACTAGTGATTTTAGTGCTTCACTGTTCAAACACTCATCTAACATTGTCCATGAACACCCATCTCAACTCTGTGGTGGCCCTGACTGGATGCCCGATACCCACCAAAGCTGCTATATAATTCCCCACCACAAGTGGACAGAGGAGAGGAAAAAAAAAGGGTTCATGCGTTGAGATACAGACAGGGAGAGATCATTCGTCAATTACCATCATGGGCACAACAGACTTGACTTGGAGATATTAATTGAAGTTATTACCAGTCAAAATCAGAGCAAGATAATGAGAAGCAAAACAATCTTAAAAACACGCTTCCCCTATACCTCCCTCATTTCTGGTCTCTACCTCCTCCCTCCAGTGGCACAGGGAGACAGGGAATTAAGGCTATGGTCAGTTTATCACAGGTTGTTTCTGCCGCTGCTCAAGGAGAGGAGTCCTTCCCCTGCTCCAGCGTAGGGTCCCTCCTGTGGAAGACGGTTCTACATGAACTTCTCCAGTGTGAGTCCTTCCCATGGGTTACAGTTCTTCCTGAACTGTTCCAGCCTGGGTTCCTTCCCATAGGATGCAGTCCATTAGGACCAGCCTGCTCCTCCATGGTCTTCACCACAGGCTGCAGGGGAATCTCAGCTCCAGCACCTGGAGCACCTCCTTCCCCTCCTCCACTGACTTTGGTGTCTGCAGAATTGTTCCTCTCACATTCTCAGTCCTCTCTTGTCTGGCTGCAATAATATCTGCACAATAACTGTTTTCTCCTTCTTAAATAAGTTATCCCAGAGGCGTTGCTGCCATCTCCGATGGGCTTGGCCTTGGCCAGCAGTGGTTCCCGTCCTGGGGAAGGGCTGGCACCGGCTCTGTCAGACATGGGGGAAGCTTCCAGCAGCTTCTCACAGAAGCCATCCCTGTAGCCTCTCCTCAGCTACCCAAACCTGGCCATGCAAACTTAATACAGACACAGAGCCACATCTTTAAAAAGATTGAGCTGACTCTGAGACCAGTCTGGATGGAAGAGTGTTCTCACTCCTTTGTGTTAGAACAATGGCATCATTGGAGTGCTCATTTAAAGAGGGGTGGAAAGGCAAGCAAACATAGTCTAAAGCCTATGGGTTACAACACTTCTTGGAGGGGACTCAGTGCCTGGTTCCTTGTCCATTAAGCATACCACATGGATTACAGTAAAGAAGTAAACAGTGGCTTGAGGAAAATGAAGGAAAAAATAGTTTTAAAGTTTTGTTTTGTTTTTAAGGTTATTGGCATGACTGAGGGCATTGGGAACTCTGCAGTGATTTCATTGCTTGATTTTTCCTTTTAAGGAAAGATTTTCCAGGAGGTGGAATTTAGGAACAGAATGATCTCCCCATGGGTCAGCTGAGAGCAAAATATCTGACAGCACAGCCACATAGCCTCCCCCAGCACATGCTGACACGCTTATAGAGGTTGGCATGCCTAAAGGCTTCTTATAATTTATTCTGCCTCTCATACAATCCCTGAAGCACAAATAGTCAGAAAGCTATGAGGTCTTGCTATGCTCCAGCTCTTTTGCTCCCCCATATTATATTCCCTAGGGTAACCATAGGAGCAAAGAACAACTTCTAGAACTCACAGTAGCATAGGAATTCATTTATATACATCTTATTATTGCAGACCCTTGTCCACCCCCTTTAAAGATGCTGGGTCCTAGGCAACAGAATATATTTCTGTACAATAATGCTGGACAAGTTCATCAGGTTCAATGAACTAGTTATATAGATTTTCTCTCCCTGACCTAAAAAAATAAAAATAAAAAAAAAATTTAAAAAGCAATTCTCTTTTTAGGCTGTAAAAAATTTTAAAGTTATTATCTATCTGGTAAAATTTAATATGTTTAATAAAAGCTCCTAATAAAATATTTGCTTTGGCCATGACCCAGTTTTGGAAAAAGTGCAATTTTAGCTACAGTAAAGGTGCAGTTCTGGAAGAGCACAAATATGCATGGCAATATTTCAAACAGCGGTCAATTATTAATGAAATTTAAGGGCTTGTCTTTAGCCTACAGTTATAGTAATGTTGAATATTTTTCCATCTATAAGAAGTGCTTTAAAAGAAGCAGTATTTTAAAAGAGTATGTTAATTGTGAAAGACCCAAATTTATGTGTCTTGCTTTTGAAATATAAATAATATCTTCTGTAGTGTTTATGTCTGTGTGTAAAGATTTACTTACACCATCACTACCAACAACAAACAGTTGCTCCACAGTTTGGTATGACATTGATGCCCTGCATGTCCATCCCAACAGGGACACCTTTGACTCTTCCATCGTGCATTATCTTGTCCCACACTGCTTAGTGCCAGAAGAAGCTGAATGGTACCAAGGAACAGACAGTTCTACAGTTCTTTCTCAGTCACGAATCCTCTGTGCCCTCAGAGTGACTTCTTGTCTCTCACCAGCCACACTGCTGTGACTGGCACCACTGCAAGTTTCATCTTAGCCAGATATCTCTTCATTAGCTGCTCTTCCATTTCCTCTGATGGATTTCCTGACCAAATATCCTTTGCCTCTCTCCCTTTCTGCTCTCACTGTCCTTACCCTGCCCCTCTCTCTTCATGCACCCAATCTTTTCCACTCTGCTGCTGCATCAGCTCTTTCACTTTTCCCCTTGGTACTCATTCCCAGTTTCTTGTCTGTCCTCACGGGTTTGACATTCCAGCTCTTTAGATTTATTTTTGACAGGAAGGCCCCAGTTAATCAGACTAATTTCTCATTGTGCACCTGCTCCTATTTTCATGCTTACTCAGATTGTCCTGATCTTTCCACCTCATTGTTTTCCATTCCAGCTTATCCCTATGTTATCCCCCAAAACTCCTTCTCAGTCAGCTCCAGGCTATAACTCCACCAATTTTTTTGTGATAGCTATTTTTCCTCATACAGACCCTGGAACTGCTCTTCTCTGCTGAGTTTCCTTCCTCATATTATCACACTCCAACTCTCCTCCCTCTTTGCATTCACATCACTGATCCTGATACGTGTGGGGAACCATATTGGTGGGTGTAGAGAGACAGAATTCATGCTCTCAAAAATTGCATAGAAAAAACATCTTCCTTCCAGCCCTTCCTCTGAATAGACAGAATAGAGAGGAGCTGGATGTGAACCATCAACAAAGATTTGCTGACTAATATTATTCCTTAGCAAGGTGAACATGAGGACAGTAAAAAGGCTGATATAACAGTGTACTTCCTTGCCAAGTCTCTAATTCCTGATCCACAGTGTAAGGACACTGGATCTTCTCAAAGGTTAGCGGAGTTTTAATATGGATAAAACCAACTTTTTCCCCCCAGTTACATTCTTGGAAACAGCTGAATAAACTTGGTTGTAATTACAAAAAGCAGCTAGAAGCAGATACCAGCATAGAAAATGTCACCTTGAACAGTCAAATTTAAAAACATTTCAATTAGTAAGTGAAAACATGGGAAATATTCTTATAAGAGGAGGTGTCATCCAAACCTAATTATAGATTATGTTTTTGTTCTTGATATAATATGATTAAAATTCATTATCCATCTGTAGTGAGAGAAAAGATGCATTTTAATTCACATGCCTCATCTAGCATTGCTGAGTTCAAAAAGCGTGATAGATAGCAATGGATTAGAGGTCAGTCTCACCAGGAGGAGGAGTTACTGGTTATCAATTTGGTGAAAAAAACCTCACAAAACCCTTTCAAACCTTCTGAGAACTCTCTTTTGTAGGGAAATCTTCAAATGATGTCATTAATTCTCAATATGGACCCTAATTTAATAAATAGTCTTTTACTTCCTGAATTTTTTGCATATTGCTAGAGTTGTGTGTGGTTGCGATATGACTATCTAAAGAAATAACATAAAAAGGTCCTTAAATTACTCCAGAGTGATGGTCAGCTATATGTTTTAAATTTAAGAATGGTGTTTGCCAGCCTTTGTGGTTTAGAAAACTTCAATGTTCAGTGCAAGCATCAAGCCTTTGCCAAGGTATATAAATAGTGTAACATTATTTCTCTCTCTCACACGCACATTCTTTTGAACTGAATAATTTAGTCCAGCTGTTGAAGCCTATTACACTTTCCATTACAAATTATTTTAGAGAGCATAACATTTAGGTACTTTTAAAACAGGATGAATGCACTAAAAGTGACACTGCATTTGCATAAGCTGAAACTATTGTTTGGTGGTTTTTTAGCTATTTCAGCTAAGAAGCCTTTGTTCTTTTCTTTTCTTGTCTGCTTAGCCCTTCTCTTAGCTATCCCTCGGTATCAGTTTCTTGAGCTGATTCAAAGCATTAACATGAAAACCAGACTGGACTAAAGCAATGCACAGGCACCCCTTGGAGATTTTTAAACTTTTGTAATGAATTTGAGTTTCAGAATGTGCTCCATATAGTCCTGTACCACAAATGTCACTTTTATGTGTTTAAAAAAATATCTTTTATACACGTACAAAATATTATGCAGTGAAAACAAACACACGAGCACAAACAGACACAAACATGCAGCATTTAATTGTTTCCTTATGGCCTTTCAGTACTTAAAGAAAGCTTATTGAAAAGCTGGAGAGCGACCTTTCATGTGGGCAGGTAGTGATAGGACAAAGGGGAGTGTTTTTAAACTAAAAGAAGGGAAATTTAGATTAGAAATTACGAAGAAATTCTTTACTATGTGGGTGGTGAGACCCTGGCACAGGTTGCCCAGAGAAGCTGTGGATGCCCCATCCCTGGAATTGTTCAAGGCTGGGTTGGATGGGGCTTGGAGCAACCTGGTCTGGTGGAAAGTGTCCCTGCCCATGGCAAGGGGGCTGGAAAGAGATGATCTTTAGGGTCCCTTCCAACCCAAATTATTCTGTGACTCTATGATTATACAGAACACTCTACTAGAGTTCATAATGAAAATCTCTGGGACAGACAGGACACAGGAATTGACATAAATTCTGTTGTAGGAACACTTAAATCAGTAGTTCAGTGATGATTTGCCCTAATGAGACATCTGACTCAGTACTCTGCAGAAAACAGGAATATCCATCTGGAGAAACAACACAATAGCCAGCCTTGTTCCCCCCTCAAAAGACCCAGAAACTGCAACACCCAAAGAAAAACAAAAACAAAACAGTGAACCCTCCCCCCACCCCCGCTTCCCCCAAAAAACCAACCCAATCCCCAAAAATTAACTACAAAAAGCTGTTAAAACCAACAACAAACCAACCAACCAACCACCCGGTGGCTGGGGGCTCATATCAAGACAGCATCTTAACACAGGAATTTGTCTATTTTTGCAATATAATGCCTTTGGATCTGAGCCTTCATTACCTAGTGCGAATAAAAATTCAGAACTAGTAGCTGTCCAATAAAGATCTAGACAAAGCTATACAATTAGTTTGACACAGGTTTCCATCAGAAACAATTGTCAGGCCTCAAATGATGCTGGGCAAGTAAAGACTTGAGAAAATAAAGGGGAATGCAGCCAAGCCCTTGTCTATTTAATCGAGCACAAGATGAAGTGAAAGACGCAATATGAACTGGTTGCTGCTCAATTACTGTTGAAGTTTTGTTAAAGGAGTTGACTGCTATCTTATTTACATAAGAAAATCTCCACTCATGCTTCACTGAGCCTCAGCCAGACCTTAATTGAGAATTTATGGTTGAGTTCTCAGTGGAGGTGAAGAACTGGAACTTTAATTTCAAGTGCAGCAGTTGGCCTGAATCCATTCACATTCATGACATTGATGAGCAGTGTCCATTCATGCAAAATTCCTCTAACAAGTGAAGGCTTGAGCTGAAATTAGACAAGCAGTTGCCTATAGTTTGAAGTCAGGCTTGAAAGCACCTGGATTTCCCTGTATGTATGTATACAGCAAAATTACATTTTCCCAGGCTTTTCTCGGGGTCCTATGTGGATGCTTGTACTGAGAATTTTTTCAAATTAAGTCAATACTCTTTTCAGAAAATTGTCAAACTTGCCCCACTTGACAAAGAAAGAGGAGGTGGTTTGCTACTCTATCTGTTCTGCATTTCATATATAAGGAGGGTTTTTTTCATGGAGTGGTAGAAGGACTATTTATCTCACAGTGGAGTTTCATATGCTTGGGAGGTTCTGTAACCTTGTTGATAGCTGAAGTATGGGTGGTTTGGGTTTAGTTCTCTGTTGTGACAGTCTTTCCTGAGTCATTTTTGGTAAACTACTCAACACCACCACCCCACTTCCCTCCCCAAAGTCAGTAACTTTGAGGACATGCATCAAAATGGAAGCAAATTTTTAGGTTTTAAATATATATAAAATTTTGTTCCCTAAACAGCTCATTGGAGTAATTCAATTTAAATTCAGTCTTTGGCATCCAACGATCTACCAGAGGCCCAAGTGGTTATGGGCCCAGCAGTTGTTATGTTTGAGGTGGATTTTTGCCTCCATTTCTAGAAGATGAATTGTGCTTTCTGTGCTCCACTAGCGAGGGGCTGAATTCAAGGTCCTGAACACAGGCTGGAAGGTTGATGCCTTTTCTGCTGTATGACTTTCTCCAAAACAAGTTTTCAGTGGTTAAGATTTGCAAAACAGCAAACACATACGTGATACCTGATCCCAAGCAAAGCTCGGAACGGGGCCATGATGTAGAAGAAACCCTTGGAAACTCTGGTTGACACTCATGGTTTTACTCTCTGACAAGGTATACCCAAAACTCACTAGAAAGCTAAGATGAAGAACACATCTGCAAATATGACACAGAGGCCCACTTTGGAAATCACTGAGTTAGTGAGATCAAACAGCAGAGCAGTGAATATAACAGAGAGAAACACAGATTCTTTGTAGTTACGGTTAAGCTATTGAATTTTCTAAATAGTCTACTTTTTCCCCCTCAGAGATACAATTTTCTTAGCAAACCTACCATACATAGTTATAGATTTTAGTGTTCCTTTCCAGCTGAGAATAATACTGAATCTCCAAACTTTTCCTAGTAAGCCTGGTGGGTTGTTCACTAGAATTTTATTCTTAGATCAGCAGCTCATTATGGCCCTAAGACAAGCACATCTTCCTCCATCTACTTCCCAAATCACCTCACCCCATGCAGCAGTCTGTGTTCCTTTACTGGGAACACTGTGTCCATTACTGGGGCAATCTGTTCCGAGCACACTGGCAGGCATGTTACAGCCCTCAGAGGCTCAAGTACCACAGGGAAGCTCCAGGCACCTGCAGAGCACAGATGTGTTCTCTAAGATGGCTCTTTGCTTGTAATAATTGAAGGAAGCAGGGGGAAGAAGAACCAGTGGAAGGAAGCTGCCTTTTGGGATTTCAGAAGGTTGGGATTACCTTGTCCTGTCAGTGACTGGAATAATGTCACATGTAGAGAGACAATTAAGTATTGGCTTTTTTGAACTATTTAATTAGGATTTCCTATTTGCATGGGGTTGATTATGTGCTATATGATGGGCAGGAAAGAAATAAAGAAACAAACAAATAAATACTTCCCACCCTCCAGCAAATTTCTTTGGAAGAAGTACACAGGTTGGACCTTAATGATTTCTCTATTCCGGGGGATATATTACATTATCCCTGGCGATGCCTCAGTCCTGGAATACTTTGCTTGGATATCCACAGTACTCACTGGAGCAGTTCTCTTGAGTGAGGAGTCTGCCACCCCCAAAAGGCTGTACTCCACCTTGGCACTGCAAGTTCCAGGTTAGGAAACCTTCCATATTAATTGGAAAAACCCTCATGTGGTGGGAAGCACCTGGGGTTGTGCCTTAATTTTTTGCTCACATATCCATTCTGAGCCTTCCATGCCTGGCTATCAGTTGTTTCCAGAGATTAATTAGTGCTGCAAGAATCCCTGCACTCATGACACGATTTCCATACTATATGTCTTGGTTCTGGCTACTGAGAGCAGCAATGTCAGAGCTGAGTTTCGACACTCAGAGCACCTGGCACAGCTCATGTTACCCACATTGGCACTGCTGTGAATCTCACAGCAGCCATGCATTAGGAATAAGAAACAGAAATCCCAGTACTATCAAAGCCTCTATGGTGGGCTCCACTGAATTCACTGATACCTCAGCTTGATCCAGAAACAGCACTTCTGCTTTTGTGGAGCACTGCATTCACAAAATAATTAAGATTATTTGCTCAGGTTTTGTAACCAATTCAAACATCTGCACCTACAGCATAGAATTTACTTCCAGAAGCTGAATCTTATACACAGTTTTCAGATCCAGTTGCTCTAGGTCTAAATGCAGCTGGTCCCTTCACCAGCCCAAAGAATTATGCCTAAACATTGAGGGCATACCAAGCTGAAACCTCTTGGACAGCTGCTGTGTGCCAGGGCACAGGGGTCTCCTCCAGAGCCCAGTTCCTTCAGAGCTTCATTAACATCCAGTGATGGAAGCACAAATTTCACATTTCAGTTACAAGATTAAAAAAAGCAAGCTGCCCCTGGGAATTGTTTTGCAGGATGCAGTATGTGAGGAGAAGAACAAACACACCAAAAATTCCCTGCCCTGTGCCTTTCTTTTAATTCTAAGATTTGTACTCCAGTAAGACTTAGTCCTGCAATATCACCTTGGCATTACACAGATAAAACCCATGAATCTTACATCATACAACTAATACCCTCAGCTTTGATCTTCAAGGGGTGAAAAATGCTAATACTTTATACTACATTATTTAGGGGCTTCCTAGAGTTCGGTATATTAACACAGTCCTCTCTATTCAGCAGTGAATAGATTTCCTCTTTAGGAAGGTTATATTCATCTGTGCAGGAGAGAAATGAGAAATAATCCCCATCCTGTCAGGCAATTAAAGCAGTATTATTCCTTGCAATTTTAGGTTTTAATTTACTGTATGAATACCTACAGTATTAAGTCAAATATTTTTATGGAAAAAATCAGTGAAGCTCCAAGCAATAATGTTAAAGCCTTAGACCTCCTACATATTCTTCATTATGAGAATATTATGGTCTGGCACAAACCCAATATACTTCAATATTAAAACTGAAATTTAGGAAATGAGCTGTATTGTTCTTATAGACAAATTAATTACTTAAAGAGGGTTGTTTTATTGACAAAATTTATAAAAGGTACAGTTAAGGTTTAAATGTGATTTTTGTTCTCAGTTTCCCTGTTTTTTCTGTTTTTATTTCCAGTCAGTAATTTGTAACAGTTTGAAAATTAAATTGTGAAGTGGAATTTTCCAGTCCTGTTTACAGCTCAGCAGCAATTCTTGGGAGGTGTGATGATCTGAGTAAAATTGGTTTACATGCTTGTGACTTCAGACCAAAAACCAAACTACATTCTTCAGCCCATCTTCTGATCAGAAATCTTTCATGGCAGTAGTTTGGAAAAGATGAATATGTTTTGTTCTAATGTGGCTTACGATTTCTTGAGTAGATTCCTTTAATGACTTCATGGTTTTATGGTTATAAGCATGAAATTGTGTTTTATAGATGCACAGTATAATTTTCTACATGAATTATTTTTTTTTAAATTTGATTTTAAGCTCTTTTTCAACAATGTGCAGAAGTAAATTCAACTGGTATTTTCTCATTACATGGTCATACATCCAAAATACATATTTCAGGGAGAACACACTAGTTATGAAAAATTTTACTCTGTCAGAGAAGCTGGTGAGAGTTTTAAGGTTAGGGGAGAGAAAAAGGCTGTAATTAATCTCATTAAGTAAAATCTTTGCCCAGTGTCTATATCTGAATGTGCAAACCTCATCCCTCTCTAGCCAGTAAGAGAAATGCTGCTCCTAAGGCGTAAGTCAGATAAACAAAAAAAGAGAGGAGTAAAACCACCGATTTCTCATCCTCACTTAAAAAAGAGGGTCAAATTAAGATGCAGGTGTTCAAATGGTATGTGTGTGTGTTGGGCCAGATACGCCTTCAAAAGATATTTTCATTGTCTGAAAATGTATTTGAAAAACAGAGCAGCAAGTGTTCAAGTCCCTGTTTCAGTAAACATTTTATGTGCAAAGAGGATCAGACTGACTAACCCCAAAACAGCTTGATAATGAATAATGCTTATGTGGGCTAAGGAAGGATCAGGTTCAAAGAGAACATGCAGGCAGATCAGTCTTCAGTGCTTTGAAGGATGATGAACTCCTCTTCTTCCCTTGGCCACAAAACACTTTGGGTCTGCCTGAGAAGTGGAAATCCTCCCTGATCTTTGAAAAAGGGAAGAGGGGAGAATGGGATTAATATAATATAAATAAACTCAGGTGAGGAGATATGAACAAGATTTCTCCTAGTGATGTATTGAAAGACTGTGGAAAATGATGCAGAAATGGTTTTTTTTCAAATGCTGGCTTCTCCTTGTGACATTTATGATGAAATTCTGCATTACAGTGTAGTTTCCTGCCGTGCTTACCTATTTTGAAAATGTGGCTACTTCTCCATTAGGGTAAATAAAGTGTGAATTTACTGAAGATGTTGTATCTACTTTCACAGAAAGACCTACAAAATCGATATACCTGTCATTTTAGCTTTGACAGCGGGGTAGATACTAGAACAGATTTTTAAAGAATCGGTAGATAAGAAACAAGAGCAAAATGCAATACTTGGAAATGTCCAGTGTGGATCTATCAAATGAAAATCATGTCAAACCTATCGAATTTCCTTCTATGATGAATGATCTTGCTTAGCATATGGAGGACAAGCTGAAAATGTCAAGTATTCTGACTTTATTAAGCTTTTAAACATTCTATACCAGCAAACTTGGAAATTATAGCCACTGTGTGTCAATGTTCAACTGACTAAAAAATGGCACTTAGGGAGCGATTTCATTACTTTCTCTATGTAAAAAAGAGGGTAGGTTTTTCAGTGCACCCCCAAGATGTGCCTTAGTACTAGTCTTGGTTAATCTTTATATTTGTGGCATGGATGAAGGAGCCAAGCACACAAACAGAAGTTCTTGGGTGAGGAGGGTTGTGTGCACTTTGGAGGAATGGATCGGAATTAATAACCATGCTGTTAACTGCAGCAAGTGTTTTAACCATGAGGATGAAATTCAATAACGACAAGTGCCACGAATAGTAATGCCTGTGGAGGGAACCTGAAGCGCACAAATACAAATGGGAGAATAACTGGAGGAACAGCAATTGGGAGGAGAGGTCCAAGGTCATCATGGCTCAGAAACTGCATCTGAGTTGACAAGATAATGTGGTTGCACAAAAGGCAAATCTCATTCTGGGCTGTATTAACAGCATGACAACGCAAGTAATTATTTCGCTGTACTAAGCAGTGATGAGACCTCAGCTGGTGCACCATTCCCCAGTCTGAAAACAAGACTGGTGTAAATAAACTGGACAATCTCTAAAGGAGAGAAAAAAGACAAAAAGAAAGCACAGTTTATGTCAAAAGGCTGGGAGAAGTCTACTTATTCAGTAAAAACAAGATCAGGTGGAAACATAAGGATATATGAAATGGAATTAATTAGTTTTAAGATGATGATGGCCATTTTTTTCCTTCACATCCTATGTATGTGTTGATAGAAATGCTAACTTAATTGAAACCAAAATATTTGAGGCAGAAATTTCAATACAAAGTTGTAAGATAGAGACTGGGAAAAATTTCTAATTGTCAGGTTAGTAAGACCTTTGAACAGATGTTTGGTTAAACTACTGGATCTCCTGTGCTGGAAGTTTATAATAAATATTGAGAACATCTTTGAAATATTGCATGGATTTATATTTTTCTTCTTCATAGAGAAAGGATAAACAACTGATCAGTCAACATTCTGTAATTCTTATGCATCTGTAAAAATATTGCTTAAACCAAAATTATTGTAAAAGGATATTTAATAAGTCTGTATGCTTCAGTTTTGCACCTGAAAAAGAGCTTGGAAAATTTTTCATAGCACAAAGAGGGTTCATGAAAATTATGTTAAATTTGCACTTGGGATGTCAGAGTAGGATTATGTTTTATTAGAAAATGTCAGTAAAAACAAACAAGAACACAAAACCTCCAAAGAATGAATTGTCTCTTTAAGTAGAAATGTCACATTCCCCAAGCAATTTTTTTTTAACAAAAAGTAAAGGCTTTTGTAGCAACAGAATCTTTCCTGAAACATTCAGTGGAGCTGAAAATATATTTTTTAAGAGTTTTATCTGAAAAAGTTTTGAACAGTTCTATTTAGTAGTTTTGAAGACATTGGTATTTGCAGCCATGATCCTGTGGGGCAACAATTTTGCCCTGTTTCCAACCTTGCTGCCTTTGAATTAACAGAGCTCTTTGTTCTTTCCACAATCTCTTTTTCTCAGGGTTTATTCTTTCTTTTGCCTCACACTACCCCAAACAATTTTCCCGCTAAATGGCAAAGGGAAATTAAAGAAGACAAGTTCAGACAAGCAGATAACAAGAAATCATGGAACACTTCCACAGTGGTCTCTTTGTTAAAGCACTCGGAAATTTGTCCTTCACTTCCCAGGATATCCCATCTCTCTCGGCAGAAATGATGGTGCTGGGGCAGGAACACTTTGTGGTGTGAAGTACTGAGAGTAATTCAGAAGCAACAGAATAGTTGAGGGTGGCAAAAAAAAACCTGTCAGGGAAAGGATCAGAGATGTTGTACCCTGAGTCAGAGTAATGAAGCCAGATGCTGAGAGTTAAAGTCTAACTTGTAGTGTTAGGGTAATTAGCCAGCTCTTACATCTTTTGCAATCTCACTGCTGTCTCTATAATCTCAAATGAATCGCTTCCCTCATCCACAGTAAATTATTTGCAATAGAGATAATTTTTTCAATATTTTATCACAGTCCCTGCTACATTGGCTCCAGGGGCATTGAGAGATCTTTTGCTGCTACTGTAATATGAATAAATATGTTTGAATATATGAATATTTTTTTAATGTTTGTATAAATATATGAATAAAGCTTTATCCCATCAGAGTTACACTGGCTTGAAGTGGAGCAATGCATGAGTGACTCAATCAGAGACTTATTGCTGGCTCATCCTAACAGCCTCTACTTTGTGCTACTCCTGTGAGAGCCAGCATCATTGTTCCCATTTTTCTGTGTCTCTTGTTGCATTCGAAAAATGAAGGGGGATCTCTTTTACAGTTTTCAGGGGTGTAGTGGGCTTCTGAACCCCAACTCTCTCAGCTCCAAAACCCCAATGGCTGACCTGAGCTTTCTGCTGATGTTTTTTGCCAGGGGCTCCCAGTGAGGCCATGCTCCCTGGCCACAGTGTAGAGCACATTTTGCACAGCTTGTCCTGTTTGGACAGGCTCAAGAGCTACTGTACGAGCTGTCTCCTGTTTGAGATGCCCAAAGGCTTCTTGTTGCTCAAGGGCCCATCAAAAAAGCTCTTCTTTTGGGTCAGAAACCGACTATAACCTGGAATATCTGTTCTCCAGAATCCCACAAGGCCTAGGAAAGGCTGTGTTTCCTTAGATGATGGAGTCATGGTTACTACCCTGTTTATGACATCCAGATGCACGTTATATCTGAAGGGAATTTGTTAAGATACTCAAATGAAACATAGTCCAAAAGGTGCACTGTTGAACAAAGGGAGCTGTTTTCTAAAATGGGCCAGGCCTGATTGCTGTGCTGAGCTTCCGGAGGCAGATTTTAGCAATAACTCCCATTTTTCAGCCAAAAGGTCTTGTTTATGTTTAATTATCCCTCATCAGATTAAGGTTCTATGATTTTTGCAAAGGTGATTTACCATTTGGTTTCATGGCAATGCCAATCTGGCACATCTTTTATGTTTCTACCATGTTTGTATTTCCACATATCTAATATAGGTGAAAGTATTCATTGTACTGGTTGAGTGATTAGGAATTTTAAAGGATAGATCTTTTCCATGAAAAAATCATTCCTGAACTCTATTCATTTTGGGAGTAAACAATTCAGGTTTTAAGTCATGGCCATTACTAGCTGAGAGATTCTTGTTATTACTAATCTTAATGCATTCATGAAAACTGCAGCTACTCAAAAATATGGCCAAAAAATGATTCAAAATGTAAATCTACTGAAAAACAAAGTTTATCTAGCTGCAAAAGAACCATTTGATGGCATTCATTCTGTTTAAATAGCAGCTATTAAGCTTTTAATGGTTTTATGCTTTAAAGAATGATAAAAATCCTGCTAAATAGTTCTTCTGGACAGGTTTTAAAATCAGCTAATCATGTATGATTAAGATGATAACATTTATCACCATTGTAGATAGTGACAGTAGCTCTTACTGTATTCTGCATTTCCAATGTCTATCAAATCCTTAGAAAATACGATGAGATAAACAATGTATCATTACACATATTAGAACTTCAGAAAGCTGCTCAACAATGCCATATGCCTCACGTCTCCAACATGTCACTTAGTCTCATGATTCACATTTGATATTTTCTGAAAGCCTGAGTTTTTAGAGACTTGAATTCTAAGACACTGTCTTTTTTATGTCAGAAATCAAACAAGGAGAAGGGTAAAGAAAGCCTTAGAAACATGAACTTCACTATATAAAAGCAAAAGTATTAAATCTTTTTACTAGGAATGAGTAATAATAGAATATATAATTTTCATACAAATTAATGTTTTTGTGGCTTTAAGAAAGATATTTATACCACCGATTTTTGCAATAACATGAAAAAAACCAATAAAAATGCTACTTATTTATTCATGTCTAGCATCCCATGTAGTTTTCAGTCCAACACAAGTTAGCTAATGTGTGTGTGAAGACACACTGTCCTGCTAAGCATATCTCTTTCATCCATTCAATTTTGGACAGGTCTTGGATAAATGCTGCATTGCAGTACACTACCAGGCTCCAGATCTATAGAATGAAAGGACTACTTTTAGTATTTCAGTATGTGCTGCTAATTTGGGAACTGGAAAAGATGTTAAAATAATTTAAAGACAGAGAACAGTGTTTGAGGTGATTGATTTTTCTACTTACATTAAAAACCAAAAGCAGCTTCTAACAACTGCATCAAAGCTGCTAACAGCTACAGCTAATTTTCTGTCTCAAATCCATTGGGCTTTTCATCCAGAGTTTAATTGCAGTTATCCACTTGCCTAGAGAAACCTCAGTTTGTCTCTCATGGCGCTGAACAGAGTCTTTGCATCTTTGTGATTGATGAGAAAGGTCTAAAAAATGGACATTCATTGTCATATATTTTTACATAAAACACTGAAATTAATTCTTGCAGAGTTGGGTTGGGTTGGTACAAGCATATTCCCCATATCCTGTGGCAGAATAGATAACTCCCTGTCAGTTTTAATCCAATTAGATCTTTAGACAGAAAGTGTGACAACCACAGCAACGGACATCAGTGCAGGCAGCAAGAATGCTGTCCAAGGAGTATTGAACATGCTCATAAGGCCATTCTGTACATACCTGCACACTGTCACAGCCAGCTTGACAAAGACATGCATTTCTGCGTTTTTACTGTGTGTGGGTCCTATGCCATCCTTAGATCCTACCCAAGGATTCAGAGGAAAGCAATTAATTTGAAGGTTTTTCTGACTGACCAATCTTGTAGAGCCTTTTATTCGAGGGTGAGCAAAATTGCCATCATGAGCCAATAAATCAACAAGCAATTTTGCAAATGGTGTGGCTGTGCTAATGAATGAGGATAAACAAGTTTCCATGGTCCAGATACTGCTGTATCGCTGCCCTCCTCATTGCATGCTGTGGAAGGTGGTCTACGGACACTCAAGACAGAGAAGAACATGTCATAAGCAGGAAGGGAAAACCCAGATATTCACAAAGCTATGACCTTGCTAAGGAGCTCTGGTAAGTTTCAGAGGCTCAGATTCAGGGTCATACTTGCCTGACATGCTTCATTCAAATCTGAGTTGGCTTCTCCTCATTTAGAGTCACTGGCTGAGGCTGATGCCAGGTCTGGGGCTTTGCAGTGTACTCTGCTGCTTGGATTCATGATTTCTAAGCATACTCCATCAAGCTTTAATTTTTGCTTCTTCTGCCTGTCTGAGAGGGGAATATCAAGATTCTCCCTATTTTGAACTGGAATCAAGGCTTAGCTTCCAGTTTCAGTTAGATATTGATACATAGCACTGCAGTTCTCTGGTAAAGAAAAAAACCACCAGTCAGCAAGTAACCAGTGCTCTTTTAAAATGACAGATTAGGCAAAAACCAGTTTCCAAAGCACAGTGTTTTTGAAATAAAACTGCAGTAGTTTGGAACAGAGCAGAAATTGGCAAACCTCTTCCTTAGGGCCTGTTCTAGTCTAACAGATCACTCCAGCTTATTTGGATACACCAACAACGTGTACACCTTGTAATGGATGAGGTTTTACTACATGCAGTACTAAATTAAAAGTTGTCCAAAGTACCATAAAGATGACTCTCAAAACACACATACACTTCAGCAACTGCTCTGAATGCCACTGGCATAGCTACTGTACTCAAAACTGATCAGCAAATGGCAACTAAGAGGTGGTTGTAAAAAGCAGAATAAGAACTCAGGCTGTTAAGTTGCATCCTCCTGCCATGACAAGCTGTTCTTTTTCATTTAAAGCCAAATCAGACATGTTACGTTATCTACAGTCAAAGAAACATAGAAACCCAGACCAGTGGTATTGTTCCTGTGTCCTTTGTGGTCTCTCTGAGATCTGACTTCACCAGGTCTTGTCTTCTGCATGACTGGGATTCAAAACAAAACATCGCAGAGCAGCTGGGCAAAGCACTGCTGGTGTCAATGAGCAATGAGTCACATGCCAAGGGACAGCATGCTTCCTTGGGAGAAAGACGTGATGCTCAACAGGAATGTCAGATTAAAGTCAAGCATCCTGCCTTTCAGGGCTACCAGAGAAGCAAAATATTCACCTTTGTGCATCGCAATAGATATCAAAGTCAGGGTGTGAAAGGGAGGGGGGGAGTTTCTGTGGATTTCATCTTTGACAGAGCTGGGTTTGTTTTACAAATGGGTAGGAAAAGCTTCTGGAAAAATCCGTTCCAATTTGGCCCCTTTCCTCTCCTATTCTTTCCCTTGCAGTTTTGTACAACAGGCCAGTTAGAATGGAAATAGAGGAAGGCTAAATGATTGTAAAACTGGAGTTATTTTGGGGAAAGAGGAAATGAGTAGGCAGGCCTGACTGCTTTTTGTTGACATTCTGGAGAATCCAAAATGTGACTGGAGAGGAGGACTGGAGCACAGGTGGGGCTAGGACAGCTAATGGTACAGGCACTAACTACTAGGAAAAAGAGAAGTGACCAAATCTAAAACATTTGACATTATGTAAAGTCTTTCTTTCTGTTTTGCACAGAGGTGGCATGCATGTGAAGCCAGGTTTTCTCAAAGAATTTGACTTAGTTGATCTTGCTTTGCTTTTGTGTCTGTCCCTACTGACAGTTTTTGAATTGGTTAATTTCCTCTTCAGTTGAGGGGGCAAAAGACATCACAAAGTTAACCATTATGATGGTATTTGAGAGGTGATGGTCAGGAGTGACAGAAAGCTCTTGTAGTGCACTGGAGCCTCCAGACTGCCTTCAAACATTATTAGACCTTAGAGAAACTGCTCTGGATGCAGTTCATCGAGCAAAGCTTGAACCAACACTTGTAATCAGCCTTATCCAGTTTATTCAGTTCTGTTGCTGTTGCTAATGTTTCCTAGTGGGACAGATCTCCCATTCATTTGTGTTATCAGGATTTGGTTTTCCTCCTGTTACCTTCCCATTCTTTCCCTCCATAGAGGAGGTCTCTTCTGAACAAGTGATTAGAATCACAACAAGTGATTCTAATTAATCATTTTGTGCTGCTTTTTAATTGTGCAGCTCTGATTAATTTGGGGGACTGGCTATAGGGTTGAGCTGAAGTGATAGTGAGCTGTGAACACAGGCTCTATTGTCTGTAACAGCACAAAATGCTTGTGCAAAGTGGTTTGAAAATTTAAGTATTTCTTCCTTCTGTAATATGCTGTGCTTGCTTAAAGCTTTCAAGGCAATGTTCCTGTTATGTGCAATAAGAGGTTACCAAAAGTTAAGAAGATGATTACTCAGGCTTTGGAGCATTATAAGTCAGAGGCTAGTCTACCATTATTTCAGTCTTACTGAAGACTGGAATGATTATTATTGTTATTAATACTTATAAGATAAATTTAAAATTTTATTGTATTCAGGCACTGAATATGATTTCATAGCCATAATGCTGGGTCCTCTGACTCCCTAGAAATTTCCTGCTGTTCCAGTCCAGCAAAGTTTGTTATCTGTTTAGTTAGATCTGCCAGGATAACATAATAACCTATGAACTCTTGTAAGTCATCTAACTCATCTACTGTTAAAAGTGAACTTTTAATATAAGAGGTGTGAGTCCTAGTAGCAGTAAGAGCTATCAGTATGTTTTTTATGCTTTGATTCAAGGCTGCTTATCTGTCTTTGTACCAAAGTGTGCATCATATATAGACAACTATCTAAATATGCATGTAGAGAAATAACTACAAAATAATTACAGGTTAAAGACTGTTTCTCAAAAGGGACATGAGATTGAATGTGGCACTGTACAGCTGTGTGGCTGCTGCTGTGAAACTGGTAATGGATAAATCCTCTCTCCCCACATTCCACTGCTCCCAGCTGTATCAGTGAGGATAAAAGAGAAGGTTTTCCCTGGTAAACATCCATCTCTTCAAGCTCTGACTTCTCTAGGGCAGGAGCCTTCTTAAATTTTTGAATGTAGAAATATCTGTGTATGTGCAGTTTATTCTGGTGCATAACTGAAACCTCCAGGGATTAGCAGAATACAAATACTAATGAATAATGAACCATGAAAAGTAAACAAGATAGCTTTAGAGATCATAAAATCATAGAACATGCCAAGTTGGAAGGGACCCACGGGGTTATCGAGTCCAACTCCTGGCCCTGCACAAGACACCCCAGGAATCCCACTCTGTGCCTGAGAGTGTTGTCCAAATGCTCAGTGAACTCTGTCAGGTTCAGTGCTGTGACCACTTCCCTGGGGAACCTGTTCCACTGCCCAGCCACCCTCTGGGTAAAGAACCTTTTCCGAAATAAACTTCCCCTGGCTCAGTTTCATGCTGTTTTCTCCAGTCCTGTCTCTGCTTATGAGAGAGAAGAGACCAGAACCTGCCCCTTCACTTCCCCTCGTGAGGACATTGAAGACCACAGTGATCCAAGTAATCTCTGTGCATTCCCCTGACAGAGCTTTGCACACCTATGGCAGTGTGTAAAATCTCCTTTACTCTTCAGACCCCGTGCAGAATTTAGCTTTAGTTGCTGTCATGAACTTAAACTTTATATGTTTTGAATTAAAACATAAAAATTATCAGCTGACATATTTTTCTCTTGGCTAAATATTGTTCACTCAGGTGAGCAGCTGAGGTAAAGGCAAAGGTGTCAGGCTGACTCAGGAACTAAGGAAATTGTGACGTGTCTGTGAGGCTTATATCAACATTAAAACTTCTGGGATTTTACGATCTTGTCAATTTATGATACTTTCCTGACAGAAGGTCAGCAGGCTGGGAGTTTGTATGGAGGCCATGCTGCAGAACTGATGAAAAGTAAAAAGCATCTCTGTCACTGAAGTCTCACTTTCTTATACCTTTTTTGAAATCATAATGCAGTCTGCAAAGAAAGAGCTTAAAAAGATCCAGATAGATAGATATATAGCAAGGGACCAAAAATAAAAATCCTTTTTTCTTTCTTTAAAGCCATTAAACATAAAATCACAAAATGAGAGACATTTTCTGAATATCTAAAACATCAGTTATTTGCTATAAATAATCTGCTGAACACTTTCAGTGTAAGCAGACTTGGAAATACCTGGAGTGATTTTGTTGGCTTCAAGTTTATTACAGGGTTTTCCTGCTGGATCAAGAATAGGGTACAAAGGAAATTACAGCGTTCCTATTGCACCATGTTAATATAATTATAATTAATCCAATAAATATATAAACAATTTTTGTACTTGCAACACGGAAAGATTAACAACAAAAAGCAATGGTGTACGGGGAATAATAGGATAATGTAGGTTGGAAGAAACCTCTGGAGGACATCTGGTCCAATCTTTAGCTCAAAACAGGATAAATTTTGATCACATTAGAACTGAAACATAAGTGGAACATGTTCCACATTGCAAAGCATGTCTGTAGCGATGGTACAGGACAAGACAGGGTCAAGATCATGATGCCATTGCTCTCTGTGGTACTCAAGTCCCTCTGTATGTGTGGTCTTGAATCCATCCTGTGTGACTGGCCCCCATGCTTTTAGGCAAATTGAACCCTTGTCAGATGTAGGAGCTAGAATTGATTAGGTATTATCCAGTGAAATATTTTTGGTCTTTAGATTCCCTTTTTAAGCTGTTTCAGGACCAGGACAGAATTTCTAGTGGATGGCTGATTGAATCATCTAGTCCACTTCAGTAGCACTAGGAGAGAAGGGGGACAAAGAACAATTGTCACTCCCTGTGTCACTTAAGTAGTAGAAATAAGTAGAAACAGCAAATGTTCAAGGAACAAAATCTGTTGACTAATGATATTCTGACCTCTTATAACTCATGTGAAATTTTGTCATTCAATTCTCTAGGACTTTGCTTCTCCCTCCATTTTATTTGAATAAATACTCATTTCATCCTTAATAAATCTTTAAATTAAATAGTGAATTTGGCAAGAATGTATAAGGTACAAAATATAGACTCATCTGTTCTCTATTGATGTTACTTGCTTGCCCAAGCAACAGAGCTATTTTAAAACTACATTTTTCCATCTGTGAAGAGATTATTAGGGCTCTCTAAAAATACGCAGGGACTGTCATATTTGCTGGTTCAGTGGTGTTCAGTCCTTGTTCCACTGAATGTTTGGCCAGCATTCATCTAAAGATAATTTTATCGGTGTCTTATGTTTAATGGGCATATAAGATGGCAATTTCCAGGCTATATGAAAGATCTGAGTATCTCAATCTTTCTGAAATTCATATGAAACATTCCTCCAAACTCATTTGGGTTATTTTTATGGGTGAATTTATGTTTTTATGAAATATCTTTAATTATGACTGGGGTGGAATGAAACAGTATGGCTTGTAATGTCAGTCTCTGCTATCCTAGCGAGGACACTGGGAGCCTCTTCAGTCTATTCCTGAGTATCCAAGCCCCTTTGCTGCCCAATGCTCTCTGCAAAGTTGGTGGTATGGTTCTGCATGGTGTTCCTGGGATTTTTTTTCTTTTTTATTCCAGACAGAGAGATACAGACCTCTCAAGTCAAAGAGCTCTGAATTACTCTTTGGGAATGTGCCCCTCTCTTCTCTCTTTGGACCATGGCAGTAATTTAGAATGACTGCACTCCTAATTCAGGAATGTCCCTTAGCTGTGCAAAGGAAAGTGAGCCTTTGAGCCTACCCAGTGGATGGTTCCAGAAGATGATGTTGAATTTTTTTTTCCTTGACAGAGGTGAAAAAATAGTAAAGACAGTTCTGCTGAAGAGGAATTGTAAAATCTCTGAAATTAATGAAAAAACAGCTTTATTTTTGAAAGGTCAAGCAACTGAAGTGTTGTTGTGGAAGAGTCATTATGCTGCTTTCTGTGGAATAAAAGACTTTGACAGGGAAAGCAGTGTGTAGACTTTTGATAAACACTATCAAACCGTTTAAATCCAAACAGTGCAAACTACTAAAGGTAGAGAAATATACTGGTTTCAAAAAAAGCCAACCCCAAACCTTAAACTCCTCCACAAAGGTTTTTTAAAGCATTGCCCTAAGCTGTATTCAAATAAAATATAGAAGTGAAGTTTTGCAAAAAGAAAGCATCAGGAAGACCAGCTCATATGGAATAAACCATTTAATTACCAGATGAGGGCTTGGGATTGCTGCTCCTTGGTTTGACATCCCAGCATAAACTTCTTTCCATGAAGAAAAGAAAAGCAATCAAACAAAAATGAGACCTAGGGACTTTTAAATAGTGGCTACTCCTTGTCAGAACATGAGAAGGGGCAGCCAGAAGGGAATGGAGAAGGGTGGAAGCAGTAGGTACATTATTGGCCAGTTTGGTTTACAATAAGCAGCTGAGAGTAATTTGTACAGAATTTAAGGGTGGGAATCCAGGCTCAGCAAATGAGCTCCGATGGAGACCAGATGAGACCTATGGGCCAGTAAGAAAGAAAAGGGATATATGTTCTCAGTACAAGAAGAAAACAATTAAGAGTTGATCTTTCTATTGCAAGATCTGAGACTTTATACAATTTTTGGTTCAATTCCAATTTGTTCCATGGAGAAGTGAAATTATTTTAGAAATGGGGTTTCCTTGCTGCATCTTTAGATGTCCAGAGTGATTTTCTCGTTCCCTGAGTTCTCTGAGGTTTCTGTTTTCTGTCTTGCTTCTGACATATAAATGCTCCAAAGCAGATGATCCAGAGCTCATCTCTGCCATTTGCAATCAGTCCTCAGGGAGAATCCCTTTGGCTCACACCCTTTAGCAGCCACTGAAGCACTGGCAACCCAACCAGTGCTTTAAGCAGTAGATTCTCAATTTTCAGTGCAAAAGGGGACATAAGATTTTTTTCCTTCTTGTCTGCTGCATCGGTTCCCTGCAATTGATGTCTGCCTATAACATTATCTGAAATAAAAATAACTAAATAGCTTCCAGTGTAAGGTAGAAAATACCTACATTAATTAAAAGGTAATCTGGTAAATTGCAAATGACCAAATCTCATGGCACTTTGACATAAGGGTGGGCTAAATTTCCCGTTCAGTGCAGCTGGTTTGTACCGTTGCTGAGGGAGGCAGTTTTCCCTTTTCCCCCGGGTCTGAGCCAAGCACTTGGTCACCCACTTTCCTAAGGTCAGGACGTGTTTGGTTAGTCAGACTGGGGTGTTGGAAATGTGGCTGAAAACAAATCCACTCTTGTGGATTTGTGACTGTTTTTTTAATCAGATAGGAAGCTGTGGGAACCTATGGCTGAGAACAGGAGGAGAAGCAGAACCACCCCTTTTTCCAGGAATCCATTCATACACTGGGTTAAACTAGTCTTGAAACTGCATCCCCAAAGTAAAAAGATTAGCTAGCCAGCTAACAAGAACTTTATATTTAAAGAATTCAGGTTCTTAAACTCTAATGAACTCCCATGGATTTTGATGAGAATTTAATCAAACTTTGCATCTTGAATCTCTTGCTCTAAGTTATTATATCATTTTTCTTTCCTACAAGGCCTGGTCTGATAAACACATTTTATTAAGGAAACTTTGCTTTAATATATCAGTAAGACAGATTAAAAAATGAAGTGATTAAGTTATTTACAGCTCATAAAAATAAATCCAAACCAAAGACAAGGACTTTTCTAACCTCTGGGGCATGGTGCACACATTAATTTTGTTGTAGCAATATTTTTTCTCCTTCTGGATCTTAAAGCAGCAAAAAAATATCCTATAGTTAAAGGTAACCTTAAGTTTGTCAGACTTTGTCCTTTGTAATACCTGCAATGTAACAGAGGAGTCAAATAGAAAAAGCCAGTATTTCTGTGTAGGTACCTTTGCTTTGGACTGGCACTTTCCAGCATCTCTAGCACAGAAATGGCACACAGTCTGATGATTTTATACTAATACCTTCATTCCTGAATGCTGGAATGCCATTCAGAAGTAAAAACATAAACTCATGTATTCTCTTTTGCCTACATACTGAAGAGCCACTGAAAAGTAATCCTGATAACATGGAAATACCATTGCAGGATCTCTGTTTTGGCTTAATTATTAAGATTCAGGACACGTATGTGATACAATTTGAAAACAATTCAAACTGAACAAATACCCCAAGTAGTTCAAGGATGTGTGAATAAGATGTGAGTGGAGAGCTGTTCTTAGCTCCATTCCTCCATGTCTGGCCTTAGACCTACTGAGTGTGCAAAACAGAGCAGATTCTTACACCTTGGTGTGGGAGGTAGCTACAAAATCGATACATAATTGGAGGCTGTTGGCAAGGGACAGATCATCATGCAAGGAAAGATTTTTTTGACCAGAAAAATACAAACTATGTACAGTGCAAGGTCTTTAATTTAGAGATTCATTGAATAATTTGTCCGGTAGTGGTTGGGTAGCAACAAAAGAAATTACACATCTTTAGGATTCCTGTTGCTCTTGAGACAAGTATGAATTATTAAGGTGGTGAGGTCATGCAAAGATATAATACAGCTATTGGATGTATTGAATTAGAGGGTTTTTTACAACAACAAGTAAGATTTTAAGTCCACTACATAAACCTTGAGATGGCCTGATGTGTAACCATGTATGTAAATCACATATCAAGCAGAGTCTATAAAAGTCTCTTTGAATGATTGAGGAAATACTGAATACACTTTAAAAGATTAATCAGCAGAGCTTGGCTTATTTAGTCTTGTGAGAGGGAAATTAATTGCTTCATGTAAGTACATTTTGGCATGAGAAGAAAACATTTAACAGTAGCAATAGAGTAGAAATATTTATGTTAGATGATGATTCTGGCAGAAAATCATAAAGACAAACTTATCACAGATATATTTACACCAAAAAAATTAACTGACATCACAAGCATTGAAATAGCTTCCCAGATAAGACAGACAAGGTCTTAATACTGTATTATTCCAACATGAAGCTAATTAAACTTATGGGGAAAAATTATAGGAGAGAGATGAACCCAGAATGAAAAATTGAACTCTCTGAGAGGAAGTTATGGATTTTTAATGTGTTGATATTCCCCAAAATGCAGGCAGGAGGATATGAAAGGATGCATAACTGCGATTTACATGGTAAATCCAAATTACTACTGTTTGTCTCCCAAGGCCAAGAATATCTTTTCTGTCTTCTGAATAACTTCACTGCCATTATTTTTTCAATTCTTCTTTAGAAAGAATATGAGTGGCAAAGCTGGAGACAAGACACTGAGTGAAGAGTCCTACTGCTTTTAGAGCAAATGAGAAGTGTCCCATGATCACGGTCAGTGAGATTTGCTCACAGTAACCTCGTTACTCAGTGGATTTTCTCACCAACAGACTGTCTTGTGGGTTTTTTGCATTTATTTCTAGGGTTCACCCTACAAATCACTTGCTGTTGCAGGAGTATAAAACGTTGAAGATAACAGCATAAGAGATATCCAACAAGTCTCTCAATAATTTGCCTCCTGTATCACCAATGGGTGCTTAGTGAACAAGGCATGGAGTGTTTCCCTAGCTATGTTTAGGAGTTTTCTGAGGAAGGATTTTTATTCCACAGTAACTCTAAATGGTTATGCCCTCCATTGTCTTTGAATCAGAAACACCATAGTTTTCTTAGGCTTTTTTCCAGTTTTGGAATACAGTGTTTTGTATCATTTAATCCTTTGTGGTCTGATGGCTTTGAAGGCAGAAGGGGTGAGAAGGACTTGGAGTAGATGTTTGAAAGGCTCATCAGACTAAAGACTGCAAGCGTGAAGGATTAGCACTGATGATCTGTGAGTCATACTCATCTTTTGTTCTTGCCTCATTTAAATCAGTCAGTCTTCAGGCCACCCACAGCTCTTTGTTTAATACGGGTTAGCAGAAGTAGTCAATAATTAACTTAAAGAAGATCAGCTAAAGAAAAATAGGGACACAGGTTACACCCATAAACATGTGGCTCAGGTGTAAAACTTGCACTGCAATTTTTTTTCTATCTGGCCAAACCCAAGCTGCATACAAGAGATTTGATTATAAACCCATCAACTCAGTACCTGATGCTGTACATAATAAGAAGTGATGAAGTGTGACGGCAGCATATCTGGTACATTATCATAGTAATTTCTAGACACACTCGCTGGAGAATGTGTTGAGTTATAAGGCTGCCATATCTGAGTGAAGAAAAGAGCTGTGAGGGCGTTTAAGGGTGATTAGGGCTTTTGGAAATCACTGGCTTTGCAAAGCTGCACAACGTGCTCTTCAGCAGCATAGATCTACACCATTATAAGCAAACTAGCACCTGTCATAACTATTAATTTTCTTTCTTTCTTTCTTGCTGAACAGAAATAAATGTGATTCAGTATGTACTTAAAGATTAGTTTTTGCCGTAGATGTACTGCAGTTAATATGGCAAAAGATTTAGAACATAACAAAGTGAAAAATCATTTTATTATCTTAAAATCACAGTCCTTTTCTTCTAGCTCCATTTCCCCCCATGAACTTAAAAGTTCTGAGGAAAAGTAGGAATGTAATTTCATCCAATAATTCCTTGCAGAAATATTTCACTCTTTATTATTGCATGTTGAATGTCTGTGACTGAAACAAGTCTCATGGAAGTGAAGCTTGGCCACTTGTCATTCCAAACATGGGCCAGGTATTAAAGATCAAACAAGGAATAAAGACGGCATATTATCCAGCTGGATTTTTACCTTCTCATTTAGCCTTACATTTTGCAAGATGTCTGAAGTATCCTGTCGTCTCTTCATTGTGAATCAACCAATTTTTAGGCAGAGTTTCCCCAAGTTTTTTTCTCATTATGGCTCTGCAACATGGTACAATAATGTCTTACCAAGAGAAAGTTCAACCAGTAAAGATTTAGCAAACAGACTCTGTCTCATTTGTACTCAGAAAGTTCATGGTGCCCATCAGTTCTTAGTTCATTTGAAGCCAGCTCCAGGAGGAGCAGCATATGGCTTTTACAGTGCTGACGTCAGTGAAGTTAGTCTGTGTTTACACCCGAGCCAATAAGATCAGAATTTTTTCTTAGTATTCCAGAAGTGAAAATCCCTAGACATCATAAAAAAATTTTCTATACAAGCCCCAAGTACCTCAGAATGCTTCATCTCAATAAAACACAGGGACGAATTTCAAGAAATGACAGGTTATCACAGTCTCTAAATAACCAGTTTAGGCCACAGCAGTTCTAGTCTCCTTAGTGTGAGTTTCTTTACTAAATCTGAGAAAGTAGGTTACCGTAAGTCCTGTTAACTGATTTAGGAACAGTATAGGGAACAGTTAATAAATCACTGAGCCCAAATTCTCTCTCTCATCTCTCCCTTTTATAATAATTCTTGTGCTGCTGGAGAATACTGTAAGAAATTAGTAGAGACCTTTAAGTGGTTCATATGAGTTGAAGAGTTGTCATTAAATATATTCACCCAGAAAAACTGTCAGCTGGAATACGTGCATGAATGAGACAGAGGATACGGGCAGACAGAGCAGAATTTCAAAGAGAAAACTTTGCCTATGCCAGTGCTACAAGTTTAGTGTATTTACAGATCATGGTAGTTGATGTTGAGGTAGATGTTGAGGACTATTTTGACCATTTCAACTCGCACATAAAGGTGGTTTTGTGGGAAAAATGAGCAGTGTTTCTAGGTTGTTGACATCTTTAATTTATATTGTCTCCGTGTTAGGAGACATTTTTTATTTCAATATCACCAATTCCGCTTTTGTTAATGGATAACACCGTTTTCTGTATCGGAGGCTGAGCTGAGCCTAACAGGAGACAAGTGGTNAGGAAGGAAGGAAGGAAGGGGATCGGGAGGGAAGGTGTGAGGGAAAAGAAACAGAGAAAAATTGGTTTATTTTAATAGTACAACTGAAGTTTTACTCCAGAGAAAACAGGAGTCTTTTAGTTTTGACCTCAGCCTATCTGAGGCTTCAGCAGTTATATGTCAGCCTTTTGTTACTATAAATACTTGTCTAATGCCTTAATCATAAGACTGTTCAGAAACCTTATTCTTACCTTAAAATATTGTTCTTTCCAAAGCAGGTGAAGAGATTCTTTCTGACTAGCTCACGTATGTAAGAAAAATAAGTCAGATACCTCACCTCTGTTTCTCCTTGTTTAGTGTGCCCTTGCTACATGTCCTTCCCACATGCAAAGTGATACCACCTAGAGGAGGCATTTACATGTTGCTAGCAGTTGCAATCACAAAACCCAGAACAGGCCCTCATGAGTTTGTGTCCTATGTCTGCATATTAACATCAGTTAAACATGACAGACTGAGGCACAGAAAGGCTAAATATTTCCTTTAGAGGAACTACACACATATGAAGAAAGAAACACGTCTTCGAAGTACTTCAGTAAGTGCATCATCTCCTTCTTCTCATTGGATCCCATCTTTTTATAAGCTGGTTACAGTCCCTGCCTCAGTTTTGACCTCAGTTTACAGGCACATGTGCTAGATGGTGAGAGACGTTGGATATTTCAGTGTAGGGACTGGCAAAGCCCAGGTACTCTAAAAGACATACTTGAGAGACACAAAAGTTCCAGATTTGGACTGAAAATCTACCAGTACTCTTAAACTCTTATTTTGGGAAATTAAAGTAGAAGCTGACATACTGCCCATGCAAAATTGCCAGCCTTCAAGCTGCTTAAGGTGTGTCTTGGTCATTTGTTTCATAGAATCTGCAGGCATGTCTGTACTGCTGTGTTAGATCTGCCCTAGAGTTGTGCCCATGCTCTGAGATCTCTAAAATTTAGCTCACTCTTGTCTGTGAATCATTTAGCTGCATTATCATATCCATTTCATATGGAAAACTTAGTCTCTGCCTGTGGCAGTAAGAATGAAATGACTGTGCCTGCTAAGGAAACCAAGGATGCAAACAACTCTTACACAAGGAATTGGATCGCTGAATTTCCTCCATTTTTCGGTTTACAGTCTCAGTGAATATTCTCTGCCTTTCTGTTTACAGTCTATTCCCTGCCTTTCTTTGTTTTTTTTTTTCTCTTCTTCCTAGCAGGCTGAATTAAATCTAGTCTGCTCCAAAGGTTTGGTGTGTATCCGCTTTGGGTTTTTTGGTTAACATAAGTTGCCTGTGCCATCACCCATTGCAGGCACAGATGAAGGCTGGTACATCATCAGCAGCATGTTGAATGAAGAGGCCTACTTGTGGAATTGTCTGTGATACACCTGCTTTTTTTTGCATTGTAATAAAGCCTGAAGACAAAAACCCTCCAGGTCACTTTGAGTCTTTGCAGAATGTTAATGTGGCTGTAGTGAATTACACCTTGTTCGGGGATGCACTTGGATACAAACGGTTCAATTACTTCAGCAACCTTCAGAAGCCAAACCCCACCTGTGCCTTTCCAGAGGCTGTCAGTGGCTTCACTGAGGTTTGAATCTGAGAGATATGTACCATGGAATAACTCAGTGCTGGAATTTTAGGACTATGTTTATTCAAAAAGCTAGAATTAATACCAATAAAACTCTGAATGCTGGGAATAATAGGATACCGATAAATGCAGCATTGGGAATATCTGTCTTACTTTTAGGTACACAGATTGTCCACAGACACGCCTGTGATAGTTGTCTGGATTCCCTTTTTTGTCAACTAATGGAGAGTCACTGTTCTCGTCTTCTCTTGACAGCTGAAACAGGCACAACAAATTACACTTTAGAAGTGTCTATTTCTGTCCACTGAGTGTAAAGTAGTCCATGAAACTGGCTCTAATTTAGACATATGCATTGAAAACTTTTGGAGAAGGTGAGAGAAATCCCACTTCACATCTTTTGAAATGAGACTGGCACCTATTTTTTTGTATTTCTTCTGTATATTATCCAGACCATTCACTCTCTACAATGGATGGGACTCATATCACTTAATTTTAGACAAGCCTGATGTAGACATCTATGTATAAATGGATCAACTCAGGCTCCAGTTTTAATCCATGAAAACAATTAGACACTTGCACTACAGACATTTTTATGTGTCAGATGACTTGGACACAAGGAGTCTTTATTTGCCTGCGCTGTCTGTTGAGGTTAGGCATCCAGGAGAACAGAAAACTATCGGACAGGTAAGTGCAGATTCCCACAACTTAAGGTTCTCAGAGAAGATGGAGCCATGCACACTGAGTGCGTGAAGAAAGGATCAAGAGGCAGGTGTCAAAAGTGGCACCAAGTGAAATCCTGGTTATAAATAAGGAATAAAAGTCTTCACTTAGGACATTTAGTCTAGTCTGAGAGGTTCACAGAAAATACTTTGTTACTGGAGCCAAGAGCTTTTCAGATTTTTGTACTGCCATGCTGGCGAGGGGGCTGGGGGGTGCGTGGGAAGATGTGAGGAGAGAGCCAGGACAGGTGACCCAAAATGACCAAAGGGACATTCCAGGCCATATGACATTGTGCTCATTATATAAAGTGGGGGGAAGAAGGAGGAAGTGGGAGGACATTTGGAGTGATGGTGTTTGTCTTGCCAACTCATCGTTATATGTGAGGAGGCCCTGCTCTCCTGGAGATGGCTGAACACCTGCCTGCCCATGGGAAGAGATTACTTAATTTCTTGTTTTGATTTCCTTGTGTTCACAGCTTTTGCTTTCCCTACTGAACTCTATTTATCTCAACCCATGTGTTCTCTGGCTTTTACCCTTCAATTCTCTCCCCAGTCCTCTGGTGGGAGAGGGAGTGAGGGGCTGTGTGAGGCTTGGTTGCTGGCTGGGGTTAAACCACAACAGCTGCACTCTTTCAGTCTTCCTGAGACAAATAAAAACTGATCACAGAGTCTCAATGCACAGGCTCCAGGAGAGGCAGTTGTGCTGTGCCTCAGTGAGTTACTGAGCACCAATGCTGCTCTGTATTGCTGCTGCTTTAATTGGCCTGTGGTTGATAATAGGAAAATGAGATGCTCTAAAGTGCACTGAATTCCTGTCCATCCAGTGCTTGTTAGACTTACTTTCTGTTTGCACCCTGCTGCTGTTTGCTGCTGGCTCCTGCCCTGGGCATCCCCTCTGATTACAGAGGGTTACACAAAATGTGAGCTGGGGCATAAGGTTGCCCTTTGCTTTAAGGGCCACATGAACCTCCAGCCACTGAGGTTCAAAGCAGCATGAACTACTTACGGCATCAAGAGCTGCTGGCAAGGGAAGGGACAAGTTGTGTGCAGCACAAGGCTTTATTGTTATGACTTCCAGGCTATTTATCAGTGGCCTAGCAGACAGCAACCTTTCTTTTATCTTCTGTTCCTGGATATTGTAGAGGAAGTGAAAATGGGAGCTGGATTTACCTGACTTGGCAGTGCTGGGTTAATGGTTGGACTCAGTGATCTTAAAGATTTTTTCCAACCTAAATGATACTATGAATCTGTGATGCAGAAAATCTGATTTGTTTATCAGGACATGTGAGAAATGGGGGCTGTAATTTGTGCACTTCATCTAAATATGCTGTTGTTCAAGGGGGTTAACTAGCATGTTTTCACACTGCATTTTCAATCTCCCCCTACTAAACACACATAAACTTTTAAATTCAGATGATTTTTTATCAATATTTACCCCTTAAAGATGAGCTAGTTGGGAAGAAGACCAACCTGTCTAAACAGAAAACTTTGGCTGGAACTCAAGGGAAAAAAAGGAGAGTTTATAGCCTTTGGAAGAAGGGGCAGGCAACTCAGGAGGGCAACAAAGATGTTGTGAGGCTGTACACAGAGAAATTTAGAAGTCTGAAAGCCCAATTAGAACTTAATCTGGCTACTGCTGTAAAAGAGTATAAAATATATTTCTATACATATATCACCAGCAAAAGGAGAGCTAAGGAGATTCTTCATTTTTTATTGGATGTGTTGGGAAGCCTAGTGACAAAGCATGAGGAAAAGGATGAGGTGTTTAATGCCTTCTTTGTCTCAGCCTTTAATAGCTAGACCAGTTGTTCTTTGGGTACTCAGACCCCTGAGCTATAAGACAGGGATAGGGAGCATAGTGAAGCTCTCGTAATCTAAGGGGAAATGGTGAGTGACCTGCTACACCACTTGGGCACACAGAAGTCTGTAGGTCTGGTTGGAATCCGCCTGAGGGTACTGGGGAAGCTGGCAGAAGTGCTCACCAACTCACTTTCAATCATTTACCAGCAGTCCTGGTGAACCAGGGAGGTCGCAGGTGACTGCAAGTTGGTAAATGTGAATGCCCATCAACAAGAAGGGCCAGAAGGAGGATCTGGAGAAATACAGACCTGTCAGCCTGACCTCAGCACTGTGAAAGGTCATGGAGATCATCTTGAGTCCCATCATGCAGCATGTGCAGGACAACCAGGGGATCAGGCCCAGCCAGCAGGGGTTTGTGAAAGGCAGGTCCTGCTTAATCAACCTGAACTTCCATGGCAAAGTGACCTGCCTAGTGGATGAGGGGAACACTGTGGATGTTGTCTACCTGGACTTTAATAAAGCCTTCGATGCCATTTCCCACAGCATTCTCCTGGAGAAACTGGCTGCTCGTGGCTTGGATGGATGCACTGTTTGCTGGGTAAGAAACTGGCTGGATGGCTGGGCCCAGGTAGAGGTGGGGAATGCTGCCATATGCAGTTGCCAGCCAGTCACTAGTGGGGTTCCTGGTCAGGGCACAGTATTGGAGTGGGTCCTGTTTAACATATTCATCGATGAATAACAGCGAGGGGATCGAACGCACCCCCAATGAGTTCACAGATGACACCAAGTTGGCAGGATTGTTGGTCTCATGGAATGCAGCAAGGCTCTGCAGGGCGATCTGGGCAGGCTGGATCAATGGACAGAGGCCGGTTGTGGGAGGTTCAACAAAGCCAAGTGCCGAGTCCTATGCTTGAGTTACAACAACCATGTGCAGTGCTACAGGCTGGGGGCAGAGTGGCTGGAAAACTGCCCAGTGGAAAAGGACCTGGGGGTGCTGATCAACAGTGGCTGAACAGGAACCAATTTGTACCCAGGAAGCCAAGAAGACCAATGGCATCCTGGCTTGTAAAGAAGAAATAGTGTGGCCAGCAGGACCAGGGCAGCAATCATCCCTTTGTGCTGGGCCCTTGTGGGGCAGCATCTGGAATTCTGTGTTCAGTTTTGGGCCCTTCACTCCAAGAAAGACATTGAGGTGATGGAATGAGTCCAGAGAAGGATGATGGAGCAGGACAAGGGTCTGGGCCACAGGCCTGTTGAGCAGCTGAGGGAGCTCAGATTGTTCAGCATGAAAGGAAGTTTGGAGGCAAGTGGAATTTCGCTCTGCAGTTCCCAGAAAGGAGGTTGTAGCCGTGTGAGGGTTGGTCTCTTCTCCCAAGTAACAGCTGATATGACAAGAGGAAATGGTCTTGAGGAGGAGGTTTAGATTGGATATCAGGAAAAACTTTTGTTGCACAAAGGGTTGTCAAGCACTGAAACAGGCTGCCCAGGGCAGTGGTGGAGTTACTGTCCATTTTTGAAAGGTATGGTATAAATAAATGGTATGATATAAAAAAAGTATTTAAAAGATTTGTAGATGTGGCAGTTGGGGATGTGGTTTAGTGGTGGACTCAACAGTGCTGGGTTAATTGGACTTAATAATCTTAGAGGGCTTTTCCAACCAAAATTTATCCTTGATTCTATGATCTATAATCAGCCGAGAGATTGTGGTATCTGTAAATCACAAAGAATTAAATTAGGCCTATTCTAGGAGAAAATATTGTTCAATGGGGCTATGTAGGAGAGGCTTTTATGAAGACAATGATAAAAGTCTGGCATTTCTTTTTAATTTCAAAATAACATTTTATTCATGGAGGGTAGATTTTGATGGAGAGTGACAGCTCGTTAGCTTCCGTAGCAACATTTCCCTGTCTGCTTCTGACCCACCAAGAGGAAAAAGTCAGGGGGTTTGTTCCCCTTACTGATTTGTCTGAAGCTCTAGAGCCTGAGGGAGGACATCTTTTTGCCCTGTTCAGCATTACATGAAATCCTTGTAGGAAACAATGAGCAACCTATTGTTTTTCGCAAATGCCTTCCTCCTACATAAACCCCTCAGTAATTAACCAGCAGCATCATCAAAGCAGCAATGTGTGAGATAAATCAGAAGGAACGGGGATGACAAAGTGATAATACCCATGTGTTTTGATGCAGAAATGACATGGTGGTTGTATCGAAACAGCTCATCATCCTTTATGATCTTGCTGGCATTTATACCATTGTTCAAGCTTCACAGGAGATACCTTGTCACACATGTCTTACGCGCACTGCATCTGACTGTTCCCACCACCACATTCCCCTCTCCCCACTGCCAGGATTCAGCTGAGGGCATAGGGAGAGGAGAGGGCTCTTTTCCCATTGAATCATAGAATGGTTTGGATTGGAAGGGACCTTGAAGATCATCTAGTTCCAGCTCTCCTGCCATGGGCAAGAACACCTGGTTTAGACCAGGTTGCTCCAAGTCCCATCCAACCTGGCCTTGAACACTTCCAGTGAAGGAATTTCTCTGGGCAGCCTGCTTCAGTGCCTCATCACCCTCACAGTAAAGAATTTCTTCAAAAAGATCAAATCTAAATCAACCCTATTTCAGTTTAAAGCTATCACCCCTTGTCCTATCGCTACATGGACTTGTGAAAAGTCCTTCACCAGCTTTCCTGTAGGCCCCCTTCAGGAACTGGAAGGCTGCTCCAAGGTCTCCCTGGACCCTTCTCTTCTCTAGGCAAAACTCTCTCCACCTGTGGTCATTGGAGAGGTGCTCCAGCCCTTTGGACATCTTTGTGCTGATCTCCTACAGCAGTTGGTTCTTCATTTCCTCAGTCCCTGCCTTTGCCTTCTGCCACTTGGGCAGTATGGCTGGAGCAGCTGCCAGTGAATGCTGAGGCAAAAAAATCATTGAACACTTCAGTCTTCTCCGTACCCTAAGTAACCAAGGCTCCTGTTTCCTTCTGGAGCGCCCACATTTTCCCTAGTCTTCCTTTAATCACCAGTGTACCTTTTCTTGTCACCCTTGATGTCCCTGGCCAAATTTTGCAGAATGAAAGAAGATAATGTACAGGTATTTGTCCTCACTGCACAAATTACATTGCTTCTGAAGCTGTACAGCTTTGTACAAAATGTTCATAAGAGGATGTTCCTTGAACAGCTTCCCTCAGTGGTGCAGGGGGAAAACAGACATCAATTTAGTAAAATAACGCTTCCTAAAATTAATGATTTCTGCATCTGTTACTCTTTACTCATATTTATCTGAGATGAGAATACAGACATATTTGGGTCCAAATAAACCATATTTATTAAGTATACGTACTCGACAAGTTTTATTGACTAGTTTTTATAGCTTCTAGATCAGAAAATGTAGAGAGTATTGGGCTTACTGAGTTTTTGAGTGGATATTACGTCAATTTAATATGTAACAATATTCACAGGCTTTATCTTCCATTTTGCACATTTTCCTGAACTCCCTTATCACTGAAAAAAACATTTGTACAGACAGACCGTTGAAATATCTTCCTATATCTTACCGAGTTTACATATTGGGTTATATTTCTCCTCTCCAGTTCTCAGCTGGAGGATTGGAAGTAAAATCCATTCTGTATCCATTTAGGGAAGAGGGCAGTCAGATCAATAATCTGTGGTAGCTTCTTGGCAGAAAAAACCAGATACATTCACAAAAGTATTGATTCCATTAATCCATGTTCCACTGCAAACTGCCAACAGGTCAGGTCAGTCACATTTCTCCTCTTTTTTGTATTGAAAACAAATTTAGAACAGATTTCAAGGAGTAAGGACACTCTTCTCAAGGCACCACAAGAAGTTAAACCCCAGGATTTGCGTTCCCCCAAATCACAAGACTCCCTTAAAAATTGTGATATTTAGATTTGAGATAAATGGTGTCCTATTCTTGTGTATGTGTGTGTGAGTCTTCTGTTTCAAAAGCTTCTGGGTTTGCATATGTCGCTTTGAGAAACCAATAGAATAGAAAAGATAAATGTCAGACCTAAAAACCACACATCAAATCTACACTGAAGTTTGTATATGACTCTTCATTCTCTCTAGGAAATTCTGAATCTGCATACTCTGCTCTGGCTCTTGGAAAATGTTTTCTTCCAAACATATGTGCTTCTGTGTTGCCCTTCAGCTTATGCTCTCCCAGTTTGAAAGATGAGGCAAAGAAATGTTCTCATAAAGACGTGCAGTGTGTTGCCTTTCACCATCACCACTTGCCAGTTTTCATTATTGCTCTGCCTGTTCTTTGCCTGGAGGAATATTATTTTTATATTCTGTTAAAAAACCCTTGACATCCTCCAGGAAAATAAAGAGTCTGAACGACAACAAAGTGCATGTGTGTATGAGCATGTGGAGCTTTCTTGGCAGCTTCTGTGCCTATTGCTTTACCTCTGATCATATCAGCATTATTTTCCCTTCAAGCAAACAAAGTGCTTTGAAGTGATGTCTCCCTTGACAGGGTGATCCATTGACAAGCTGTCAAGAGCAGACAGTGGAGAAAAAGGGATGCATGTCATGTGTGAGGGAGCTGTGCCACAGCTTTGGCTACCGACTGAAACTCACGGGGACCGTCACATGGATGTGTGAGGGACATGGGGGTAGTATCAGTGGGAAACGCTGAGCTGCCATTTGCTGCATAAAAAGATATTCTCTTTTCACATGGAGAAAGGGAATGGGAATCAACCCAACAAAAGGCTGAGATACAGAAAATGCCAGACAGGAGACAAATGGCCAAGAGAGAGACAGATAGGTAGAAATAATTGAGTCATTATTTTCTAGAAATATTTTCTAGAATATTTTCTTAAAATTTATAGAATCAGAGAATCTTTAAGGTTGCAAAAGACCTCCATGATCATGGAGTCCAATCATTGAACTGTTAACCACTACGGATAGAGCTAACAGATCTTACTCTTTCATGGATATGTCATGATTGGAAAGCTTCCTCAGAAAGTGGGAACCCTCGATTCTCAAGGAAATCACAAACAAGTAGAATTTATCCCTTTGTAATTTATTTTGAATAGAGATTACTGTATTTTTGCCATCTCATCTGAATGTTAGACAACTGTCTTGTTAGACAAGTGGCTTCTATTCCTCTCAGGAAAATAGGTTTGAAATCCCCCCAGCTATGCTATAGCAGACAGTTTCTCAGGGCAAGCAATGGATCAAAGGGATACCAGCCCCCTCCATTTCTCCTACACCATCTGAGGTATTGCTCAGATTACTGCCCAAAAATTAATGACGCCAGGACAAACACTAGATCAAGAAGAAGACAGCCTTACTCTGCAGTTTCGTCTATTTTATGGCAGAAAAAAAAATAGCATCAGATTTTGTGTCTGAATAACTCCTAGCACCAGCACTGGCTCTTTCCCTGGGCTCAGGGAGGTAAATGAGCAAAGTAGAGACTAATCCTGCCCAGCTTCAGGCAATAAGCAGCTTGTAGGTTTCATAGCTTTGGGGATTACCGAAAACCCAGCAGCCGAACTGGGTTCCTGAGACATTTCTGCACAGTCACAGAAGTCCCTCTGAGTTTGGCACCAGTGATTTTGTGGTTCTAAATTTTGTACTTTCACAGCCAAAAGGTAGGCATAGAAACCTTCTCTGAGGCATTTGAGCCTGTGCACTCCAGTTAGTTCTCAGCAGTCTTTTCTTCATCTGTTTACAGGAGATGACACAATCTTGGTGGCAGGGAAGGTCCAGATGTTGAAAGTCTCTACACAGAGAAGCATGTAAATTTAGTTGGTACAATAGAATTAGCATAATTCATGAATTAGGTCAATTTCAATTACTTGTGTATAGAAAGTAGATTTTCTCCCAACAAGATAAATCTAATTTAAAAATCCTATCACATCTCTTTTTTTCCAAGAGACATCCACAAATGGGCCTTTGCTGTTATCAGATGCGTGAAGCAACATCACTGTATATTTTCACACCTAGTTGATTACTTAACCATCTGTTCTCTTCAACAACACAGGATACAAGATGGGAGGAAGAAAGGGGAAAAGAAATAAATGGAAATATCACTGTGATTGCTTTCTAACCTATCTCTTAATTTTTCATTTGAGCCATAAATCCCGGGGCAATTTTTATTACAGTGGTATGTGTGTTAAAACAAGGCCTATATATGTAAAAACAAACCTTTTAAAACTTCCTTCTTTCTTTCTTTTTTCCCCCCACTTTTTTTTTTTTTTTAAATCAGAATAATAGAAATGTATCATAACTTTCTTCATATCCCCTCTGGATGACTACAAAATGGAGGTGGAGGGAGGAGAATTTTGTAGGCAGAACATTATGTGCATTAGATAAAAAACAGTTATTTAGTAGCTCATACTTAAAAATATTCACACTTAATTTAACTCACTTCATTCTCTAGAAGGACTGTGGGTGTGTTAATCTTTTAAGTTGGCAAAATCATTCATCTAGATGGAGAGTTTAGAAATTGACTTCAAATTTTCAGTTACCTTTTTTCTAATGTGTCCTCTTTGGCTTAAATTTATTTTTCAGACATCATTAAATAAAAAAGAGCCCCAGACAGATTTTATGTATTGGGTTGAATTACACATTTTAAATTATAGATCTTGCAATTATTAAAAAAACAAACCAAATAACCTTACAATATTTTTTTCATTGACATTTTCACTCAAATACAAAATCAGATCTCCTTCAATTTGATAGCTTTGTCAAGAACAAGTATTTTGCCATCCCCTCCTATGTTATTTTCCTTTATAATTACTGATTCAGGTGGCATATAGAATTATGAAAAAAAACCCCTAACATAAGAAATCTATAAATATTACAAAGGCCTCTGTAATCACAGAATCTCACTGAACATTCTTAACACACGGGTGATACAGCATCCTTTGAAACAGGCATTGTGTACATATACACATCCATATATATGTATATATATATATACATGCATATACATATATGTATATACATACATATATGGAACGCTATTGCCAATGTCATAAATAGCCATTAGAGACTCTCCAAACCAAAATTATAACTTTTTCTCTTTGTCTTGGCCAGCCAAGGTAACAAATCTGCGTGCAAGTCAGAATTACAGAACAAACCATGGAAGCCACATGCTAATCATACAGAGGCATTCCGTGCAGGAATAAGTTGTCCTGTGTTAAAAGACTGACAAAAGCTAGGGATAGCTGAGGTTAAGGAAAACCTAAATTAACTGGTTTTTGGCCCTTACCTAGGTAATCAGATGCCTGACTTGCAGCTTTGGCACAGTAAATCACCATCAGTCAAAGGCAGCAGCAAGTTGGGATAATGTAAATGGCATCTCTGGCTTGAGTGACTGGGGAAATCATAACAGCAGTGCCCTGTGTGCTGTCTGGGGCTTTAGGATGCTCAAAGACCTGTGGGTGTTCAGAAACAGCAAGTTTAATGTAAGAGAAAGGGCTTTCTTGGTGCCTTTTTGTTCACAGCTGTTTTCTGTCTACATAAAAAGAAGGGAGTGGGCGGGAGGTTTCTCTTTACCTGCCAGCTACTGAACAAATGAGGTGAGGAAATCCAGGGAGACTTTCACTGTGACTGTAGGGGGCAAGATGGGTGGGAATCACAGTGGGGAAGCTGGGAAATATAAGAGAGTCCTGGAAATAAAAACTATCATGGAGTGTTACTTACAACCCAGGAAGTCATTGCATTAACTGAGACAATCATAAAGTCAAAGCTATATCTTGAGGGAACAGGTGGATGGGAGGGAGTTGTGCCAAAACCCTGTTCCTTTCTTGTCTTTCCCCTTTAGGCACTTTGATGGTTCTCTGCCTAAAAGGTGAAATAATCTAGTTCTTACGCAGTAAATCGTATGTTTTGTGTTTCCTTGAAAGCTCAGTGCAGACAAGGTCTAGACAGAAACACCTCAATATTTTGGTAAATGTTGGGTCTTTCTGTAGACCTTTGGTGGAATGGACTAACAAGGCTGACATCAGTGGGCCTGAGTAGACAAATCTCTATTGGGGGAGGGGAACAGCTGTGCCCTCAACATTGTGGGACCAGGTCTTTGTGTAGAGGAGTGTATGATGGGGCCCTCTGCTCACAGTCCACAGAAAGGATGACGAGTAGAATCATGGAATCATAGAATTGTTTCGGTTGGAAAAGATCACTGAGTGCAGCAAATGTAACACTGCCAAGTCCAACACTAAGCCACTTCCCCGAGTGCCACATCTACACATCTTTCAAATGCCTCCAGGGATGGTAACTCAGCCACTTCCCTGGGCAGCCTGTTCTAACACCTAAGCACCCTTTTGGTAAAAAATTCTCTCTGAATATCCAATATAAACCTCTCCTTGTGCAACTTGAGTTCATTTCCTCTTCTATTTGTTAGCTGGGAAAAAAGACTGTCCTCCACCTTACTACACTCTCCTTTCAGGGAGCTGTAAAGAGTGATAAGGTCTCCTTTTTTTCCAGCATACTGGAAATAAATGCACTTTTCTTCAGCTCAAGCTATTGAACTATGTCTTCTGCATGTTTTGAACTGGAAGCCCAATTTTAGTTTCAGCTTGGTGGATTAGGAGACAAATTTGGTTAAGTGATTTTACCTATCAACCCTGTCTGAAAATGCCTGCACTTGCTTTGCATTCCTCCAGGTATAAACTTGAAAAATAATGCTTGCAAAAGTAATGGCTGGGTTTTGCTTTCCAGAAAAACCATGCCACAAGTCTGTGGTTTAAAGCCATAAGTTAGGTTTGCAGTCCATCATATTTCAGATCAATACACTACAGAGAGCTGACACAGATCCTGCACAAAGACAGATTGCACTTTCAAGGGAATTTCATGCCATTTAAAAATGGAATTAAGCAAGATGGAAATGCTAAAAATACATGAAAGATAAAGTTCAAGCCACTAAAGGAAAACACTTTATGTTATTCTGCTTATTAAAAGACAACAAGCTGCCACAAAATAAATATTCCCTGCTAATGAGCTAATATTTAATCAGCACAGCGCTCTGTTGTGAAAAAAAAAAGCTTCTGCTGGCCACTTTTTGGTGGTGGTCCTTTAAAAAGGTAGAGAGAAAACTCAAGCAGGCTGTATTTAAATTACTCTTTTTTTTTCTTCTACATAGTGAAGCAGGAGCAGGCTCTAGTGCTTCTCATAATTTTATTTATGACCCCAAGTCCTCAATCTCAGAGAAAATGGAGGTCACGCTGCTTCTTATACATGTTGTCATGCAGATATGTGGGCTTTCAAATGGGGTGTTTACTTCTAAACCTTAAGGTAACATACATTTTTTAATGACTTCCATTTTGGTTTGTTTTTATTTTTTTGACTCCACAAATGGGACTGCTGCTGCTTGTCTGGCTCACTGAATATGGAAAGGAGCTGTTTGCTGAATCCCATGAGATGTTAATGTGCTGGGGCTGGGCAGAGTTATCTATATCTATTTGCACTTTAGGGCCCAGACTCCAGCAGATTTCTGCAGAGGGAGTGTAGCAATGGAGGAAGGACAACAAAACACGCATTGGTGAGAGGAAAGGAGATTCTTCCAAAGAACTGGATAAAGAGTGATAAAAACTGGCACAGTTGTAGGCTGAATTTTGATAAATTGCCTTCCACTTCTGCACCTAGGTTTTCCCACCCTTTTCAGGTTTAAAATCAATCTTTCCAATGAACTTCTGAATATCCAGAAAGTGTTTAATTTCCTATTTACAACTGTGACTGGTGTATGAAAGAGTATTTCAAGCTGTGCAAAATATCACCACCTGGATAAAATTTACCTGACGCCCTCCCTCTGCAGTACACTTTTTTTCCCCCAGCAGGCCAAAAATTTAATGCTGCTTACCTTTCTCTCAGTGAATTTTGCACATCCCATAGTATTTCATCAAGGCTGAAAGGGCTCTGGTATGTTACTTAACTTTTGAATAACATGCTAGAGACTAAATTAAGAATGTCTTCTAAAGCACAGCTGCCATTTACTGCCTAGAGTCAGAGATATAGTGGTGTGCACAAAAACTTATAGATCCTCCACATGTATTCTTGACTCAACAACTTCATCACTCTGGATGTTGCCTTTGGGCTGGAATAGGGTTTTCTGTGATAGTACAGGACATTTGCTTCCTGCTGCTTTTGCATCTCGTCCTTCCTCTTGGGCAGCCTTCCTTCCTCCGAGCACAGAATGTCTTCTTAGTTTATATTTCTTAAAAGCAGATTCTTGCTTATTTTTGGAGTCTTTTTCTTCACTCTTCTGTGAACTACTGGAGAATGTGGTATCTTCTGGCTCCAGCCACCTTCCTTTGAAAACCAATTATTTCCTCCAGAGTACAGCTGTTGAGTTTTATGATTTCCTATTGTATCCAGACATGGAGAAAGATTACATTTTGCCTTGTCAGAAAATGCTAAATTCAACACGCTCAGAAAGGAGTCTGATGATACAGCTGTTTTTGTACCAGTGTCTTCTCATTACAATTTCAATTTCTTTGATTTACCCTAGACATATTCATGAAACTCTTACACCCGACAAAGACAAAAAGGTTATAGGGTCAAAAGGCAACATATTTGTAATTGGAGGTAAAGTAGGTTTGCATTCCTTCTGTCCTTTAGAAGAATTTTGCACCCTTTAGTAAAACCGTTGGTCACTGCGACTAACCACGTTCAAGTGTCACTGGGAATAACCATGTTCAGGTGTAGGAAGTAACTAGAGAGGTTCAAAGTTGTGCTGGAGGGTGCTTGTTCTCTTCGGCATTGTTTTTGGCATTTTCAGCTAGAGATTACAGATCCTTTAAGTAGTAACCGGACCAAGTAGAACCTCCTAAACATGGAAGATCAGACTTGTTTTGGGGGCAATATCAAGCCTGTTTGTGATGGAGGACATGCAAGGACTGAAAGCAGTGGTAGGCATTTGAGGTGCTCTGAGAACTTCCCAGCCCTCAAGCTGCTGTTCTAGAAGAACATGGTCCTTCTAGAGGTCTGTTATGTCTGCTGGCTCTCACCAAAATTCCTGCACATTTCCACATAAAACAGCAATAGATGGATGTTTCTGCTTGCATAACTGAAGCCTGTCTTAGGTGTCTTCTTTTATGATCTGAAATGTTCCCTAGGCCCCAATTAGATTGCATTAACTAGATTTACATCAGCTATAATGGAGCTTAGATACTCAGCTCATATAATGACAGCTGCAGATAAACACTTAAATTATGTATCTAATCTTGCCCTAAATCCAATCCCAAATCAGTCATCACTAGGAGTCAAAGCAAGAAGTCAGCTATGGTCAGGGGAGGGCTTTACAAATACTCTTTCAGTCTTTTCTCTTTGATCTGTTCCACATATTTTTCAGTTTGGTGAGTTAATTGTCCTAGCTTTTACTCTAAAAGAGCCTGGCTTTTTTAAAATTTAAAAACCTTGCAATCTTTTTTTTGAGTAGCTCCTTATAGAAGACTGTCTGGACTGTTGACCTCAGCATCAGATCCACTGTATATGTGAAATGTGTGTGTGCACTGGACCTATGACTCTGGTGCTCTCAGCTTCCCAGGAGCCTGATTTCCATGAGTACATCAGGCAGATGTCATTTCAAAGAGAAGAGGCTGGGATTGAGGTATTTCCTGCACAGAGACCCTGTCTTGGGAGCAGTGGGGTCATTGGCTCTTCTAGCTGACACTGGCTTTTGGATCCTCTGGTTCATCCCACTAAGCAGAGTTCCAGCTTTTTGACTGATCCCAGTTCTTCTTACAGCCACTACCTCCTGCAGTAGTGAGGCTGAGTAAGAGCATAGATTTTCAGGAAATAAGTCTTCACACTGCCACTTGATATCCAGATAAAAATATTCTTACAGCCTTTAGAGTCTCATATAGACCTGTATGTTATAACTCTTTTTTCCTCTTCTCTTCTGTCTACTGACTGAGATTTGCTGCGTAAAGTTGCTCGTAATTTTTCTAGCTTATTTTCAAGTCTGCGCTTTTTTTTTCATTCATGGGAGGTTGCCTGGTCTCAAGCTCTCTACCCCTTTGACAGATGATAATCTTCAACATGCTAGATTGATTCATAAGGTGTGTTACCTCTTAAATGCATGTTGGTTGAGCAAGACCCCTTGCTAAGAAGAGTACAACTCAGCACAAGTGGTGGGGTTAGAATGAGACTCTTCAAATGTAATTACTACAGAGATAAAAACAAGGGTGCCAGATAAGATTGAAGATCACCTAGTACAAAACCAGCTAATCTACTTAAATAAAATGTACCCACTTTGGTGCTTAAGTAGGTATAAATTCCCCCACTTGATTGCTATTACTGTTAATACTAACACAGCCCCTGTTATGGGCTAGTCAAGAAAGCAGACTGTCATGGTTGATACATCACCTAGAGACAGACTGAGGAGTAAGGAGCTACTGAAGTTCACCCCACACATGTAAGGAAGAGTAAGAGAAAGCAGGTAGGATTCCCCCCATAATGGTACTCACAGCCCCAGGCATGCTCCAGTCAGACTTCAGAAGATTAATCTCAGCACTTGTGTTGGTGTCAGAGATCAATAACTCCTGGACTTTTATTTATGATCTCTTTACTGAAAAGCTCTGTGGCTCAGCTTGTGTTGTTCTGATTTCTGTTTTCGTGTTCCTGTGAACTTGGGCTTAGAAGTGCAGATAGACAACATGCTCTAGAGAGATGATGTACCTTGAAACTCAGGATATTTAGACACTGATTCTAAGAACTAGTACCCTATTTTTTCCTTTAAAGTTTGTTTATTGCATTGGATCTATGGGGAACTGATCTGCATTGCCTGTAAGCGAGAAAAAATATGTTGGTGTGAGTACAAAAATGATTACAGGTGCATGCACTGTTTTGCAGCCAAATAAATTCCCTGACACAGCTGAAGGGGTGACAGGCATGCCCCAGGACCAAGAGTAAATGCCATGGTGGAAGGAAAGAGAAACTCCTTTAGGCAGTGCTGCTGCTGTACCTTCTGTGTTTTAAACAATTCAGAAATTCTTTATTCAGTCACAGAGGTAAATATGAGAGATCTCAAGATTACTTTTTTATTAAATACAATATACATCCAAAGGGACTGCATTACCTGTTTGCTAACCAGCTACAAGTTGTGTTTTGGGATTTGACACACGTCTGCCTGCCAATATCTGTACTGTTAACATGGCATCCTCACCATGTTTGGATCTATTCTGACTTACAAATTGCTTTCTGAAGTAGATTTTTTAGGGTTTCTGTCCTTAAATTGAGGTTGGGGCAGTTAACCTGCAAGTCCCCTGTTCTTAATTTGATGACATGGATATTCTAATACAGATTTATTTAGTGTTGCCCTTCTAAGAACAAATCTGCTGGAGCGATTGAGGACTCCTCTGTAGGTTGTTTCATATACTTTTTATGTTGGCTGGTTTTGGCTGGGGTAGAGTTAATTTTCTTCACAGTATCTGGTATGGGGCTATGGTTTGGATTTGTGCTGAAAACACTCTTGATAATTTAAGGATGTTTTTGTTACTACTGAGCAGGGCTTACACACAGTCAAGGTCTTTTCTGCTCCTCACCCCAACCTGCCAGCAAGGAGGCTGGGACTGCACAAGGATTTGGGAAGGGATACAGGCAGGACAGCTGAACCCAACTGACCTAAGGGATATCCAGACCGTATGATGTCATGCTCAGAATACAAAGCTGGGGAAAGAAGCAGGAAGAGGAGACCATTCAGAGTGATGATGTTTGTCTTCCCGAGTCACTGTTATGCATGATGGAGTCCTGCTTTCCTGGTGATGGCTGAACACCTGCCTGCCCATGGGAAGTGGTTAATGAATTCCTTGTTTTGCTTTGCTTTGCTTTGCTCTACCTATTAAACTGTCTTTATCTCAACCCATGAGTTTTCTCACTCGTACCTTTCTGATTATCTCCTCGATCCCACAGGGGCAGGGGTGGAGTGAGGCAGCTGTGTGGGGCTGAGTTGCCAGCTGGGGTTAAACCAGGACTGTTTGCTTATTATTTGTAGCTGTATGCTGAGAAAGAAAGCAGGCAGTAGTTGCTGAATATGAAATGTGCCCTAAAGCCATCTGGGGAAAAAAAATACTAGATACTATCCAAATGTATTTGGTGTGACAGAGGAGGTTGCTGACAGAGGCTGTACCAATGCTATCCAAGGCTTTGTACTTTAGAGAGGCTGCATGATAAACTCTTGACTTTGCAAAGTCAAGAACAGGAGCAGCTCCTTGGTCTCAAGGTATGCTCTCTTATTAGATGGCTTTCAGCTACTTTAATTAAGCTATCTGCAAAGGAATGCTTAAAAAAGCATGTTGATGAACAGCATGTCTATTTACAACACACTTAACAAATAGAGGAAGCACGGCTCTTTTGAACGTCAGTGCAAAGCAGGATCCTGTGCAGCCTTCTATGAGCCAAGATTGTTTACTCATTTATCCAAAAGCACCAGCAAAGTCCAGGCTGTGTAAAACAGTCAGAACTGAATTTCCATTGTGTAAAGCGACCTTCATCTCAGGTGGGTGTCCAGCTCCAAGGTTTAGATAAAAGAATTGTTTTGGTATTGTTGCAATATCCACTGGATGACAAGCTGGTTGCTCTGGTAACTCGTTATTTAATGTTTGAATGGTGATATAAATAGCAACACAGCACATCTTAGTTGTCATGCATTGTTATGATAAGTGATATCAGAGATGTCACCAAATTCAGTTTTGAGATTTCAACAAAGCACGATATGTTCATACTTGTGTGTGTGTGAGAGAGAGAAAGGGCTCAAAGCCTCTTTTTGAATAATGCACTCCCAATGTAAAGGCTGCATAGAAATATTATTCTACTCAGGTAACATTTTGAAATGTCATCAGAAGAAGTCTCTTTTGTACAAGGCCACAAGAAATTAAAAAAAAAAAAGAAGAAGAAGAACAAAAGAAAAAACCTCTGGTTTCCTAAAGTGATGTTCTACTCAAAGTCACAGAAACACTTCTCTCCAAGACAGACTGGCTTTCAAGGAAAACAAGTAGTCCAAAAGCTACATTTAAAAACTAAAACATGAAGAGTAAAACAGATAAGTAGTAGAAATGAGAACTTGAGTTCCCATTTAGTTTAGCTTGGTGCAGAGCAGGGTACAAAAGCAAGGAAGAGAAAGAATAATTATAATAATAAAATGTGCTCACCTCTCAGGATGGGTGCATGCCATGATAAATGATTTCAATCTACAACCTTTTTACTTCTCACTAAAATTGTTCTTTCCAGACAAATCATCCACCACTGAACTGAACTTCTCCAAGTTCTCTGAATCTGTGATGAGGGTCCAAAAAACAGGCTCTGAGCACATGCCCAGAGAGTTCAGTCTAGTACTGGAATTATTAGAGGTTATCATGACAAAGTTTGTAGTCGGTTAGTATTAAGACACTAGAAAATATTACAGAAAGGTAAAAGAGAGCTGGTTAGACAAAAATACCCTAAGGGCATCCTTAGTATAAATACTTTACAAATAACATCACACTTACTGGGGAGTTAGCACGGTTAGTGGGTGTCTCTACTCTGCACATTCCATTCATTGAATAGTGTTGAGAGGTAGTAACAGAAGTAAATTATAAATACCTGAAGATGCAGGTATTTCACAGGGCACATCTCTGTGTGACTGCTCTGCACCGGTGACTGAGGTGGCTGAGGATCTGGGGTAGATTTTCATAACTCAATACTGAGATCAGCCTGGAGTCCAGCGGTGGCCAGCCTACCTTGAAACTACCCAGTCTGCCAGGTGTGTTGTGCTAGACTTAGCATAATTGGACTCACACCGTTCTCCAAATCAGCTAATTTTAAATGTCATTGTTTTATCTACACAAGCTTGAGTCACATAAATTATGGCAGTGTAACCTTTTATACAGTGATAAAATCACAGAGACCAAAACAACTTGTGGCTATGTTATTGCTTTCCTAGTTGAGTTGCACCCATAGATTTGAGGTGTTCAGCTTCTCTGGGACTGTTTCAAGAGTAAAACTACAGTTCTGAGAAAAAAAAAGTGCTTAAGTTCACTCTTCTCATTTTTTGGGGGGCTGTTAAAAAGTAATCACAGACAAGTCAGCTTATTCTTTCAGCTGCAAGGGAAGGAATTCTTTGGTTTGCAAACATACTCCTTCCCACTGTCTTTCATGCCTCAAAATGTTCACACTAGTAAAAATAAAGATGACTTTGTAGGTGCAGTGTTTCTTGATGACATTTTGCACACAGCAAATCATTCCTATGAGTCCTTTCATGTGAATGTGGTGTGAAAATTAGACAGCACAAAGGTAACTCATTTAATTAGAGCCTCTTTATTTCCTCTTTTAGCTAGAGACAACCTAGAAAATCAGCATCATGTTTCTAACTAGCAGGAAGCAAAGGCAAAGCTGGTCAGCCAACTGCAGCTCTATATTTACTTTTCCTTCCTCAAGCACAAAAAAATCAAATGAAGGAAAACATAGAAAATGAAATGAGAAGAGTGGGTAGCTGAATTCTAAGCCTTCTTCTGAGAAAGAAAGCAGGAGAGAGAGTGAAATAAGAGGATGCAGGCAGAAATCTGAGCATACTCAAGAAGACACTAAGCCCCGTGCACAATCTGTCCCCCTCGGCAACACAGCAGACTTTCATTCACTCAGTGTGGGCCAGATTCTTTTTTGTATGGAAACGTATTCCACTGCTTTAAAAAGGGGCTCCATATAAATAATTTCTAGGTCCAGGAGGTATTTTTTGCCAAACTTCAATAGGACTTTTCTTGCTATCCACATTCATTCCTAAGAGGATGGATTGCATTGCTGTTTGAACTCATAGTTCAAAACATGAATGGCATTTTTTGAAATATACACAGAATTTGCTTGTTACAGCAATTCTTTTTGTTACTCATTTCACATAGTAACTTGTATATCCATTAGTGGTAAGATGTTCCCAGGGAAAACGTTGTAATTGCACATATTTAAAGGGTACATCATTTACCTTTATTACAACTCTAGTTGCAGCTGCGGTCTCAAAAATTATCCCAGTGTGCACCATGCTGGTGCAATTAGGAGAAACTGGTCCTTTGTCTTTATAATCCTTCTGAATGAGAAATAAGAACATCGATAGAGCAGAAAAAGCATTGTACTGTATTATAACTTGGTAAGTCAGCCTGGCCCCACGACAGTTCCTGGAGAAGTAAATCAGACTTAGAGAATAGTTTGGGAAGGGAAACCTTGTTAGAGTGTTTGCAGTAAATATGAGAGCTGATGCGTGGGCGTTGCAGTCACAAATCCTGTTATATGCTAATACGATTTATGCGCATAACACCCAAACATAATTATCAGAGTTAACCCCTGTGTACCTGCTGTATTTAAAATTAAAATGAAGTTATGCTATTTGAACTTTCGGAACAGTAGATGTATATTACACATGAACATTTAATAATTTAGCTTATTTTTGCTGACTGAATACACAGTACTGGACCACACTTCTTTCATTTGAACAGTGATTGACATTCTTCTTGAACCTGATGAATCTTGAATTCAAATGAACTATCTTAACTGCAATTTCATTAAAAAAATATGAGTTTTAATGGATGTATTCCTTAGCCAGGGAATGAAGGATGTCATAGGAGACAGTTTGATACATTATGCTGTATGAAACTGGTGTTTTGCAACAATTTTTCAACACAATTGTAATTCTGGAGTGAACTCTTGGTAAGTGGACATGAGACACCCAACACAACCAAGTGAATGAGCATCTTCCAGTATAGAGCTCTCTTCTGGATTGTGGTGCTAATTAGTGTGTCTATACTGACTTCATTCTCTGCTCCAGGAGAAACAATATTTATTTTCTGGACCTCTTGTTGCAGAACTGTTTGCACACTTTATGGTTAACAAGTTGGCTTTGCCCTCTCAGAATAGCATTTAGGGCAGTCCTCAACTTGATCCTTCCCAGACCATTCTTCACACAATGTGCTTTGTGTGCCTAGCCAAATACGTGTATGAGCCAGCTTTGTTTAGGGAAAACCTTGCTGATCTGCTGCAGAGAAAAATCCTGGCTGATAAATTTGTGGACAAGCAGGAGACTGGAGAGTGATCCAGCTGCTGGTGTTGACATACTCATCTCGAACAGTCATGTTTAGGCTTCGGTTTAGCAAAGCACTCCTACTCCATTTTTATTTAATACAATGACTACTTCTCCTAACTGGAGGCTAACACTCCTTCCTACAAACTGCTAGGGACTTCTAAGAAAGATCTGTTAAAGCAAAAATTGAAAAATTATGCTTAAATTTTTTAAGACTGCTGAAAACTGAGAGGTATCCATCTGCACACACCCTGGGAGCAGGAACTGTGGCATTGCATATGCCTTCTATGTAATACTCAATCCAAAAAGCTGCAACCTTCTACACTTGTGACAGCAGACATAACTCTATTTTGACTAATAAACCAAAAAATGTATTGGCTTAAGAAAGCAGCATTTTTCATTTTGAAAATGTCAAAACAAAGCATCAGCAATTCTGAAAAAAAAAAAGGGTCCTTAAGATCTGTTTGTTTGCCCCTTCTTATTGGAAACAGGACTTAAAAAAACTCTCTGTGAGAAAGTTTATTGTTTTGTTGAGTCCTTATTTTCTGAGAAGGAAAAAAAATATTCAAAATCTTCTCCTCCATCCTGCTAATTCCTGATTTTTGCTGCTCTAATTTCCATAGGTAAAGAAGCATGTGCTAGTGATTCCTGGAATTACACATGAATATTTTAGTTTGTCATCTTCAACTCAGATCAGATTAAAATTCTATGACCTTCAACAGTCGCCATCTTGATGTGAAGGGATTTATTCCTTTCAGTTTGACTCTTATGCTCTTAACTTTATACAGGCCTTTCCTTTTGTGAAAGGATTTCTGTAGCAGCTCCATGTTAAGCAAGTTATATACAGATTTCTAGAGTTTATTATTATACTCCATTCAGTTTGAAAACTCCCATAGTAATTAGACCTTTATTCCATATCTCTGTCTTGATCAAAATACTTAAAGTTTATGAGGTGATAGAGACCTACTCCCTCATATTTTTTATCTGTTACAGGACCCACAAGAGGAAAAGTGCTAGATTCCCATTAAAATGGTTAAGACTGCATCTTAGCATCTCACAGAACACCAAATAGAAGAATATAGTGGATTCACACAGGAACAGACTATTTTTCCAAGAAAGACCCAGTCCAACACACCTGACCTGGCTTTCATTGACAGCACAGGTTATGGCCTATCCTCAGCATGGCCATCTCCTGTAGCCACTACTGAGGTGCAACGTGGAAACACTTTTCATACAACGACTTACTGAGCAAATTGTGCTGCATGCAAAATATCCTGATGTATTGGTTTCACCACAAAATGTAGAGAGCTCATCAGTCTCATCTTAAAAGTGGTAGCTTCAGAGTGCATGAAGGTTTCAGCAATATTCAGTCCCTTCCCCAGGCTCAGCTGGGTGGCTAGCAACAAATGTAGTTGATGAATGCCTATGAAAGACACATAAAATAATCTGGAAACCAATTAACAGTTTAATTGGCAAATAAACCTATTCTTTACCCCCAAATGTTTCTGACGATTGTGCAAGTAATGAGGTGGAAAAGATTAACATCAAATAAAATTCCAAAAATAGCACAGCAAAAAAAGTGCAAGACAGTAAAAGGTCAAGCTCAAGGAACATGAAATTCAACATTCAACCTTGACTTATTTGTCTGGGAGATATGTATGTGTTGAAATCTTTATCTCTGACTAACATACAGCGTAAGGCCTGAGGTTTTTGTAGTGAGATTGCTCCCATTTACACAAAAAAAAATTTAAAAACATTAGAAAGAATATCTTTTTTTAATTGCCAATAATAACCCCTGAAGCTCACTAGCACAAAATTTTACATGGGCATTAACAGGATCCTGATAAAGATTAATCCTCCCCAGAAAAAGCAACAGCTATTTCACAGAGAATGGAAGTCATAAAGCTGTAAGGTCCTTGCCTCAGGGCATAAACCAACGGCAGGCACAGGAAGTTAAGAACAAACTTCTCCCTATGAGCTGATTATTATTTAATGAGCCATCATCATTTTAGTAATGAATGAATGATTGGAAAATTAATTTATTTATTTTCTTGTGTTATCATACTAACTTGAAGCAAAGAAATCTCCAGGAATCAATGGCTAATATTTTTTAAGATCTAGACACCAGTCTGCTGCCTGTAAGGGCTGTGGTTAAAACAAATTTGCTCTTTTGCAAGTTATATTAGGCTGTAAAAACATGGAATATGTGAACAACTTCCAAGTGTGATACAATGACAAACTCATGAAAACACATACAGTTTTTAACTATTGCATATCTCTGGTTTTGTGCACTTGTACACAGTTCAGGTAGAAAAATCATAACTGGGTGAAGTGATACTATCTCCAGGGAACCAGCAATTCAGAGCCATGGAGGGGATTCCCAGGAAAGGTGCCATCCAGCTGGTCTTAAAGAAAGAGTTGCATTTTTTTCTCCAGAAATACATATGGATGTTGAATACCAAGTAGCAATATGAGCTGCTTATTCTATAGGCTCAGAAGAAACTGACCGATAAACCTCACTATTTCCATGCTTAGGATAGTTGAATCTGCAGAAAGACTCAATATGGAAGAAACCCTGATTATAAAAACTGTGGGATACGTCTAGACCAAGCCAGAAAAGCAGATTCTTCAGGGCTGCAGATTGCTTCCACTCAGCAGAATAATACTGGAAGAGAAGAACAAATTCTGAAAATCAAATTAAGAGCTTCTAGCTCTTCACTCTATCAGATATTGCTAATATAGAGAGAAGCAAAAGAGCAAAGATAAGTCCCCAGAAGGCTTGATTTGGGGAAGGATTTGGTTCCTGATGAGGACTTCCAAACCACTGGAAGACTCTTAAAAAACACTTCCAAAAAAATCACTTAGCTTTCACTGAGAGATCTACACAGAATCAGGAAAACTGTCTCCTACTCCAGTCTGTTGGAGTTGATCCTGGTTTTACCTCTGAGATCCTGTTCTCCACTATGACAATTTCCAGTGAGGAGTGTCAAATTAGTTCTTCCTCTTGAGTGTGAGGTTTTGAGAGATACCAAGTATCACTTTCCTTTCAGAGAATTTGGGCTTGACTTCTTCTGCTTTCATCCATCAAAGTGAAAGACTTTCTTCAGACCATGTCCTCCAGCTTCTCCACTGTCTATAGCTCTAGTGAAAGAGAAAGGGAATTAGAAGAGAAAAAGTTAGTCCCATGCAAAAAACAAAAAGATAGAGGATGATGAATACCACCAATCTTCTCCAAAGAAGGAGAACGACAGACTGGAGGAGAGTATTGAAGAAATATAAAGTGGATGCTGGAAAGCCCAGGGCTTTCAGAACTCACAGCTCTGATCAGATTGACTACAAATGCCAGGGTGTTCAGGGAGTAAAACAAAGGATAAGCCTTTCACAGTCAGTTTCAAAATAATCATTGTGTGTTGAGTTTTCTTCCTATTACAAATGCATAAGAGATCAAATATAATGGAGAGGCACTTCACAAGGTAGAGCTACCTTTCTCCAAAATGCACTGCAGCACCACATCCTAGCAAAATAGAAGGTCCAGGTTAGCAGGTTATATTAATAGATTATAAACTAAAATATTTCATCAGAAAAAACTTGGATCTAGGAGGTTTCAAATGAAACAGGACAATTTACCCAGCTGGCTGCAAATTAATCCAAGCTCAGCAGTAGGTGCTGTCTCTCACAAGTACAGTCTGTCTTCAGAGCATGAAAAACAAATATTTCAGCTCTACTGTTCCAGGGCTGCAGTGCAGGCAGCAGTGTCAGCAGCCTCAGTCTGGAGTCCTGAGAGGTTCTCTCTGTTAAGAAGTTTGAAAAATATCAGGATCACCTGGTCTGAGCTTCCAGCCATACAGGTGTAGTTTGGATGCCTATGGGACTACCATAGAATTAGTCCAAACCCAGCTTCTGGGTTATGCAGCTCTTACTTGGAGCTCCATCAGTCTTCCAGGGCTACTCCAGCTGTCATGACTGAGCTGGAAATTTCTATGTTTGACTTCCCAGACTTAAATTACATTCTTTACAATTTTTTAGAAAACTCCTTATTGAAGTTACTTTCTTTTTTCTTCCCTGTAGAAAAATTGAAATGACTGTTTTATTCTTTTATGTCTTTTAAGCCCTCCAAAACAGAACAGTTTTCCTGTCTAGAGTTCCCTATAAGATCTAAACGTACACAATTAAACTTTTATTCCTCTATCCCCNTCCTTCCTTCCTGTAATGGCTGAGACAAAAGCCTGTTGGTTTCCTCCAACTTCTCTTTTCGTGCATGTCAGTGGAGGTGTTTCCATGGCACAAAGTAGTGCTATTAAATTTTTGAAACCTTTTATTATGTATTTGAAACACATCAAGGTGTTTGGGACATCTACCCTCTGCAGCAGCAACTGGAAGCCACGTGAGATATTACAGGATGTCTAAAATGGAATAAGATATTTAAGTCTGGGCAACTGAATCCTGAACCAGATTATCTTGCTGCAAGTTCAGAGAATGCTGACACAAACACACGCCATAATCTTCTCAGTTCAGCCACCTGCATCCAATGGCTCAGTCATCAGACCTGAGCCCTCTGGTGTTTTATTGGTAAATGCTGACATATTTAATATCTATGCTTGTGGTACTGGAATAAAGCTGGTTTTGGCCTTTGTCACTTTTAGTTCACATAAGTGATCAAAAGAGCACTCTGTAAATTCTTTGGAGCCTTTCCTGCTACAGGCAATAAGAGATTTGCCACTAGCTTCAGCAGAACCATTTATGAGTGCCACGTTTAATTAACACGTAATTCAGAGTGTCTAATAGGATTGATGTATATCTGAATTAAAACTGCAAATAAAATGGTGCTAAGGGATAGAAGCAGAGAACAGACTTTAAATCTCATTTCAGGACTTGAGCACAAATGGCAGAAAATACCATGGGCTTCACAGACAGGGAAGAACTTGGCATGAGATAAAAGGCTTAAGCCAGGATTCATCCAACTTCCAGTGTTGCTCAAAGGATGAAACCATCTGAGATTTATATATTCATTTCTTGACTTGCCCACACAAGGCTTTGAATGCCACTGGAATTTGGTTTTTAGAGGACATCAGAAAGACTGACACAAAATGTTGTTGGATGAACAGTCTGCAGGAGGCTTCTGGCTGGTCCACCAGGCTTCTGAGCAGTCAGACATTTTGGGATTGAGAGTAGTTCTCTTCCAGATTCACATAATCTCATTTGGAGCATTCCCTCTGTTAGAATGCAATGTGAGACAGGCTTTCAAGCCCTTTCCTCTGGTGCTAATCCTCCAATGAATATTGACTCAGGGCTTTGAAGAACTGCTGAAAAAATGACAAGTCAATGAGCATTGCTCCCTTCCCTGCTGGTCTGCTCAAGTGAGCCCAGTGGGGTGAGGAGAATGAGAAAAAAAAGAAAATAAAACAAAAAAACCCTAAACCAGAAACACTACGTCACTGTTTAAATTAGGAAGATCAGGTCAACAGGAGGATAGGCTGGCTATTTGTGACCCCTTAAGAAATCCTGTTGTTCTTGCTGTCCCTGTAACTCTGCTGTCTAGACCAATGCAGGTGGCTGCTGTACCCTGTAACACATCTCTCCCTCGTGCCCTGATGTCAGGGTAGGATAGTGCCACACTCCCATTTTTTAAGAATTGAACGTTGAACCCTCCTGTCTCCTCTTCGCTGTTTGGAGAGAAGAAGCTGCATTCAGCCTGCCCATTGCCCCTGCAGAGGTGTACAGTGCCACAGCCAGCCAGGAGCCTCGTGCTGCTATTTCTGCTTTTTTGGGGTGGGAACTGAGAATAGCTGAGACTAGCTGAGAGCCACATTGCCTCTTGCAGAGGTAAAATCCTCAGTTTGCCAGTTCTGCCCTGGTGGGTGAGAGACAGAAGGAACTCCCTGTCAGAGGACCATGACACGAACGAGCAGCCATAGCATCCAGATGGGACCCGAGGAAGCAAAGAGCTGCTTCAGCTCAGCCTTGGTGTCTTGCTGTATTTAGGTCCCAAATTGCTTCAAGGCTCAAATTCACATTCCCACTTTGTTTCCCTGCTGCCAGTTTTGTCTCTGCTCAAGTATTTTCTGTTGATGTTGGTTTAGGAATCTCCACCCTCTCTTTAGCAAGTGTTAACTGTTATCTGGAAAACTGCAGAATTCACAGCCCTGGGAATTGAAATTTTCAATACATTCACAGGCCAAGCAATAAGGGCTTCTTTATGTGTGTCACAGGGCAATGTTGTGTGGAGAATCTAAATTTCCTGCATTGTCTCCTTGATTCCTTGATTACTCAGCAGGGGCTGTCTCTGCTATCGTCACTGGGAGGCAGAGAGGCATTAATGTCTGATATTTAGACTGGACAAGAGCAAGAATTGTCATGTGCATTAAGAAGAGGTTACTAACTACTGACACCCTTAGCAACCAGCTTGGATTCCTACTGACATATTCTCCATCCTTTCCTCCCTCCATCCCTCCTATCAGTTTCTTCCTCTCTCACTTGATTTGTTTCACTTTTTTTTTTTCCTTTTAAAACTGAAGATATAAAAACCTTTCTCAAATTCCCCCTCTTGCAGAAACTATCCTGAGAGCACGGCTTTTAGTTAATATGTCATCAATGCTAGTACTGGGCAAGAGATTAATTTTCCAAGTATAATATACAGTTTGTTATTTTGGATTAAGGAGGTTATAACAGGTTGTATACAATTATTCTTACTTAGCAATTTTATCTAATAATAGGTGCAAAAGAGTAGCAAAGATTAATTAAGGAGGCAAAGGAAAACCTAGCAAGAATGATGTCTGAAGCAACAGTATTTGTTTATGTGAGGCACAAATTCTGGAAAAGAATATTCTGCCCTTCATCATAAGATGAAAATAAGTATCAGGGAAGTGAAATGGAGAAGAACTGGTAAGGGTTTAAGGGTGGTGTTAGTGGCATGACTAATCAAGCAGAGAGAAGAAATTGAATAAGAATCACACTTTCTACAGAGTCACAAAGTGATGGAAATAGAACTGTCATTACAGATGCTAATTAACAGGGCTCAGTATATCTCAGCTTTGGAGTTCAAAACAGTGGGAAGTCTATGCAACAAGCAGCATGAATTTCACACACCCTGACTTGTCCTGAAGGAATTCCTCATGGCTGCCAGTGGCATAACATTATCACAGGCTGCTGTTGTTACTATTTTTGAGAAAATGTGTTTCCATGTAAAAGCATGTTATTAACTTTTCAATCTATTGAGCGTATATATGTAAATCCCTAATAAGTTTACGTGTTTTCTGTGCCCATCTGGACATGACATTAGTAAGGTCAGAACTTGATTATTGCATTCATCTTCTGGTAAGATGTCTCAAAAGATGAGGATCCTAGAGACAACTCTCCTCTTTAACTCCATGTTAAAGAGTAGCTGTAAAAGCCTTTCAGCCAGGAAATCCAGGTTCTTGCACTTGGGAGTCTGTTGAGTCAAGAAACTCTCGGTAGCATTCATGCTCCTTTTTCAATTTCACTGAATAGGAGGAAGTTCAGAAACTTGTAGGGATGTTAATGTTCTATGATTGCTTTTAAGGGATAAATGAGGTAATAAATTTGTCTTACTGTCAGTCTGATGCTGATCTCAAGACTTGAATAGCAAGGATTTGAAGGAGTGAAATAATACCAACTAATATGGAAAACAGATATTTTTGAAATTACTTTTATAGAGTTCTCTGAATAAGTGTGTAGAAGGCAAATTAATGCTGAACAGGTTTAGTTCTGTTGGACTGCACAGAGATGAACTATTTGATCTGTACTATTCGTGGTATGTATCAATGTTTAGGAACTAAACGCAGTCTTATAGCTGATAAATTTGGTGTTGACTGCAAGGTAAGGAAAGCAAGATGAAATAAGATGATAGGTGATTGATATAGAGTTATTCAAATCACCTGTTAAAGAGAGTTTATGTGAATGAGATTAGAGTAATTCGCCCGTTTGCAGTCCCTTGGTAATCAGACATCCAAATCTGACCCCCAAGTTCACTTTGTGATCAGCAGAGAGCAGTGCACACCTCCAAAGAATGTTTTCTCATCCTGAGAGGATGATGATGATAACCTTTTTCCCCTTGATCAGGAAAGAAACAGATGTTAACTTGAAAGTACAACAACTACCAGCATCGAACTGATTAAAACTCCAAGAGTTGCTAAAGAATAGGAATGTATGCACTACTGCTCAATCCACTTACTCGGGAGAAGATTGAGGGATGATTTTGTCCTATGCATAAAGAGAAGTGATGGCTGATGGTTGCACACCTGTATTTTCAGATTGGATGTAAGGCACTTATTTTTAACAGCAAATGTTATTTGTTTCTCAAATGCTTTAAGGATAGTTGCTGCAGGTCTTGTATAAGGTTTTTCCAAAATTAAGCAGGACTAGTCTTCATTAAAACTGTGATCATGCAAAAAGGAACAAATTCAGTGAAATTCATGACCTCCAATTTGTAAGTCCAGCCAGAAGCTCACAGCACACATTTTTTGCTCTACCAAGGACTAACTGTACACATTCCTCTCTTTAGGCGCTAACAGCATAAGGACAGGCGTAGAAGAATGGGAGAGGGAGCAGTATCAACCATGATCACTGCAGAAAACCACACCTGAATTCTTTGTGAAGATTTCACTTCACATCAGGAAACCAGCTGTAGTTTCTGATCATCTAGGCTAAATTGAATTTTAAAAAAATATTTTTTGCATGTACATATTTTCTCCTTTTGTTTCAGAAATACAAAGCCGCTTGCCTATGAGCAATGATTTTCTGTTCTGACCATACCTCCAAAAATTTTGGCTGTTAGCCAAAATTAATATAGCACTCCTACATTTTGTCAGAATAATTAATGAGAATATGCAAAATCCATCCAATACCTATCCCTGGGGAAGTCCAACCCTATCTGTCTCAAGTCTTTTTATTTCACCCTATTGACGCCTCCCTTTTAGTCATTTTCCAAGTCTCTTCTTACTCAAAAATTTTCCTTATGAAGTAGTCATGTTCCATGGGGTACCAACACTGTCACTGTGATCCAAAACAGCTTTTTGCTCACGTCAGATAAAGTTTTCCGACTCCTAGAGAAACCATCCCCAGAAGGGTCTAGGCAGCGATACAAGCAGGCAGGGAGGCCCATGGCACTCCCCAGCCTCCCACCAGTCTTCAGTGAGTTCACTTTTGCTTTTGCTGCTCTGCTATGGTAAATATGAGCTCCAGATCTGAGCACTTCTCATTTTCAAGCAAACTTGGAGTTTTAACACAACCTTGATTTTCTCAGAGAGGATCTGCTGGGGCTAACTTCGGCTCCTTGACCCGGAGCTAGAGTACTGTTCCAGCAGAGATGAATTTCCTTTGATAGGAAAGTAATTTGCTTCAAAAACAGAAGCAAATTACTTCAGCATCTACTAATAACCTCTCTATTTAAGAAATCACAAATTAAAATATTTTATTTATTATATTGAGCTATTCGTGATCCAAAACAACAAAAAAGACAAATAAAACTAATATTTTCTACTCCTCAGTTTAGGTATGGAACAAATTAATTCCTAATTAATATTAAAGTGCTGCTGGTACTTTACACTGGGGATTGTAAAGGTTATTAAGAAGAAGAAATCACTGCAGATACATACAACTGCATGGCTTCCATTTCAAAGTCCTGGCAGGGCTAGAGTAAAAGGTCTTTAGAATGAATTGTGTCTGCAGATGAATCAGATAGCATTTTCAGAATTGCTTTGGGGCAGATTTTTCAGATGTTTTAATTTTTCCTCTGTTGGGTGCTGCCCATTTGATACCATGGCTGGGCAGAGCTCCAGAAGACACTGCTTGTAATCCCAGTTCTGCCAGTGCCTACCCTATTGCACATACCTCTCTACTTCTCTGAGCTGGCTCTGAGCTTTTCAGCCTTCAAAATGGAACCACAATGCTGATCATAATGTGTTCAAAATGTGCTAATAAAGTTTATGCTAGTCTAAGCTGGAAATGATCAATACAGGTAGCATTTATTCTCCTGACATCCATGTTACATCTGTGCTGCTTGTAAGATGGGTTTCATCTGAGCACTCAGGTTATCTGAAGTATTTGAAGTCCTTTTAAAAACAGTGGTGAGAAATAACCAATCCTAAATCATAGCTCATCTGATTTGGATTAGGTGTCCGCCTTCAGATAGGCTTAGCAAAGTAAGAGATTCCTACAATACAGATGTCTAAAGCTAGAAGATGCCAATGCTACCCAAAGTGATTAGCAGTTAGAACCTATAGCTTCCAGAGATTTAGATTCCTTTATCCATTTTATATTAAAGAGTTTTATCTGGATAATTTTGCTTCAACCTGTATGCTCAGAAGTCATTAATAAAACACCGGGCCCTTGAAATACCCTCATGTCATGTCACTTAAACAATTCAAAGGTTGATTTTCTCCCTTTGCCTGTGAAACAACTACAGAACAAAGCTTTCATGAATTCTCATTTGCAAATTGTAATTGCTTTAGGAATAGAAACACTTAACACACATTTCTGATATGCACTTTTTTTTTAAAAAAGAGGAAAAAAATACCAACTAAAGGAAAAACCACTACCAACTCCTGGAATCCATTAACAAGACTCAGACCTTATAGTAGGAAATGTAAAGGTTGTATAACCTAATTTATTTAGACTCTAATGCCCAACTAAAATTGTGTGAAAACATGCCAGTAAAAATACAACTTTGAATCACAACATAGTTGAAATGCATGCATATGATGCAATTTATAACAAGGTTCACTGACTGTAATTGCCATTCAGTTTTTATGCCTCTAAGAACTATGTGAAGCATAAGGATTTACTAACTGTGCTAAATTTTCAATATGTGTCAGAACTATGGCTGTACAAAAGACAGAATCATTAAATCATTTGATTTGGAAGGAACCTGAAAGTTCATCTTGTTTCAGCCCCCTACCATGTGCGAACCTTCCACTATGCCAGGTTACTCCAAGCCCCATCCAACCTGGTCTTGAACACTTCCAGGGATGGAGCATCTACAGCTTCTCTAGGCAGCCTATTCCAGTGCCTCATTGCCCTCAGATTAAAGAATTTCTTCCTAATATCCTATCTAAACCTACTCTCTGTCAGTTTAAAACCATTTCCCCTTGTTCTGTCATCATGTGCCCTTGTAAAAAAATCCCCCTTCAGCTCCCTTGTGGGCCCCTTTCCAATACTGAAAGGCTGCAATAAATCACCCTGGAGCCTTCTCTCATCTAGGCTGAACAACCCCAGCCTCTGAGCCTTTCCTCACAGGAGAGGTGTTCCACCCACCTGAGTGTCTTTGTGGCCCCTCTCTGGACTCGGTCCAACAAAACAGGGCAGTGAGTCTTCACAGGGGCTCATCTAAGAGCTTCCTTCTAGATGTCAAACCAGAAACCAGAGCCTTTTCTTTTTCTCTTAAATTCCTGAAAAGCGCAAGCCTCAAGAAAAAACTCAAGGTCATGGACAGGGTTCCCTCTTTTCTCTGTCAAAACCTACAGTTCACCCACAGAGTTCAGAACTTCAAGGCAGAAGTAACGTATTAGAAAATTATTTATAATAATAAAATATATATTAGTTATTATAGTCTCACGTGTAAAGGGTAAGGAGATTACCCTCATCTCACTGGAGTGATTTGGAAGTTGCATGGTTAATTTGACCATACTATTTAAGATCTTTTGTAGTCAAAGGAAAGAGAGGAATTTCTGAAAAGACAACTCCTCCCATGGTAATGAGATTTCTGCACCTCTATTTCTAAGATAAGCAGGACAAATCATGCTTTGGAGATGACTGTCTTTCTTGACTGATTAAAAAGAAAGCCTAGACAATTAGCTTAGGCATCTTTTAAATGTCTCTAGTTAGATGAAACAAAGGAGATCCTAAGGCTGTAATCTAATGTAGTGTGTGCTCCAAAACCCTGGTTGTAGCAGGTGCTTAACTTTTGCTTACAGGGGAAAAGGAACTTCAACTTTTATCTGAACTGCACACAAAAGTATGAGCAAAGAGCTAGGATTTTCTTTTGTGAGTACTGTTATCACACTTGGCAAAATGAAAGCTTTGTAATGAGGTTTTGTTTTTCCCTCATAAAAATTTCATTGAATTTCTACTTAAATAATCCACAAGGAAGAGATTATTAAGATAAAGCATTTTCATTTATTAGCATTCTCAATATAATGAGAAGCAAAGATTTCAATTTGTTTCTTTAATTACATATTTTTAGTTATATGTACTAAACTATGCTATATTTTAAGTTAACTTTGAGTGAGACCTTTCTCTTTTATCAACAGGATTTTTTAGGTGGATCAGGTAATAGCATCTTTAAATGTAGGTTCATGGGAAATGATGGAAGTTTAAAGTTTGATTTATATTGCCAAATATAAATGTAGAAATGTCAATATATGTCAATATGTGGAATAAAAGAAAATCTTTAGGTTTGACCAGTATGAAAATGAATCTAATATATGTTTTTATGAAAGTTAATACATGGGTTAGATGAGAAGACTGTTTCCTGAAAAGTTTGCAAATTAAAGATGGAGAGGGAAAACCATCCTATTCTCTCTGAACAGCAGATTAGTGAGTAAGTTGTAGATAAAGGAGCATAAAACATCTTATCCAGTTACATTTCACAGGGTCAATATTTACAAATACACATAAACCCACGTTAACTTAACCTGAAGGATATATTTTTTCAGATACAGAGGGAAAAGGAAATCTATTCAAACTGAAAAAGTATTGAAAATCAGGTACACTCTTTAGCATGCTCGGGAACAAACCAACCTACACATGGGAAGGATAGTTTGGCTGTGAAATCAGATGACTTTTACTTGTGATTACCAAGGTAAGGTGGAGACTGGCTCAACTTCTTTGTGGATTTTGGTTTAATGCTAGCCACTAGAACACCTGAAAACACATATTCTTTTAATGTAATAGAAATATAGAAACAAAGATGAAATAAAGTCTTTATGCAAGTCTTTATGCAGAAACTCAGATGATAATAGCTTCTGTTGAGTTGATTTTGAACCATTTGAATTTCAGTTGTATGCCATTTTGACAGAAAAGTCATGTCTGTCTCAGATACATCATTCTGAATCTCTTTATTGAACAACAACTGCACATGAAAAATATTTATCTGAATCAAAGAAACTGCTGAAAATGTAAATCATAGAACTGTAGAAAAGAAATTTCTTTCCCTTTTCAAAGATGGTTCCTTTTCTTAATTTCTTGGGAATTGAACCTGGGAATTTTACATGAAATAAACTTGAAAATGTTTCTTCATTTGCTTTTTGATTATTTTCTTTTTCTCTCTCTCATTTTTGTATATTTTTGTATACTCTTCTGAATATACATCAGAGAAAAAAGGGTTGATATAATAGTCCAGATTACCTTAAATAAATATTGTCTTCTTATTTTATTTCATTTTGATTCTACCATATATGTGGATAACAGAAAAGAAGAAACACCCCCACCCTGGTGTAGATTTTCCCCCATGTGACCATATCACAGACTGGGAAGCATGTGGCAGTGCTTCTAATATCATAAACAGAACCATAACTCTTTAGTCAGAGACATTTTGAATTACTACATTTCCTCCTTCAGGTCTTTGGATTAAATTCAAAAATGAAGCCAATAGATGTTGCATCATAAAATCTGTGGCTTTTATCCTTCAATTTAATTCAGAATTTTGCTTTTAACCATTCATGGAATAACAATACTTTTTGATAAATGTAAAATAACAGTTGTTTAAGAAAATGACATTTGATTAAACAGTATTTGCTTTGAATAACTTTAATTATCCAATTAAGAGGTATTCAAAATCAAAATGGATGCAACTGAAGAAAAGCTCAGAAAATTAATAATACCTTGAATGCATCTTCTAATCACTTTAGTAACAAAAGCTCACAGCATTTTTCTAAGTTTGGTAAGAAAATTACTTGGTTATTGTTCATCCTTAGATTAATAAGATTTTTGCTATTATGTGCATTTTCACATCACTGGGTCAGAAATCTTGGAAAAGAAACATTCTGAAGTGGAAATAGAGACACAATTATGAGGACAGGGGAAGAGCTATGGATGTCATCTATCTGGATTTCTGGAAGGCTTTTGACACAGGCTCCCTAAAATATCCATCTCTAAATTGGAGAGATATGTATTTGATGGATAGCTGGATCAGTGGATAAGGAATTAGCTGGATGGCTCTGTGTCCAGTGAGCAGTGGTCAACAACTTGATCAGGGGTCCATACTGGACCCAGCACAATTTCATATCACAGAATCACTGGTTGGGGTTGGACAGGACCCTAAAGGTCAGGCGTGGACCTGTTGAAGTGAGTCCAGAGGAGGATGATGAAGATGATCAGATGGATGGAGCACCTCTCTTATGAGTCAAGGCTGAGAGAATTAAGGCTGTTCAACCTGGAGAAGAGACGGGTCTAGGGAATTTTATTGCAGCTTTTCAATACTTAAAGAAAGTATATAAGAAAGATCAGGGCCCGTTGTGATAGGAAAAGAGGCAACGATTTTAAATTAAAGGAGGGTAGATTTGGATTAGGTATGGGGAAGAGTTTTTTCACTAAGAAGGTGGTGAAACACTGGCACTGTTTGCCCAGAGAGGTGGTGGATGCCCTGTCCCTGGAAACACTGGGCAGGGCTCCAAGTGACCTGGTCTAGCTGAAGATGTCCCTGCTCACTGCAGAGGAGTTGGGCTACATGACCTTCAAAGGTCCCTTCCAACCCAAACTGTCCTACTGTTCTATGACAAAGGTAAAAAGACGTAATTAGTTTTAAGGATTCAGATATGGGTTCTGCATATCTATCGTATACAGGCCATGAATTTAGATCCAAGATATGCATTCAGACCTTCAGATAGTGAGAAACTGTTTTGCTGAAGTACAGAAATCTCTGCACCCATCTTGTATATATCCCTCTTCATTTAATAATCCTGAAATAAGTTTCTTCCTATCACTGGGAACAACAACAACAACAACAACAACAACAACATTTACAACTTCTGTAAATCCACATAAAAACTATTTTTGTACCTGATTATGTCTTGGACATGGTTTGGTGCACCCTTGACTGCCACTGATTTCAGTGGGAGTTGAAATTTATTAGCACTGTGTATAGCAGGGCTCCTGTCTTGGAAGGCAAAGCAGAGGAGAAACTGCAATGTTCACAGCATGTGCTCTTCATGGACTACATGCCAGCAACATTAGGATTTTCACAGTATTCCTTTGAGACATTTAGCTGCCACATCACGTAGCTGTGCTGAAGGTCAGCACAGGGGATATATCTTCAATTTTCTCTCATCTGGAGCTTCCAAACCAATGCTCTCTGTGGATTTGTGTCTCTAATCTCCCCAGGCTGAGGATACTTGACCAACTTTTAATCTCTCCCCGAGCTCCCCCTTGGGGTTCAGCCTAGGCATTCACCTTCCCCAGGCTGCTCACCTGACTACATGAGACAACAAGGGCTACCAATCTAGTTAGGGTCAGGAAAGGAAGGAGAACTTGAACTAGACCTTCCTTCTGTGGAAATAAAAGTGGTTTTGTTAATTCCAGAGTAAAAGTCTACATGGTGTTTTATTCAAAAAATATGTTTCAACCAGTAAAAATACACCTTAAGGAGGTTTATGCACTTTAATTGAAGCTCTTATGAAATTACTTCTATGTTTCTTTTTTCATTTTTTTTTCCTTCTTTGCTTTATTTTTTTTTCCATTTTCTTTTCCTTGTATCCTGTTACAGCCTTTCTTAAAACTAATGACCCAGGCACTCTCCTCCTGAGCTACAATAAATGAAAGGGAACAGATAAGAAAATCTCTGCATCTCCCTTAGAGCCAGTGCATCCTGCAGATATCTCCCAGTGGTTGTCATTAGCCCTAATGGAAAACAGCTGAGCCCCAGCACAGCCACACTGGTCTTCACCAGGCAGGTACTTGTGCCTGAGATGGAATGTATTTGCAAATATTCCTTCTGTGTTACAAGTGTCAGATATTTAACCATGCAGACTCACTTTGGTGCCATAGGGATAAACTAAGCTCAAACTTCACTCTGGAAGGAAAACTTCTCACTGCATGAGGAATTTCTTCTTTCCCTTAAAGAGCATATGCATAATGTGTGCAAGCCTGATGGATGGATTCATATCTGGCATCTCATATACAAACTAGGTATCAAGGAAATATTAATACACAGGAAAGATACAAAGATAGCTCTAGGATGAAGCATTCTCTGTCCTTAAAAAGGCACCAAGCATAGGTAGGATGATTCATTATCTATGGTGCCTTCCTCTCTCCATTGATGGTATGAAAAGTAAGGACATGACTCATCTGATCTCAATTATCTCAATGTCAGATTAGAGGAGAGAGGAGCTGTTCCCCTGAAATACGTGTTTCCCCAGTGATGACTATAAAAGAAAAGAACAATTATGTTCTCAGGAATGGATATTCATTTTTAGTTAGATGAACCCAACCCTGTTTATCTAAATATGTGATCCTTGGGTTTCTTGAGCAGGACCAGGAGTTGCACTTGATGATCTTGGTGGCTCCTTTCCCACTCAGAATATTCTGTGATTCTATGAAATGTTATGGGACTAAAGTTATATAAAATCTAGTCATTTGAGATTATTGTTCAACAAGAATGCATTCAATTCCAGTTGTAACAAGGTTTCTTCACTTAGTTTCTGGACTATTTTTGGTCTTTTTATGCACACTACATATCATATTAGCTCCTTATTCTTTACTTGGTTTTGAGTTAAAATCCCTACACAAAAGATCAGTACGTTGGATGAGACCAGAAATCCTGTCTGGAGCGATGGCCAAGAGAAGATCCCTTCTAGAAGAGCATGAGAACCTGAAAACAGCTTTGTCACCTGCTACAGTCCCACAGCCAAATAGTTGTAGCCCAGGCACTTTAGGAGTTGGGTTTCACTACAAAAAAATTTCAGGCCTTGCTGGAGGTCAAGGTTTAACTTTGAGCTGGATCTCATTAAAAGGCAATTTTCTCTGACAGAGATATATATAGATATGTGCTCCTTTTCCATGAGTGTCAGAAAGTCACTGGATGCACAGGTTACACCGCGGGCTCCCTGTGTGCCAGAAGGGAGCCCATGGGAGGGAAAACAGCAATGCCTCATCTGTGCTAACCTGATGGGTTGGGTATCCCAATTTGATCAGGTCAGCATGCTGGAGGATCAGACAGACCTAAACTTTGTGCAATATTTTATCTCCAGCACATAGTGCTTTTAAAGCTCAGAAAGTCATTAAACTCCAAGCTGACACAGGGAATGCCTAGTGGGATTAACCTTCAAAAACTAATTACCAAGGAGATCAACAGAAGGCAGCCTGCATCACCACTGTTGTGACAGCCTACCAGAGGAGTGAGCGGCGTCAGAAAATGTTGAATAAAAAATCTGCTTCACTGCAGATCCTTTTCCTATGTAGGTAGAGTTTTCCAAATGATTACCAATGACATATCAATGGAAATCAGGTTTCTAATTAAGAAAGGGATCTGGGTAAAATTGCTATGATGATTATTTTTATTTTATCCTTTTTGCTGTAGATTATAGGAAAGGTTTTGAATGAAGTATTACTCTAGCAACGAGGAAGGATCAGCTCCCATATTAAAGAAAAGGGGTGGGCCTGCCTCACCTCATTTAGACACCCACTGAGCAAATCACCCTGAAGTTTCAGTGATGATTAATGAAGAGATAAAGACATGATGAGTATCTGATTTGTCTGAATCATCTAAGGCCAATAGCACCTTCAAAACGCATGCCTTTTTTTTTCCTACTCTATCTCTCTTGAATATGAAAAGAGCCTATGATGGCTGCCTGGAATATACAGAATGGGTTTTAAAAGTAAGTGAGATGAATTCCAACTGCATACCAAACACACAGCACAAATAAATGCTGAGCTTATGCAAGGGGCAGCACTCCATCAGCTGCCAACCCTAAACCAATACAGACTAATATTACCTGGAAATCTGTTAATTGCTCCTCAGATTTCATGTCCCTTGGATGAACCTGATCTCAGGTGGTGTGACAAAAAGCCAGGCAGCAGATTATGGTACACACACATATATAGACATGCAGGTTGTGTGCATGTGTGTGCACCTATGTATAACAGGACAGTATTAAAGCTATCATATTACACATTATTTTATATATAATAATGTATTTTTGTATTGTATATGTGTGTGTGTGTGTGTGTGTATATAGAGAGAGAGAGAGAGATGTTATATCACCACTAACATACTCCTGTTTCTGGACACAAAACTTCTAGACTTATGCAAGTAAAAAAAATCCTAAAGAAACAAAGAAGACTGGTTTTTCCAATTTTCTGCAAATGCTATTATGTTAACAATATCTCTTGAATATCAAGGATACTAAAGCTTGAACAAAACATTGGAAAGCAGAAATCCCAAACTTAATACCAGCAAAAGTAAAGAATTCCAGTTAGCTCAGAACTCTGCACAGTCTTGTAAGCTAGACACATTTGCAACAGCTACCATCTAGTTGATGCTCTGATCAGAATTCTGGGAACACATGTTAGTTATATAAATATTTTTCAATCAGTCTGATAATAGCAGTAGTTCAGACCATGCCTTGACTTTAAGAGATGCTCAGGGAGGACTCAAAACAAATTAGTGCACTTAATTACCTTTCTGAAGTTCCCAGATAAAATAAATGTCTATTGAATTTTCCCCCTCAGTTAAGTCTAAATTCACAAATGCTATTACATTTTAATTAAAGTGAACTCATTTTTCCATTTGGTGGTTATTCTGTCTTGATTTTTAAAAAAAAATTTATTATTCTTACAATTGAATAAAGTTGCTAATTGGGGATTAGTTTGTAATAACAGCTGACAGGCCCTGAGGATCCATTCTGCTCTCTAATAGCCTATGGATGCAGAACAGTCTATAAGGTAGCATGGGGGAATCCATCTGTTACCAGGAGTGATCCTCTTCATTCACAACCAGAGGCTGCACACTGCAGTGATCTTGCTCTGGTGGGAGATTCTTCTGCCTTAGAACCTGCACACTGCTCTCTTTCAGATGTTGCTTGTTTGCCTTGGCCCAGGCAGAATAAGGGGAATTTAGCTTTTACACTATATTTACATGACCAACAGGGATAGCTCGTGTTCTGAGCTGTCTGGAGATGAATTTGGAACAGGAGCACTGTATTTGACTGAACATTGAGAGCCTTCAAAATGTTAATAAGGACGTTGCACAATATCTGGATAAGAGCAAAGGGATTTGTCTCTTTGAGGTTATTTAGCTTGACATTTCTAACGTTGGAAAGATGATGTTCAGTGGTGTCAGTTTATTCATTTGTAAAAAACCCCCTTAGATAATTCAACATTGGGTAAAGACTGTGAAAGGGAATCTTTTATCTTCTCACAATGTGAAGTTACCAAAACTTAAACCACTGAAGGTCAGGCAAGTCAGAATGGAGATACTCAAGTAACTTTTCTGATGCTAAAACAGCTAAGATCTTTATGTATTATATTAATTCATAATTTTGTTTGGTATTGTACTAAAGGGACAGAAGTTAATCTCCAGGTCTGCATAAAAATGGGGGTTCTATTTGTCAATGTTTACTTACATAGTCCAACTGGAGGAAAAAGCATAATCTCAGAAAATCTTTGACTTAAATTACATGATCTTTATACCAAACCCTTCCCTGAAGAGATGAAGCAGTATAGTATCTCCAGGAAGTCTTACAGAATATATGAATTTTGGTTAAATTTATAAAAAGCAAACCACGATTAAACAGAATGATGTTTATAGTTTGAGCTCACTAACAGACCAGTGCATTGTAAGCTTACCTATGAATTGAGAATACAAACTCTCTGCTTGCCAGCTGCCTGCCTGGGGGGGTTATCTTGAGTCTTGTGAAAATATTGTATCCTCAGTGCGACAAAAGTCTTTGAAGTTTGACTGAGCACAGATGTTTTCCTTAGGCTTTATTTGAAAGCAGTGACAACCAAACTCTTTCTACAGTGTCACCCATGTTTTAAAAGAGATTTCTCCAAATACGATAGGACTGAATTCTAAACTTGTTTTCTCTTCCAAAAGTCTATCCCTAAAAGGTTCAAAAAGAAGGAAATTAATATAAGACATTAATAGAAGACATAATCATATATCAGATAATATATCAAGAAGAAGAAATCAAGAAATGCATATGAAATATTTCATTCTTTAATCTTTTTCTTACTCTGAGTATTTGAAAAAGGTATCTTTCAGCAACAAGGAAACAGAGCTAATTTGGATTTTACTAAGTTTTTATTGTGGAATTTCTTATGCTGACTTTTAAGCAAGATGTAGTGTCCATGGTATAATGTAATGAGTTAATGGAATTCTTAACCTTGGAAAAGACAGTATATTTGGCAAGATTTCTCTCTCTCTCTTGTTTGTTTGTTTTTTTTTTTAATTAGAGTGATTTGTCAAAATCTTGGTTGATAACCATGAAAAAGGTAATGAACTAGATTTAAATACAATTCAGGCAGACCCTTATTCTCAAATTGTCCCACTGATTTTACCTTCACTGGGACACTATTTGAACCACAGTACAAAGACTGTCTGATACAGTTTAAGGAAAGTAAATATGTTGAGGAAGTGTTGAAACTGATTCTGTAAGAAAGGAATCAATGGCATAATCTGGGTTTAGCTGTGTATTACAGAAGTAATTTTCAAAAAATACCTAAGGGTACTTATTTTCTGCCCTTGGAGAACGCCGTTGCAGTAAGCAATAGCTACGTGGAACAAAAAGAGGACATGTGTGTTTTCATGCGGACTAAATAAGCTCCTCACATGGTTTGGGACCTCCCATGAGAGGCACTAGAGTCAGATACTGGTAGGAAGCCCTGCTGGAAAGGACCTTCCAGGTCTACCAGCACAGCACAGCATTTGCCTCCTGGTGGTACCAGCTACACCCACACCACTGATTCCATGCTCCTGTCTAATCTGGGGTTACAAATCCCTAGAGATGGAGATAGCTCAGCTTCTCAGGCGATCTCTTCTGATGTTTACTGACTGTTCTTATCCCAGCTAAGCCAAGCTTGCTGAGACCAGAAACACAAGACTGTGTAACGCAGAAGTGCATGAGTGCCTGCAAGCTTCTGCGATGCCCACAGTTCCATGTGCAGCAAAGAAGATGCTCCCCCTGTCTCTTGCTGGTCCTGCTTTGAGCCTCAGTGCCTGCTGTGGCACTGGTGAGGAAGGCTGGTAAGTCATTCCAGCCACCTATAATCCAGCAGAGCTACGAGTCTATTTCTGCACACAGTCAACAGATGGGAGAATTCACAAAAGCTAAATTTGGCAGACATTACTGGAGGTCTCAGTAGGGCCCTCAGTCAATCAGGTAACCCAGCCTTATGAACAGAAGTGACTAAGGGCCATTAGCTTATGAGAACGAAAGAAAGTCAACTTCTTAACCCCAGAGGCACAACAACTCTATATAGGTTTCAAAATTGGTTCGTCTGAAGTAAGTAATCAAGAAAAGAAAGAAGTGATTTACTGAGGGGTTTAAAATAGAACAACAATAGCTTGGCTCTCCAAAGCACCTTGTGCCCACACTGTACCTAAAACAAGCTTTGCATAAAAGAGGAGAGTTCAGTTCCACATGATTACATTTATAGGGTCCCTGGAAGGAAAAGAGCAAGTGAAGAAAGCAGGCTTTTCATCATCATTTATAAAGACTTTAGGGGTCTGTTTAAAATGGTGAAATGCTGCTTACCTCCATTTTACAACACTTTGGAGTACAGACCTTTGCAGAATACACTATTTAACTGTTTGAGATTATTACTGGTTAGGGTCTTTCCATTTAGCAACCTGCCTCATTTCAAAACCCTTCATATTTTCCCATTACCATACTAACCACTTTTTTTTTTTTTAATTTTAGCTTCACCTAATTAAAGTAGCAAAAAGCCATGAATGCAAACATATTTAAAATCAAAAATAATTTTACAAGAAAATCTGAAAAGTACAATGCTGGTTCCTCTATTTAAATGGTAAATTGAAAATTAATACTTATGCAGACTAAATCAACTCATCTAATCATGGAATAAAAAGTAATTAAGTGGACCTGTCAACTGAGAGTTAGAGCTAAATACAGCAACCCTTGATCCTGCAGAGTAAATCTTGACTTGTGTGATTACTTGCTCTGCTTTGCTTGGGGAAAGGACTTGTGGCATCACACCCAGAAATTACTGCTTGATCCTGGAACTTGGACTGAATCTGTGCATCTCTGCAGCTCTATGATAGATGTAGAAATGCATATGTAAGTATCTCCCGAATCAGGCAGAATCCAAAATTAAAGTCATATATTCTATTCAGTGTCCAAATGAAAATCTCTGATTATTTGAATATGATATTACTTGCCTCTGGCATGAACAATGACACATTGAATTTCAATATGGAAATTCTATTCTTTTGCATTTTCTGTTGTTTTCTCATTCTATTTTTGCTTCAGATATATCAGCTGTACAAAAGAGAGTTGCTGGATGCACTCTCTGGATTGGGTGCTGTATTTTAGAGTCCATGGCCAGTTACAAGGAGTTTAGAAACACGTATTGCATTCCAGTTTGAGTCACTGACCTCACAGAGATCTCTGTGTGATTGTACTGTGTAAATCCATTTGGATTTCACACAGGTAAAGTCAGCTGATCAAGGGTTAAGGAATATGAAGGAATCCTACAAGATTTCAACCCACTTCTCCTGCTGTCTTGAAGAATACATACTGCACTGTCCAGGGGTAAATGCTGATATGGTTATACAGACTCCAAAGTTCATTCGCCTCCAAGAACTTTTCCATTGAGAAATCCACCCTAAATGAATCCTCTAGGAGCCCTCAATAGCCAATGAAGAGGAAAAGCACATGTAAGTTATTTTCATTTTACCTCTCTTTATCTCTCAGCTTAGGGCAACATGAAGCATTTCTCTCCTGAGGCCTTGTAGAGCCCTTAGGCTGAACCTCAGCATTATCTGCCAGTGAATTTCCAATGGTTCGATGGTTAAAATCAGGTACTATTACTACCCTAGGTAGGAACACTATTCAGTACCCTCATAAAGATGTAACAGAATATTCAGGCTGTACAAAACTTTTGGATTAATATTTAAAATGACACCTTATGATCTCTCCTGGTGGAGAACAGGAGACTGGAGAAAACACACTGCAAATAGGGAAAAGGTTGAAGAGGTCAATCATCTTCTCTATGTAAATCATACAGCCCACATGCAGTGCAAGAATTTTTCCTCCCACTTCCCTGAAATGCTACAATCAATTATCCTGTAAGAGAATTATGTATTTAAAATGAGCCTCCTATCAAATAATTTTTTTTTTTTCCAGGAAGGGCAGTTTTACTAAAGGTTTATTTACTGGTATTCACACACTTGAGTTCAAATGTCTGTCTTGACAACAGAAGGGAAGATACAAGTTTCCTGACACTTAACTCTCTTCCAGTGCCTCTGTGGACTTCAAGGGGTGTATGTTCATAGAAATATATAGACAATGTATAGGAAAAAGACCCCTTCTGAGTTTTTCACTTGAACTACGATTCTCCATTAGAAAATGTGGTTTGTGTATTCACAGATGTACAAATCAGTACATTTTGGTGACCTCTGAAAGTTAGTGAAAGACATAAAAACAGCCTTCTCCCCATTTTCTTAAAATTCTCTGTAAGGAAAAGGGACAGTCTATACATGGTGTGTGTGCGTCTTTTATAAATTTAATTTATTTTTGTGTCTATTTGTAGTAGAAATATAATTTTACACTTCTTATCTTTTTTCCTAAACTTTTGCTATTTTCATTTTTTCCTATTAAAGGTTTTATTAATCTTTTTTTTCTATTTTGATGAAGATGATGGGGATAATGAGGCTTTGAAAGGGAAGTTTTTTTTCCCACTGAAATTTCTTAATGTAAGTTTTAGGTTCCAGACAGAGGCTGGACCAAATAATCTCCAGATGTTCCTGCCATCTTGACTTTTTATGTGACTCCATGATTTAAGATCTTAAAAAATAGAATACCAAGTTTAACCAAATTGATTTGCTTAAGCCAGTATAAGAAAGATTTACCTGAGCTCAAAGAAAATTAGATCTCACTCATATTGGGTTCATATAAGGACCTCTACTTCTGAAGAAGAAAGGGAAGGAAAACAACCAGTGCACAGCCCAGCAGGTCCAGTTTAATTCTTTGCTTCCCTTTTCACTTCTTCTATGACCTTAAATACCTTCTTCTGTGTTTCAGATTTCTGTAAATAAAATAGTAAAAATTGTCACTTTGCCTTTGATATGAGGGGAAAACCATAAAAGCTTCTTAGAAACCACGATTATGCAAACCATATATTTTTGCCACAGATAAAAGCCAAGATACATTAGTATATCCCTCTCTATAAACACATATCTTTACTTCCAGTGCTGTAAAATATTGCATGAGGTAGAAAGCTAGAAAGGGATTGCTTCCCAACAGGGCACAAAAAGGCAGAACTTACAAACAAAATGTTCCATGCTGGAAAATATGACATTATTTTCTGCAAATTATGCCTGTGAGACAGCAGGTTTGTGGCAGCAGGAGATGCCTCCAACTGGCTCCACTTTGTGCCTAAATTGCAATGAGGTTCTAACTTGGCGTGCTGAAATGAACATCTTTCAAAAACTACAATATATTTTTGACACAGCTCTGCCTCCCAAAATTTAAAAGGTCAGTCTGAAAGTCTGAGGCAGACAGATTCTACACACAGAAAAAGGCCTGACTCAGACTGGGAAGAAATAACTTTGCTCTAAGAAATCAGATCAGCTAAAAAAATTGCATTTCCATGGTATCTTAGTACCTCTGGTTTGAAGGCATGAGTTACCTAAAAGATTTATTGGTGTGATAAATACAGATCTTTACTACCCAGCCAATAATTTGAAACTTGCGGACTCAACTGGAAGAGAACGTGAAATGCCATAAAATAGCAAACCAGATAAGGTTCCACGTGTATTCTGAATCATAGATGCAAAATAGCCTTTAAAAAGTTATGTCAGTCTTTTTCCACCTGAGCTCTTGCTACCTGCATGAGGATCTCCCTACATAGACATAAAAATTTCTGTTTCAAGTTAATTTTTCATTTTAAAAAGTGCTGAGACCACAACTCTCACTTCTGTTGGTAGGAGGTGTTGGTGTTATGTCTCTTTGAATATTAGGCCACTTATTTTAGGCACATAAATATATTGGCCCAGGTTTCTCTGTGCCACTCTGTAGATGCAAAGCAGCCACATACCTGTCTTAGGTGGTCAATTAGGATGAGAAACTGGCTTGAAGCAAAAGCAGCACTTGTGAAATTAACCTGCTATATTTTTTTTTTCTTCTGATGTGCTATAAAATTCTTGATAGGTGTGCTAGATTTATCACTGAAATGTCTAGAGTTGGGGAAATGATCCAAAAATCTTAAAGCTTTGGACTGAGATAAGTAGCCTGTCATAACAGATTTAGCAAGTGATCATGCAAACCAGAGGAAAAATACTCAGTGGCAGAGAAAGAATGTCCTATTTACAGAAATACTGTGTTACTTGCTTTTGGTGGAAATCAGGATATTCAATGCCTTTGGGGTCTATTAAGCAAAGCCTTTAAGTACAGCTGCATTGCCAGCTCTCACTGCTTTACTAATATTGTAAGGATATTTGTTGTTTTGTAGAAGCACCCGGGTTAGTTTGAGTACTGGGAAATTTTTCTTTTGCAGGAAAAATACAGACTTCTCACCAGCACTGTCACAGAAGGAAACTTGGAACAGTGGCCTAGGTCAAATATAATTGATCCAAAAGACGTGTGCATGTGTATTGTACACATGCATATATATATATGTGTATATGTGCATATGTATATATGTATATATGTGTGTACATATATATATGTATTTACACACATGCATATGCTAATGATATCGGGGAATCATGATTCAGGATGATTAAGATGTTTGTTTAAACATGATTGTTTCCCTGAATCCAGACTGAAGTGCCACAGTTGGCAGGTGCACCTACTGGCTTAGACACGTGAACTCCCCTTCATCAGGCAACAAAAACAGGGTGGTTTTTATTAATTGTCTTTTTTAAATTTTTTTTTCATTGCAGAGGTAGGAAGAGATTCAAAGGAGGATGCTGTAAATTTTCGGTTTTCTAATGAGCTCAAAGGAGTTTTTAAGGGGGTAGATGTGGGGGTGTTCTTATGGAGAACATGTTTCCTGTCATTTCTCTTGAAAGCAAGACGAAGGATCAGTAGAAAAGTTTGCATCTCATTTGGCCACAATATAGATATCCATAGTAGGATCTCTGTTTCACTAGAAGTAGACATGAATGAATGAAGTGGCATTTTGCGCTTAAGAAGACGTAATTTTTTTTGGCCTGAAATACATTAAATCTGGCTACAGAACCTATAATTACAGCTCCTCCTATTACACAGTTATAATTATTGAGGGACTTTTCCATATGTCTTTGTAGCCACAGAAATATGAAAACTTTGGCATAAAAAATATAATGTATAAGATCATTTAAAGGATTTAAAGGCTTCTCATCAGAGGTGTTTCTGGTATTTTACTGTAGACCAAAAGCAGAGTTCAGTGCCATTTCAGCTATTAATATGTTGTGTATCATTTCCATGGAAACTTCTCAACACAATTCTCATTGTGGGATCATCAAGCCCATTGTTTAAATAATGCTTTTATAATAGGAAGCTATCAAGTCATAATGAAGCAATGAAAATATCCTTGTTATAAGGCAGACTGTCTGAGAGCAGAAATCAAAAGGCAGGCTGCTACTTGCACTAAAACACTTGGATAATGTGTGTTTTGCCACATGTTATTATGCAGGTTTATGATGAAAATTCAGCTGCTTTCTTTGAGAGACTAAGCAGACAGGAATAAAAAAGAGGATCACTTAAAAATGCTTTTTTCTCATTAAGGGGTTTTGTTCTTAAAGAAGGTGAAGATCATTCCAGTATTCTTATGCTGAATGTATAATATAATAGATAGCACATAGAGTTCCTAAATTGTCACAGAAATCCAGAGTGTTACAAGACAGGCTCTTACATAACAAAAGAATCCCTACATTTCCTAGGTAAAACTGGGATCAATATCCCAGATAGGAGTCACTCTTTGAAGGACAGCATATGAGAATCAGAGTGTTTTACAGACATTCTTCCTTTCTCTGATGGCAACAAATGCCTTGGGTCCACAAGGCCATGGGATGGCTTCATCAGTGACAGCTGAATTATCTACAGGTCACAGATTCCTTCCAATTCCTTCTGTCTTTCTCCACAAGGTCAATGTCACAGACACTCTGAACTGATGGTTAGACCTTTGTATGTTCTCCTTTTCTTTGTCAAAAACTTGCTTTGCCTGTTCAGAGCATTTTTGGGTTTTTTTCATGTTTAAAGTCAATGAAAGTGAAGGAAGAAACATGATTTTAAGAGAAAAGCTAAATCTAAGATAAAGTAGAGCTGCAAACCAGCAATAGTGCTGACTGCAATTCAAGAGAAATTTGGGAACCTGAGTAAGGAATGAATTTACAGCAATGCTAGTTTTTCTTAATAAGAAAGCAATTCTGCTGTGTCTTCTAATGAGATGTCATTGAATCATTTATATTTGTAAACTGCATGGTCTGGAGTAAATAGTTTTAAATTGTAAGAAACTTAGTGAAAATATATTTCTAATTTTAAATTTGGTTATGTTCCATATTCTTGTAAAATGTTGTTGCAGTAATGTGTGATATAGATTTTTTAATTGCATTATATGTGTGTTTCATTTTATTAAATTTTCAATAGCTTCACTTTTCAAGACATTGGAGACTAGTTTTGGGTTTCTAAATGATGATTTTAGAAGGTAATATAATATTAAAGAGTTTCAGGAGAGCACATAAATTAGTTAAAAATCCAGATGGGCAACTGCAACAAACTCTTAAGGGTTTATCATTAGTATGCAGTTCTGTAAAGTATCTTCTGTCAGTCACTGCAAAAGACCAGCAAGTTTTCACTTGATGAAGACTGTACTTTTTAAAAAATTATTATCAACATGCACTCATTCACTTTTCTGGCCTCTATTTTCGGCACAAAATAAGCCTAAGTAACATCATAGCTAAATTGAATTCACTGAGTTCAGTGAAGAACTCTCCTAAATTTTTTCTTGGTTTGGTTTTTTTGGGGGTAGGTTTCTGTTGGTATTGTCTTGGGATGTATTTTCATAATTCTCTTAAACCAGAGATAGTTAATTTCCTAGGATCACCATTTGCTCTTAATTATGAAGGCACAGTATGGCCAAATGAGCCAGTTTTGTAGCAGAGGTGGATATACCCTGTCCTGGTATAATGTGCATTAATAGTTATAACTCTGTCTGTGTAGTTTCACTCTGAGCATTATCTCTGAAAATTCCCACTCACACTTCATATGAGCCTGGACCCTATTTTCTTTCCTTCTCTTGGATTGAAATGTGTTAAAAACAAAACCGACCCTTTCTCTGCAGATTAATTTAATGGTTTTTTTCATTCATCTTCCAACACTCTTAAACTTGAATTCAGTTAGGAAATTGCAAATTAATAGCTGAAAAATTAATATTGACAATTCACAGGAAGGAAGAAGTTGAAGTGTATTCATCACTTCTGTTTCTGGCCGTAACACAATATCAGCTGGAGCTCACTAATCTGGGCAAGGGTAGAAAATTGTCCCGCCGTGATCAGATCAGGCCCTTCTTCTCCAATGAGGGCATAGAAAGCCTTTTTAGTACATATGATTCATACATCAGTGCTTTCTCATTTTTCAGCCCTATTGGACACTCTTGGATGCACCTGTAATGTACTTTTGAGATTTACACTGGGATGAGATGATTAATTTCATAGAGATGGCTGATTTGCTATGATAATCAGTGGCCTTACTAAAAGGCTTTAAAGCAACTACCTTGGGTAAATGTTATTATTTTGTACAGATAAGAGGCCTCTGTGCCTGCATCAGAGGTTGTGGTTTAACCTCATGTGTTGAATGCCAGAAAATAATTTCCAAAATGAATTCTGTTCCCTGCAACAAACGATTTTCCCCTAACAAATTGCAGGAAGAATGAAAACACCAAACAGGGTACCACAGCAACTCAATTAGCTACAAACAATTCCTTTGTAAGCCTTCATTTTTAATTGCTTTTGTGTCCCTCTCCCTTCATCTTCCCCTAGTTAAAGAAGTATAAATGAGAGGTTAGACTCTTTCATGGTTCTCTGTTTAAAGACAGTCAATAATATGCCCTCCCCCTTCCCTACCAGCTCTTGAATGCAAATTCTTGTTCAGTACCACTGACTCAGAGTTACCTCTGGAGATGTGGACTTTGTGATTGCCAGAAGATAATTGCTATGGTAAGTAAGAAGCTTGTTTATTTATTTTGATTGTTCTGTTCTGATCAACAGAAAAAAAATAATAATAGAAAAAAATCAGTTGATCTGGGGGTTTACTGAATGTTATTTGAGATAATGCAACCAAAACAAAATCAGCAGCCTGGATTAATTAGCACTCCAATCCAACAGAATCAAGGATGGGAATTTTTAAACAAGTATTCATTTGCCAAAAATTCTCACAATTCCCTTGAAAAAATGAGGCTGTTATGGCCTCTAAAAAATGGCCTGTATAAGACATCCCACTATGATACTCAGCAAAAAGCTAGATCTTAAATATTAAAAGCATATTCAAAAAGAGCACAAAGTCTTTGAATGTTAACTGATTGAACAATTTAAAAGAGGAGATCTTTCTGGGGAAAAAAAAAGGTTTTAAACAAAAATTCGGATTCTGGAAGAGATTTTCTGGCCAAGTACAGGAAGACAGCAATATCACAAAATGTGTTAATGGAGACCTTTGCATCCAAGAGCTAAAACTTCTGAACAGATATATTAAATGGGTCTGAACACAGAAAACTCACTGCTGCTTGTGAATATTCTGCCTGGCTAGGTCTGGCAGTGTGCTGAGTTACAGGATGGGTATGTGGGCAGTCCCTTGGAAGCACAGTCCGGGCTGTCATGGTCTCTCTCCCAGTGTACCAAGGAAAGGAAGGACTTGACAGAGTGAGAAATTCCTCTGATGATGTCACCCCACCCACTCTCTCTTATAACAACTGGTGTGACCAGCAAAACAGCTCATGAGCAGTAATGAAATCAGTGCTCCCTTAGGGGTCATATCAAAAGCAGAAATCCGTGCTAACTTTTTGTGTCTGGGCTCTGAATTCCCATAGTTTCACAGAGCAGCTCTCATCCTTTTGTGATATGCCATGTTGAAATCAACACTACATCCAAGCCGTGGCTTTCAACATGTTTTATAGTCAAATGAAATTAGGCAGCATGGATTAGGTGATCACCAGGTCTAAACTGATTCCTGTTGCCAAATAATTCCCTGTTAGTGGTGATTTTTAAGGACCTGCTCCTAAACTGCAATCTGTACTAAGAAGAAAGGCTTTTTAATCCTTCATAACCTTCCTTGGAGTAATGTCTTTTTCACAAGAGTGGGCTCTGGCCCTGTCAGTCAACTTAGTGCCTGGAATAACAATGAATGATGAAGTATCATCTCAAGAGCAGGCACTTACCTGCATAAATCTCTCATGTAGAGATAAGCAATAGCTATAAACCCAAATGGGCTTTCCTCCTGAAAGGTCAGCTTTTGAAAGGATTTCCTTAGTCCCCTGGAGCCTCAGCAAAAGATAACATTTCAGAACTTGTCTTTTGCTTTCTACTCTATTTAATTAAAGTGCGCTGTTCACTTTGATAAAAATATGTTCCCCTCATGATTAAAAAGCTTTTTGATTAGATCATTTTGCATAGACAAGTGGCCTGTGATAATAATAATAAATTACAATATTTTTGAAACAACTTTCTCATCTGTTAATAAAATGTAATTCAGTTCTACATGGGAATTGACAGGTACACAGAAAACCTCACCCACCAGTTGAATATATTACTGTCACTGGCCACTAGAACTCCTTCTAGGTGGATTACAATCTTGATCTTATGCTATAGAGAAAGAAAATGGGAAAATACCAGTTTGAATCACTGCTAAGAGACCCTATGTATCTCAGCTAATCTTGTAATCTGAAATGCAGGAAAGTGCAGCACAAAGAGCTGAACTGGCTTGATGGGAATCTTTACTTTAAAAGCTCAATAGTAACATAAATAGAGCATTAATCCTGAAAGAATTAATCTTTCAGTATGATTTCTAACTACGCCAGGTCCCTGGTTTAATTTTCTCATTTGTGTTGATCTGTGATGACAATGAGCAGAACAAGCTTTGGTGTCTTCTTATTCATCTGTGGTAGACAAATTCCAAAGCACAAAGAGCAACTTTGGTCTGCTTAAACGATACATGAGAAGCTTGTAGAAAAACTGGAAATAAAACATATCTTTCTCTGGTTTGATTAAGACTCTCTTTTCTTCTATATTACTTAGGAAGAAAGGAGAATATTTATACAATAAAAATATAAGGATGTTTTATCTGCAATAGACTAGAGACACGGATGCTTTAACATCTGGATTGTTTGTATCATGATGGTCCTTGGGGATGCAAATATTTACTTTCTTACCAAAATTAGGATCAAATATCATTTCACAGTAAAGAGAAATTGCACCTTCTTTTTTTCCCTGTAGTATAAGAGAAATACTCACAAGAAAAAATATCGCTTGGGTGACTAAAGATTATAATATCTGGTCTCAAAACCTATTGTTTGTCTTTTGTACTAAATTTCACATTCCAAAAGTTTGTACAAGTGCTCAATGATATTTCTGAAAATAACCACAAAATTTGATTTTTTTTTTTTTTTTTTTTTTTTTTTTTTTTGTTTTAAAAAATTTTGGGAAAGGGCTCATTTTTTTTTTTTTTTCTTGTCTGTAAAAAGATTATGGTAAGGAGCTCATTTGCTATGTTAAACCCAAGCTCTCAAACCAATTTCCTCAGCTCGTCTGGAAATTAATGCCTTCCTTAAACTTGTTTGATCTTGGTGTTTTTGAAGCAAAGGCCACAGTATAGGTGAGTGACAGGCTTTTATCCCCGTGAGGCTTAGCTGAAGTCACCACACTGTGACCTGTGCTGGATAAGAGTTAGGTCCTTCAGAGGTAGCAGATAATGAAACACTGGGCTGCTGCATCAGCTGACTTCTCTGTTCATCAGCCCCAGCTAAAGGTCAGATGACATATCTCAGGTGACAGAAAAGAAATAAATTCAATACATCATTTTCCCTGATCACTTCAAATGTGTAAGCAAACAAGGTAAATATTTTGGTGCAAGTCATTATCTAACTGTTGCTGGTACAATTCCTCTTTTTATTTTTTTCATATTTTGACTTACCAAGTATTTGTAGAATCTGAACTTAATGCATGTGTATTTTTGATATCTAATTGCAACAGGATAATATATCAAAGTACTCCTTGAGCAAGAGCATATTCATAAAACCTCTTCTAGGACTGATGGCACAGAAAAAGCAGATGGGATTCCAGCAAAATCCTCAGGTCACAAATAAAAGTGACATGAATCAGAGAGACTCTTTTATGAGAGAAAAGCATGCTAAGGGAGTTTTAAATTACAGGCACTTCCAAGGAAAGGATTATTTAGAAATCTCAATCTCTCTGAATTGGTCCTGGAAACTCAGTCTTAAACATGATACCGAGCTACTTCAGCGCATCCCATGCCAAAAGCAGTGAAAACTGAGAAACCTCAGCACTTTAGCAGCTCTGCTCTGTGTGCAGCAGTAGGGGAGCAGAGGCTTCAGAGTAACTGAGGTGCTCTCCTGAGACTGAGGGGAGTCAAGTTTTCATCCTGGATCTGCCACTAATCTGCTTTGAACAACCTACACCCACCTCTTCTGGTTATTTAAATGACAAGTTCCCCAGCAGAGACTGTCACAGCAGAAGGGATCTGCACACACTTCCCAGGACACTGAAGCTCCTCAGGGAACCTGACACAATTCCCTGCCCTGGACCTGGCAGAGGAGGCTCTGGGGAGGTGCAGGCTCAGCCTTTGAGCGGGGTCTGTGCTCTGCTGCTCACAGCTGATCCTCCTTTTACGTGCACAGTATCTTTATACTACTTGAAGTTGGCTGCCTGCGCACACAGCTGACATTTTCCCTCCCTTCACTTGTTTCAACACATGCAGGGAGGCACATTTTTCCTTTTAAATTAAGAAAATATGTATTTCTTGCATTTAGAGTAATATGCTGGCAGCTGAATATAGTGGAATAGATTAGTGATCTTAAAATGGCACATTTTTAAAAATCTAGTTGGTTTTTAATATGCAATTAACAAAATATTGGTCTTATAAGACATTTCTATATGTTGCTGTATGCCATGCAGATCTAATATTATCTTATATTACCAAAGAGGTAGAACTATTCTTTAAAACTCCTCATAAATATAAAATCTATGATTTTTTCTTCTTTTTTTTTCCCTATACAAAACCACAGTTTGTATGTTAACTTTAGTAACTGCATTTGTATGGAAGTGCTCTGACTTCAGTACATGATCATCTCTTCTCTATTCCTTTCCTTTGCTGCTTGTCACAGCAGAGAAGTAAAATATTGTCTCTAAACATGGGAGCAAAAATAAATGTTGATTAAGATATTGATTTAAGGTCAAGAAAATTCCAAATTTCAATCTAACGTATTAAAAATGTGCAGTTTGGAAAAAAGGATTACAGCCTGCAAAATGTTCTGATACAAAAATGTCACCTACATAAATACTCAAGTTAGAGGAATCTTTTAGCTATTAAACACCAAAGAAATAGAATAACTTCCCTTTCAGAAGAATATGTGGTTCCCATGAAAATTGCACTGGATCAGAGATTTAATTTCTCTTGAAATATCATGCATTACAGAGACAAAGTATATCTTCCATACTTGTAACAACACATAGTATGAGTGTTAACAAAATGTTATTTAAAATAACCCATGTATTCTTCTTTGTTTTCTCATTCTTTTCACTAAGGAACTTATTAAAAAGCTTTCCACAGTGCAAGCCCTTTAAAAAAATTACATGATTCAATAATATTACGAGATAGGAAAACACTTTTGTTTCAATAGTTTCCCAAGAAAAAAGAGGTAGAATAAATAAGAACTTATGGAATTCTATTTCAGGAAATTGCTGTTAAGAGGGCAGTATCAGAGAGAAAGAAACCTAACCAGCCCAGTTCCCATTGTTCCATCTCTGCCTCCTTGAACAGTAAGACTCCTCATTTTACTGATGCACAGAGAGGTCTGACACCCTGTCCAAAATAAAAGAAAGCATTGACAATGAAAGAAAAATTGGGAATTATCTAGTATGCCTTATTGGAACACAATGCTTCTGAGTACCTAGGAAACCTGTAAATAGCCAGCAATGTAGAAGTGTTGTGACATTACCCTGTCAAATATTTCAGTGTTAAAGCTCTTGTTAGAGACTCATCAATAGCGGAGTCTCCTCTCTGTGGAGCTGTTTATAATTTTCTGAATAACTTATTTATCTGTGAAGCATTTTCAGATCCTGAACATTTTATCACCTTTTAATATAAAGATCTGGAATGCAGAGAAAAAGCCATATTTCTGCAGGGACAGCACCCAGGGGCTTGGAGAGCAGTGCTGGAGGCAGACTGTTTGCAAATAAACCCACAGGGGCCAACTGTAACCTTCGACCTTCTCACTTAAATAATTCTGGTTTCCTACAAAACTGCCTTTTGCTGCACCATTTCTGGATAATGAGGAAGCTTTTAGGCATACAGATACTCCAAAAATTATTTTTGTAACTATTTTAATTTATAAAATGTCACTATCATCTAATACAGCTCGTTAGGTACAATTGCATATATCTTAACACAGTGAAAAAAGATCTCAATGGACATACAGCATTTGTGGGCACCCTGTATACTGAAGTTCATTTGCAAAACATATTTGATTGACATACAATAGATAAGATATGATCTAAAAGATGATTAAATGTCTTTAGCATGACCAGAAATAAAACCAGGCTGAGAGCAGAATAGTTTTCACAGCAAATCAACATGTTGTTGGAAGATAATTTCCCTCTTTTCCAAAAATACCTTATATTTTGTCCTTTAAGGAAAGGATCAAATCCTATAGAAAACAACGACCTGGAAAGGAGTCAAAGATCACATTTAAGAAACTACAGAGCATTCCTTGGGAGATGGAAGGAATCAATACAAGGGCAAGTGTTTTTGAAGAGTGACTGAAAAAGCACGTCTTGAACTTTTCCCTTTGCTTTTAGCTGCCAATGGAATTCATTGCTGACTCAAAAAAATCTATAACAATATGTCTTACCATATGCACCTCTGGTTTATAGATGAACAGTGAGTAGTCGTTTTGTGGTAACCAGAAATGTGCTAATAATACAATTTTTTTTAAAAATTAAGACTCCTAGAAGCCAGGTGTTCACCACAGCAGATTCTATAAAAATGAGAATGTTCTCGGTCTAGAACCACCTTGAAGGGAAGAGAGACTCCTATAAAGAGGCTGACCTTGCTGTCCTGAGAGGGATAGGAAGAGGTGGAATGTACATAAAAGACTGCTAAAAGTTGTAAATGTTTGTCAGAAGACAGCTTCAGGTGGAGCATTTTGATTTGTTAGTAGATGTGTTTGTTTTGTTGGCTTGTGGACTAGCGGAGGTGAGACATCTGATACTGTATCTGGCAGACACTGAAAGCAAACTTCTTATTTCAAAGAGACCCAGTCTTTGGAGACTGTCTAACTCCTGCATTTCTAGAAGCCTCCATTTTCTCTTTATGTCTATAACTGAGAGCCATTCAACATAAAATTACACAATGGTTGCCTTTATTTCTCCAGTTAATTGGTAGACTAACACTTTGAAAAATGTCATGCACTGTCTGCCACACCTCATTTGCATTGCTCTTCCTTCTTTACCTAAACACCTGCCTGATTCCTTTCATTTACATAGCTGGTATTTTTTCTTAAACCATAAAATATTTGTGTGAGAACAATTCACGGAGGCGTGAAATAAAGTTGTTTCTAATGGCACGAGTTCTGAGGAACACTGCTCTCTCACAGCTCTGAGGATTACACGAGTTCAAGCAGTCCTCTGACCTTCAAAGCTTCTCAGGCAACCAGCACTCATTAACTCCAGCACGAGGCTAAGCCCTGAATATTCTGGAATTGGGGCTTGACAGACTTACCTGAGTTCAAAGTGGTGTTCAACAGCAGAGCAAAGACTTGACTGCAAATTTTGGAAGGATTGTTGAACAAGAAAATCATCCCTTTCCCTTCATGCAGATGGGTGGAAAAGGCCGAGGATAAGTCTGGGTGGTTGGTATTTGAGGTTATCCACTGTCAAGGACTGTTGTACTGCTGCACTGCTGTGCATAGGCAGTTTTGAGATCAGGTTTTAGGTTAAGTGAGATATTGTCCCTAATCATGTTACTGCCAGGGGACTCTCAGGGATGGTTTAATGATGGTGCTGGAGTGTTCAGAGAGAGTTAGTAAATGAGAAAAACACCAAGGCACCCTTGTCATCCTGGCTCATGAGCCCTGACAATAGCAATAGTCAGTTTATCTCATTTTAGACATCTATATGATAAACATCTGTATCAGAGTTAATTATTCAGAATATTTTTGTAGGCAAGGGAAGGAAAAAAGCACCTCTAAAGAATGACACAGCTAATGGTTTTAGACATCTGCCTTGATGCGAGAGGTAATCTGTTTCTCTCCACTAGCTGTGAAGAATCCAGACAACTAGCTTATGTTTTGTTCCACTAGATTTCCTCTGGTGAAAATTTGCCTAGGTGGCTACTTCAGACAGAATGCCCAACCTTCAGACTGCAAGGTGCCTGAATTTCACCCTCTGTGTGGCAGCTCCTTCCAGGAGTGAAGTTGTATGATTGCAACTTCAGGCTCATCCTGAGAGGGGCTTCAATATTCAGGACACAAATGCAGAACCAAGGTACATGTTCTGAAGATAGTCCTGATGCTGTCCATCTTTTATATTGAAGATAAAGTATCTTAGATATTAGAATGAACCTTGGGACATCATTACAATGGACTGTGCACAGCTCATTTGCACAGAAACCAGACAAGGTTGTTAAAGTTTTAATCTACTTTCAAGTTTTCTCGTGTTTAAGGATTATTTACATGCCCTTCATGAGCACTCGCTGGCTCGTGGACAACAGGCTGTCTACCAGGACATCATGTACAAATTCTCGTGAGGAGAGTAATGGAGAAGCCACCACATGCAACAGACACTGCTTAGATGAATGAATTTCTGGAAGTTTCAGAATTTGTGATGGGTCTTTTTTGAGGCCACAAAGGGCAGCCTGTAGCACAAAGATCCAGCAAGCACTGAATATTTTCTACAATTTAAGCTACTTTGCATCTCTGTGGGTCAAGTTTTTTATTATTATTTATTTGTTAATTACTTTAGATTATCAAAACCATGCTACTGGCAAGTAAATTTATTGCTTGAAGATTATTTTAACTTAGAAGAGCTTTTTCTTTGCTCCAGCAGGAATGTTTCCATTTGCTGACACAAATTCTCTGTCCTAGGATTTCCCTTGTGAGAAGGACAAATGTGTTTCTTTGTTTGTAAACTTGGTTGGACAGATGAGACTAGGTCAGCAAGCGAGGCAAGAGGTGACAGAACAGAGAAAGCTCAAAACCCATCCCAAAGCCAGGAAGAATGTTAGGTATCTTTTGCAATACCAAGGACTGCTGCTCTGAGAGGATGCTCTGCCTTACAATTTTCTCTTCCCAAGAGTCCCTGAAGTCCATTAGCCAGATTTCTTCCAGCTAAAACTGAGTGTGTTAATCCAAGCGCTAACATTTCTAACAGCAATATTGTTTTTTTCTTCAGATGGCTTTGTTAAAGATTGCTCTACTGAATACCAGCAGCTGTGCTTAAAGACAAATAAGCTGCACAAAAAAAATTATTCCGACTCAGAATGACTGTGAGCTACCTAAATTATTACTCTAAAAGCAGAAGAGAACTTTTCACCAAAGATGAAAAGTAACCCAAAACACACATTTGAACAATCCAAGGGGAGACAACATTCACAGTTCTTAAAGAGGAGAAGGGTGCTGACATCATTTAAAACTTGAAAAAATTGGCTTCCCAGCATCACTTCTGTTTCAGCCATGAAACCTTTACTTAAAGAGGTATATGACAACAACAATTGGATGTTAAAAAAATCTGTAGATTTGGTTCTATGTGGGATTTTGGGCCAAAGTTTCTACCAAAAAAAGTCCAAAATTGTATTTGACAACTAAAGTCTGAAAAAAGATCAGTACAATAGCCATATGTTGTCCCAGAGCTTGCACAGTCAATAGATACAAAAGCAAAAAAATTCATTATTTTCATTCCTTGCTCAGGTATTCAACTCAGAGTTTTTGAGTTTTGACAGGTATTCAGTTCTGATGACGGAGGCCGAGATGTTCATTGCCACTGAAATTCAGATTTAGAATTAATTTCTGTACAGCTTAGATTGACAACATCAGGGTCTTAGCCTTTCTTTAAAGTTAGTGTAGGTCAAGTGCTAATGAAAGAAACACCCAAACTTTGAACCTCTCTGGGCCTGACCACAAGAAGACACAGAGATTTCCCAGTGGGAGCTGAGACAAAGACTAGCTTTCCATATATATTTTCCCATGTTGGGATCAACGTTCTTCAGTTCTCAGGAATTTTCTCTAAAAGGAGCAACTTTTCTACCTGGCTATTTCAGCAGGTCATTGTTCCTATTTACAGTGTTGAGTGTGATCAATGAAGCATCAGAAATGTTTTGTGTCCCTCCAAAACAGGGCAATTTATCATATTTTCTGCTTCCGTTCTCTGCTTTTTCCACAATAGGCTTTTATTTTGGGCCATTATAGTGCCAGCAGGAATGTGTAAAAAGAAAAGACTTGTTCTGGCTGTGTATTAATGCTTGGCACAAAGAGGATCTCTCCTCAGAGGGATTGTATGTGTAATTTTTAAATTATTTTTTTCCCCCAGCTTCTTGTCTGAAAACTGTCATCGTCTGGCTGTTCTGCCTTGCCTAGAGCCAAGGTGAAACCGAACTCTGTGCCAGCTACCTGCTCCCAAAGCAGATGAGCAGCAAGGGAGTGAGCATTTTCCAGGTGCTGTTTTTCAAGGAATTATTCCCTCAGAGAGCCGTGGAACGCCCGTCCATCCTGTGTTTGCTGACCTGTGCCTGGGGACAGTTGCCAGATCCAATTCATCTCTAAAACGGATTAGCTTTCATGGCTTCGTGATATCACCAGTGCAGGACAGATTGAATGAGCAGCACTGTGAAAGATCAAACACATAAAATAGGCTTCAAAATGGAGCGTTTACCCTTCGTTTTACCCTTCCCATGAAATGGGGCTGAGTTGGCTTTAGGATTCAGAGTCCTTTCCAGCTCTCTCCAAGGGCTCTGTTCTAAGTGTGCAGGAAGGAAACACAGGGTCAGGTACACTGTGTGTAACCTCATCAAGGGAATCAAAATACAGCCAGACAGTGAAGTGCTGAGTACTAAAAAGCCCAAATCAAACCAGATAGACACCAGAAAAACACAAGTATGCCTCATCCCCTCTAGTATGCAAATGTATTTTTTTAAAAAACCAGAATATCAGACCAGATCTTCAGTAAATGTGCTTCAGGATAGTTATATTAGTAGAGACTGTCTTGTACCTGCTAAGATCTGATTGTGTGTTTTGCTGTACCAGTAAACCCACGGCTGTTCTCTACCCAGTCCAAGGACATTAGCTCTTTTCCCAGGTGATTTCCATTAGTGCCTCAGTTCAGCTCAGCAGTGCACTTCTTCAGTGTATCTCCTTATCATCAGCAGGCAGACACAGATTCAGATTGCAGATGGGGCTCCTGACACACAAACTGCAGTCCTTTAGGAAATCATTACACCAGAATAATATGTCAGCACTTAATTTGTCCTAATTGCTATCAGACACCCAACCCACAGCACCAGAGCTAGCCTGAGGCAGGTGTATGGTGTAGATGCCAAGTGCTAAGCGTCACTTTGCCTTCATACTGGGCTCACAGCTTGCTGATGTAGACCCAGCCATTTTCTCTGAAACTAAAATTTCTTCAAAATCTTATTTCAGCAGCTTTCTCCTCTCCTCCATGGTGGTGTCTTGCCCACCATGCATGGTATGTTAGTTTTGCCCTTTATACCCTTGCCCTTCTGTAAACACCTGCCATCAAGAGCAGCCAAAGTCAAAACAAGATAATAATAGTAAAAGGTGCCTCTAAACTATGCAATAAAATAAATAAACAGCAAGTGGGAAAGATCAGCAGCAATGCATAGGGGGGTGTGACAAAGCCAAGAGACACAGGGACTCAGCTTCCAGGGACCTGGAAGCTGCTAAGAGAGCAGTTTTACGCTCCAGCCCCAAAGCAAGTACTGTAAAATTCCATTTGAATTTTCTTTTTTTTTTTTAGCTGGAAGCTCAAACACTGCCACATGCTGATACTGATAAATCCAAAGAGGCACAACCTTTGCAAAGCAATTTTTATCAACGCTAAGAGGATGCTGCCTCAGCAGCCTGGAAAAGCAGAAAACGTTGAGCTTCCTCTAACACATATGGTAATTTTTGCTAAATTTTTGAATGGGTGGTGAATTTAGTGCTGTATTGGGGAGATTTATAGATAGTTGTGTTTACTTCTAATTAATGAGATGTTAAAAAGGTAAGAAAAAAATTAATAAATGTTGATAAAATCATTCATGCCCTTGGGCAGGGTGTTACACTTCCAAAAGGCCTTTCACATGAATTTCGTGCCGTGAGGGCTCTGTCATGCAAAACCACTTTATCAGCTGAAGGACCAATATTGGAGAGGTCAGCTTGCTATAATGCAATGAAACCAAGAATATTTTAAACTTCATTGCTGCCCACTAAACACTGATTTCCATCATTAGGTGCCTAAAAAGGCAGCTTTTCTGACATAGTGATGAAGCCAGTGGAAACCATGGCTTCACTGGTCTCTCAAATGAGATTGCTTTGGATCTGCATCTGGTGGTGGATTCTGATTCTAGTCCCAGAGGTCTGACCTTACAGTTCTGTGAACTGCTGCAACTATTTATACTTTGAAGAAAAGCATAGAAAATCAAGAAACTATTCATATGGTCAGACACACACGCACAAAAAACATTGAAAAAAATCCAGACCAGCTCAGATGTTGGCTCTAGGGTGGTTGGAGTCAATCTCTGGATTAGCTGGTGCTTTAAAACTACACTTATGTCAGCTGGAGAACAACTTAGAGTTCTGCTTCCATGTTTATCTCACAGGATTCAGGCTACATAGGGGGGGTTAATTCTGTGTGGTTGAGATCCAGAGGCTCCTCTGGTCCTTTCTCTATGACCTTCCATCTCACGAGAGCACACTTATCTATACTACAGAGCAGTTCCCACAGAGGATGTGATGCTGCAGGTATTGTTGGGACTGCCTCTCCTTTTACCCACCACCCTTCTACTTGAAACACTTTCCAGGTTGTTGAATATTTACCCTGATACTCCCTTGTACCAAAAGAAGTTGTCAATTGCCCCTCATCCTTCACAGGACCCTCTTACCCAGGATAAGGATGCAATTTCCTGGCCTCACTGCTCAAACATCAACTCTTTCACATGTTTGAGACCCAAGTTTTCTTGCTTTCTCCTCCACTCCTTGGTGTCCTTTTTACATTTTCCCACACTAGGAAGTGAAGTAGATCCTGCGTACCATCAAACTTCTCCCACTTCCCATATCATTAAATCAGGACATGAACTCATGCCCTCCATTTTACGCTTCTCTCTTGATCCAGCCTTGCACAAGCAGACTAAGACCTCAGTCCTAAAACCTCTGACATCTTTCCTATTCCTGATGTCCATCCCAGTTTATGAGTTCCCTAACATTGCTGTCTGCAACCCCAGTCACGGATTCAAGTCCCCAAATGGCAAAGCTGCCGCAGAGCGAGCACCAATTAGTTGCAACTTCACTGTTCATTAAGTATTATTGCTTCGGGGGTTTTTTTGCAGATGGAGACACTGAGGTCAAGGATAAATCATCTTTTAATTTCTAGAACACTTGGAATGTGACTCACAGGTCAAATTTAGTCCCTTCAAACAACTAATTGGGTTGACTGGGTCATTTGAAGGACACTTGAGAAAGAAGGTGACAGAGAATGAGTTGGAAGATGGAAGAATTATTCCAGGAAACCGGTCTCTACTGTTCTCTTTACCAGAACTTTCTGCCCTACATCCCTTTGTTATCTGAATAAAAATGCATTTCCAACTGGGCCAAAATGCTGACTTCCCCCACAAGAGATCAGTGGCACTCACCCTGTGCCAGTCCTTATGTCTGGTCCCTAACACATGCTCACACAGTTGCTAATGCAATGGGCCAGAAAGCCACAGTGCCTGCACCTTGAACACAAACATCTTGTTACTGTTGGTTGAGGACATCAGTATGAAGGCTGAGAATATATTTAGGGATGTCTTGACACAATATTTCTCCCAGAGGGTGTGTTTTCTTTCTGTGTTTTCTTTGTTTTACTTTTCAGTCCCACTCTTTAAGGTATTAGCAAGACTTTAATATGAAAATATTTGTAATATTTTTCTTGAGTTAACAAAGAGATGAGGAGAGCATGATTAGAGTTACTACCTCAAGAGAGAAAATTGGTTTTGGAGGAGAAAACATACCTCAAGAGAGAAAATTGGTTTTGGAGGAGAAAACATACAAGCAAAATTAAGAAATTCTCACTTGAAGGTAATGCTGATGCTTTATAATGTTTCTGCCATAGTGTCACCATGGACACACAATCATCTTGCAGGGATGCTGGAGATGTAAGCAGCTGACATTCCAGCAGAGTCAGCTCTACATGTCACTGTAGGTCACAGAAACTAATGGCTAGCAATAAAAGTGGAGCTCAGTAAGAAGGAAAAGATTTTTTGTTTTCAAGTGTGCTTCAGGAAAGAAGCAATACCTATGAGCACAATAAGTTCGGAAATTATCAAAATAGTGAATAAGAGGGACAAATGTGCAAAGATCCTGTTTCCCCAGCTGCAAGCTGGTTTTTCCTTTTTGCAGCATGGGCAGTGGTGTCTATGTTAGTCTGTTGTGCTCTTGACTCCCAACTAGAATTGTGCTCTGCTTTTCATGAGGTTTATCCACTGACATGACTTAACACTCTGCCTCTGTACTTTGTGATGAAATTGATGAATTTAACACCCAAATTTATCAAATCCTGAAATACAGGAGATGACTACTGCTGTGAGAATGGAGCTTGGTGTAAACCACTGAGCAGCCACCAGTAATGCACTCAAAACTGCCTTGGAGCCACTGTCTTTAGGTAACTCCAGCTGAAGCCCAGAAAATTATCAGGAGGGACCTGTGTTTCTCTTGTGTGGTCTACAGATTAAAGGCTAGGTAAGGTTTCACCAAGTCTATTCAGCTTAAATCCCTCAATGCACACAGATATATCACGTGCACAAAGTGACCCAGGGGTTGTGATGTCCCTACTAGTCATAGAAGGAGGACTAATTTGAACATCTTAGGAGAATTCCTGCAGTTAGGCAAAGGGAACCTAGCTCTTACAAAAAATAAAAAAATACAGCTAAGAAAGCAAGTGAACAAATAAAAAGAACCTAAGCTTTCAGAAAATGTCTATTGAAGAGTTAAAATGCAAACCAGATCTGGAAATTTGGAGCTCTAACAACAACAACAACAAAGCTACTGAAGAAGTTTTAATTCTGAAACAATCTCCTGGAAAAAAAAAAGCATTAATGTGCAACCGAGGTAGGGGGAAACTAAAGTTACATTTGCCAGGACTGAGACCTCACCTTTTCTTTGTATCTACAGGCACAAACTTGGAGGAATGTTTTAGTTCTGCAAACTCTCAAGAAGCTTGAAAACATGATGGCAGGAATGACCTAACCAAAAAGAGTTCAGAAAGATATAGGGAACATCTAAGCAGTGTTTTTTCTCTTCCTAGTAGCCAAGATAGTTTCTCTCCCTTTCCCTCACTGAACATCACCCTCAGCTTTAGATACCTGAAAGTGGTTTCTATCAAGGCCAAGTTCTTACACCCTTTTCACAGGCAATGAATAAGAACTGGTGCTGCCAACATGCATTTTTTTAAGCTTATGCTAAAGCTGTGTTGGAATTAAACTCCTCTCCAATCTCAACCATTTTGTGACTGTAGGATATATTAAGTGACTCTGAAGGCACATGCAAATGATGGGTGAGAGTACAGATACCTAAATTCCAGGTGTCCTAGGGTAGTTGAATCCCTTGAAAAATAACATTTCTTTGAGGAATAGGTTATGGAATTCCCATTATCAGTACAGATGCCAGATTGCTTTAGGTAACAGCAGATATGTGTATACTTGCATATTCAAATCCCATCCAGCTTTCTTTGAACTGTCTTTTTCAAGCATTGAGGGTTTCAAAGGGTTAAAATACAGGACTGACGGGGCTCTGAGTGAATTCAAGCCATCAAAGATCCTTGATGCAATATTTCACTTTTACCCCCACTGAGCCTGGCTGTATTTGGTGACCTTTCTGCATAGATGTTTTGTCTCAGCACTATGCAAGAAGAATGTTTATGAGGACGGGGAACAGTGTTGCCAGTAAGGAGGTCCAACCCTGTGACCAGGGAGAAGGGAAGCAAAGACCAGGCCATCCAAGGGATGCAGGGGAGAGGGAGGGTCACTCCACCACTGTCAGAAAGTAGGACCAGTGGACTGAGGTGGGGAGAACTTGTCAGTCCTAACTTTCCCTCGATCCCAGAGGCCCATCTGACAGGGCTGACAGTCCATGATGGCTCATTGTTTTCAACTGTGGCTTGTTTGTGCTTCTCTTTCAGCTCTCATCCCTTGCAATCCATTGTCAAGCCAGCTGTCCCTATATGAATTTATCCTCATTTTTCCCCCTTGTTTGAGAACAAATTAAAGAAAGCAGAACCATGAACTTAATAAAACAGTGTAAAGTTTCTCCTCTGGCTGGCAACAGATCTGATAGGAGTTGTAATTTGTTTTTTTAGTATTAAAAGACTTCTGTCATCTCTTGCAATTTGTGAGCCTCATCTGAGCAATGAACAGCTTGGACTTTCCTGAACTTACATTTGTTATTATTAAAAAGATCTTTGTAATGGCTGAGAGTAAATGCTGACACTGACTTGGGTTTGTGATTTTATTTACTTACTTGATTCTTATTTATGATGGCTTGGCCACGTAGTGAAGCTTCTCTCGTTACTGAAATAAAGAATCATTAGAATCAAGCAAGGAAGCAAAGTGAAATAAAGGTGATATGAATGCTGTTCGCTTGCTTATTCATTTAAATCGATTTTTCTGTACTGGCTGAGAGCATCTATCAAAAAACAAAGCCAAAAAAAGAGAGAAAAGTTGACTTTGGAAGCAGATTTCTTGCAAACTATTAAGAGTTATGTGATCTACAATATCATTGTTTCCATCAATGGTAATGGCAATTTCTTTTGCCATGGATTTCAGCAGAGAATGGCAAGCATGAGAAATCAGACCAATAAAACAAATGTCAGCAGTCATAATTAGTGCTTGCCAACTCTCATAATTTCATCAAAGTGCAGAAATCACTCATATGCTTAAAGCTCCTGGAATCCCATCATTATGAACAATTTATTTTCAATAAATTATACTCTGCATGACTGCAAAAGAAATCTTGTATCTTTGAATCCCAAATGGTAAAGGAATAAGCACACACATCTGCAATATGTTAATTTTGCACTGATCTCATGAGTTGGTTGTGCGTTGTGTGCTGAAATAATGAACAATCTCTTTTGGCACACCAGGGGCCAGATCTTCAGGTGATAGAAATTGATCAAATACCATCAATTGCAGAACAGCAGCTGCATTTGCCAAGCAGCTGAAATTACTAAGTTAATTTCCAAAAGTTAAAAATATCCCTCGTCTTTATGCATTGTGACATTATTGGATATTTTAACAGGATAGATATTTTTGTGTTTCTCTTGTGGTTTTGCACTTCATCGCATCTGTTTGTCTGATTTCTAATTTTCTATAATTTAAACAAATATTCTCTTCGTATATATTTTGCTGCTTTCATCTTGTACAGACAGCTTTGTTTCCTTTATTAAGATATGTTGGTGCCTTTTTCCCCACTGAGAACTCAATGCTCCTTGTGGTTCTCTTCCAATTCAGGGTATTCTAAGAACATGTATTATTCATTCTTGAAAAATGGCCCAAAAACCTGCAACCAAAGAAGTTGCCACCTCTCAAGAGCCTGCAGTATTTAAGTTGAGGGATCTGGGAAGTTTTTCCTGACCTACTCTGGCAGTGTCAGATATTTCGTGCCTTGCCTGCCTGCTGTAACCTGTTCCTGCCACTTGCAAGAGAAGCAGAGAAATGTTTTACCACGCCTCAAGCAGGTCGGTTTGCTGTCCAGCTTATCAGCTTAAGCAATTAATGAACCCAAATATATGCTCCTGTTCTGGGTTGTGAATGCTGCTGCTTTAGATGGGGTCATGTCTTTGTGGACATGGTACTGACTTAAGCAAGACAGAGGAGCCTTCATTCTTTGTCAATAGTGTCTGTACAGGTAGGACCTGACCTGGGAGCACACATGTGTCTGCTGGTGGGACTTAACCTAACCAATCAACCAGTTTTGACTAATTAATTGAGGATTTGAGGAGGGAGAATGAAAACCCCTTCATGATCTGAGCTGGTTCTTAATTCTTCACTTAGACCAAGCATTAAAATGATGTCCTTTGAAGATGAGGGAATGTCTCAGTTGACAGCTATATCCATGCCTTGGCTTATAAGTGGTTTTTAACTCACACTAACTTGAATTTTTAAAATTGTGCACAGACACTTGCAGATTATTTCCTTTTGATAAGACTTCTTTCTCCCACTTGATTTTGCATTAAAAATTTCTTTTTCTTTTTCTTTTTTTTTTTTTTTTTTTTTTTTTTTTTTTTTTTTTTTTTTTTGTATCTTGTTTAATTTTCATCCATTATTTTCTTTCTTCAGTTCTGTGGTTTTTCTTTCTCTGACTTCTTCCTCAGTGTGTGCATTGCCCATGCTGTATGGATTGTGATTCACTAATGTGAAACTGGAGCAAACAAGTGAAAAGTGGGTTCACTAGACACAGCTTTTCCCTAAGACTGGCATAGGTAATATGCTTTGTCTTAATTTTGGAAGATGCCAGTTGGATGTTTCCTATATAAATCTGCCATTACTCCTAACTGAGGCAATGTCTCCCACACAGAAGAAGTATTATTGCATTAGTGGCGAATCACAGATTATATTTGATCTTTCTTTTCCCATTTCACCTATAGTCGTTTTACAAGAAGCCCCTGTTGAGCTGGAATTTAGTGTCCTCTTTGCACAAATGAAAACTACGAAATGATCCAGTCCCATTTGGTTTTATGTACTTCAGTTCTTGGCTACCCATGAACCCTGACAGGGAAAGTGACTGCCTTTTCCTTTTAACAACCCTTAGTGCTAAAATAGGTTTTAGACTCCTGAAGAGCTCAACATGAGCAGTGGCTTTCCCTGCGTGGCTTGGAGACCTGTCAGATGCCTTCAGTCGTACTTGTCTCTTGTGTAGAAAAGCACAGATTGTGACAGTGTGTTTGTTTTTATTCCCACTAGGAGAAAACTTTGGATGCAGAAGAAGTGATGGCAGAAAGGGTATTTCTTGGCATACAAAGGCTTGTTAAAACTTTTTCATATGCAGATGCAACAGACGAAGCTTGAACTTCCAGAATAATGGTGAAGTTTTGTTCAGTAGCTCGGGTTCTGCCTGGTTTTCTTTAAAACACTGCAGAAAATATTGTTAAAACTTAATTTATTGTAATAGGCTTGTAAATTTAATGGGTTTATACATGTATGCACCTACACATGTGGCTGTCAGTCTCTTCTTCCAGGCAGCAAGTGGCAAGATGAGAGGAAATGGCATCAAGTTGTGCCAGGGGAGGTTTAGATTGGATGTTAGGAAATTTTTTTTTTTACTGAAAGGGTTGTAAAGCATTAGAACAGCTGTCCAGGGAAGTGGTAGAATCACCATCCCTGGAAGTATTAAAAAACATGCGGATTTGGCACTGGAGGACATGGTTTGATAATGAACATGGTGGTGCTAGGTTCATGCTTGGACTTGATCACCTTAATGGTCTTTTCCAATCTTAACAATCCTATGATTCTATGATTTTGAGATTTTAAAAGCTTTCTGTAATGTCAGGACAATAAATACTGCCAAGCTACTGAAAAAATAATCCATCTGGGGTAGTATGTAAAGCTATAGATTTTCAAATTACATAGTGCAACAATACAGCACAGAAACCATATTATAATTTTAATACATCCTTCTGGAGTATTCTTTATGTCCAGAGCCCAGGAATGACACCAGATTTATTTTTTTCCTGCTTGTGCCAGATTATTCTCATTAACATCACTTAGAAATCTATAAAAATGAAAAGATTGCTGCTCCATAGACAGCCATAGAGCTTGGGAAGTGACAAACAAAGCAGCATTTGCTGAAGAGCAGACTGTCAAGCAGAAGTGACAGACAAGGCCAATTACCATATGCAAATAAGCCAGCATTCATTATATAATTTAAAAAGAAAAAAGCTATATTTGTCAAAAGTACTGCTATTCAGAACCGATTCTCTGGCAGGATGAACCCTGTGAAGTTTCAGGTTTTATGAGCTTCTGCACCACGTTTCTTTTAGAATGGTAAAATGTATTTTTGCTCAACTCAATTCTTCTATGGCTTCACATATTACTTTTCCTTGTTTCTCCGCAAGAAAAGGTTGCATGCCTTTAAAATAGATAGTTTATTGCCATTTTGAATCTAGACTGGTCCATCTACTCTGTTATTCTTTCCCAGAAAACTGCAGCTGCTTCAGGGAAGACACAGGTAACTCTGCAATGAAATGGTTAGTCTCACTTTTTTCTACTGTTCTTGGGAGGAGTCTTTGTCTGGATGACCTCCAAAGAAATATCCTAGATGACTTAAATGTGGCCATGGCTTTGTTCCCTACCTTCAAAATATTGACCTAGGTGTCGTGTATGATCATGGCATGTTTCTTGTGAGAGCACCAGAAAACATACTGAAATACACTTGGAATTTGGGAGTACCTGCACCAGTGATGTCCACCTACAGAGCGGTTGTTCTACATTGCCCTTCCCTACAGTCACATGGATCCAAGTGAATTCGTGGAAGAATAAGAATACGCAGTCCCCACAGGCTTGCCTACATGTGGAAGTTATTAGGAGTTATTAAAAGAGAAGAATTTGAAGTTTGGTAGCTATTTCACACTGTATCTGATATAGAAGCTAATATTCTGCACTTCTGAGGGATATTGAGTTATCTTCACAGAAGCACTGGGTTCTATTTCAAAATTTCTTTCCACACATCTGGATGGGGCTAGTGTTATATTCCTGCCATCTCCCTTGGGATGGCCCAGCAATAAGCCAGATTGGAGAGCTGCCTTCCAGAAAGCTTCCCTAAACAAACAACAGTTTCCTTCCAGCTAGGGCTGTTATCTTTAGTTGTTCTTAGAGAGTAAGAGCACCAGGACACATCTGAAGAAAAAAAGCAGGGAGGGAAATGGCTGGCCAAACACAGCAGTGAGGTGATACAACTGATTTTTATGGCACTGCCTTCAGCTGAGAATGGCAGTGGAAGGCAGAGGCAATGTGGAAGAAGGGCAGTTTTGGGCAGGGGAACAAAGACATTTTCCATGTCATCTATTCTGTGCACGCAGCTTTAGGGCTGCAATCTGGAGACCCACTGACAGTGGTAGCTCCTCCACAGGAGCGTGCAAGCCTTGGGCTTGTGATCTGAATGAACTCTTAGAGAAGCTCACTGCTGTCCACTGACTGTAAACAGCTTCAGTAGGTGAGACCAATGTAGATGTTCAGAAAGGCTGGAGTTTTAGTGCTGCTTCCTTCAATACAGAATACTAATAGCTCTTGTTTAAAAGTTTCTTTTGCCAGTTTGGCTAGCACAATTAGCTAATTACCATGGTAATTGCCATTCACCATGGCAGTCAAGAGTAAGTCTCTGTTGTTTTAAACCCTGTGGAGCTGATTAGGATGACCACTGACCCAGAGAGTCCATGGACTTAAGAAAGTCAGTGAATGGTTTCCCCAGAGAGAATAAAGGCAGATTTCTGGGAATAAGATCCACTGCTTGGATTCCTGTGAGAAAAGTGCTAATATATTCACCTCTTTCTCACAGTCTCCAGCATTTTTCCAAGCTTTTAGTCTCTGGAGCAGAATTATGAAAGTTATACATTCTTGTTTGCAAAGCTGCTGCCAGTGCTTTACTAGCAGTGCCCCAGTTGGGCATATTTCACTGTGTGCAATGGCTGCATTTAGTGAAAGCAATCATACTGACAGTCTGCATGATGGAAGCCCTAATCTGTGCAGTGTCATGCACTGTGCATCACCACGAGGGAATCTCTAGTGACTCAGTATTAATGAGAGGGAAGCAGTGGCACTGTTATTATTATTTATGACTTATCCTGCTTCACAGATGTTTAAGGCACTTTAAAAAACAAATAAAGAAGGTATCTGTGCTGATAACTATGCAGAGCAGCAAGGCACAGTTGGCATCCTCATGATTCCTGCTGCAGAGGGTCTAAAGAAAGAAGGCTGGGAAACAGTGAGGAGAGCGCCACCTTTTAGTGCTGTCAGAGGTCTGAGTAAATGGAGAGTAGTCAGCATTGTAGACCCCTGAACAGACAGAAGTGTTGAAAAAATGTGTAGATGTGGTTTAGTGGTGGACTTGGCAGTGCTGGGTTAACAGTTGGACTCAAAGACCTTAGAGGTCTTTTCCAACCTTAAAGATTCTATGATTATATTGAAATGAAAATTCTGCTTATTTTTCGCATTACATTGTGCTCTAGTGTCTCCTTCTCCCATCTCTCATTAGAGCTTCATGCATAAATGGTAGGAAGAATTAACCCTGAGGCTCACCTTTTCCACTGACACAAACCTAAAGTATTCCCCTAAAACACAGAATATAGGAAAGCAAATAATATGTTTACTTTGTCTCTCTTTCATGCAGAGAATATTTCTAGGCAGACACTATTCTAACAGCTAAGAGTAAAATAAAGTCTTAGTGTTATTAGTAAAGATCACCTCTCAGCTTCTGGGTATTGTTCTATTTTCTTCTTTTGTAGGCCTGTATTTTCTGAAGACCCTGATCTGAGTCACAGGCAGTGATAGAGGGATATGAAGTATGTGCAGGGGACATAAGTCTTTCACCTCCTGATACATTTTTATCTTAAAAATAATAATTAAAAAAATCCAGTCTGCATTCCAAAACTGTTGATTTCTCCAGTTACAGGTAATTTTTTTTCACTTTTTTCTCTGTTGAATCACCTGCTTCTGGTGCCAGCTTCTGTGGTTTTCAGCTACCAATGTGTTTTGAGGCTGAACTGGTATGTCCCAAAGTAAAAACGACTCTGAAACAGAAGCTCAGGAGTTGCTTACACATGCTTCATTTTTTCATGTCCTTCATGATCAAAGTCTGTTCTTTCCATCTGACTAATGTACTAACCTTGGTCTGAATAAATGTGCACCTTCAGTCACCACTAGCAAAAGGTGCCCAAAATTACTCACACAGTGAAAGTGAAAGAAACCTGACAAGAGATCATCATTATCAGCACTGATAGTGGTTTGGCATATCTCATGTGAGATGTCTGACCTGTGGGATCAGTTTTTCTTTCAGGAAGGTCTTTGGATGGGAGAAAGCCATAACCTCAAAATGGGCTTGTCAGGTCCTAAACTTATTCCCTCATTTGGTTCAATGAGGAGGAAAGTTTGATGGTGTTCATGGTGCACTGCAAAATATATACATTTATTCAATCATTTCTTAACTGAATGTTGTGCTGAATCTTAAAAAAAATCACTCTAAATTGGCTTTTCTCTACTCAGTTTCCAAGAACACCTTGATTTCTTCACATTACTGTAAATTTTACAAAGCTAACACCCCACTCTATCCCGATTTTAGCTCCTTATCATATATATTGCTATGGCTCTGTCTTTACTTCATTGCATTTTATGTGATGTTACAGAAAAGCTTGCAAAACATCTGGCTGTAAATGGCTTATATTTTGAGGCTATAATTTTGCATGAGAAACTTTTAGAGACATTAGTAAGTCTTGGATAAAAGTCATTGTCAGAGTATAGTACTTTGCACTGTTATAAGATCAGAGAAATTTCCTCATGAAACCAAAAATCTTGAAAAAGTTAGGGATTTATTTTTTACCTTGCTAGCACAAATGATGTTATAACAGAAATTATTGGTTCTGAATTTGCCACGGATGTAACTTTGCATAAATTTGTTTTGGTTTTGGATGAAAGAAGGATGCTATGTTCAACAGCACATACCCACATCAAACGGTTCAAGGGAGTAAAGTTTTACTGAGCTTGGTGAAGTTATGCTGATCTATTGCTATAGCCTAACAGTTCTGGGAACTGTAATAAAACTGAATATAGTTAAATCATACTGTAGGTAGTGAAAACAGCGTCACTGTTTCATAAAACCCATGAAAAAATGTGATGAATAAGTATGCCCTGATGCTACTGCAGGAACACTGGTTTCTGGGGTCAGGAAAAAGCATGGGCATTACTGTTATGACAATATTAAATGTGTGGAGAAGCTATTGGAATTAAAATGATGGAATAAAAAGTTTGCACTTATACCATACATTTATTTAATAACTGGAACAGAGCTCTTTATTTAAATCTCTGAGAATTTACAGACTAGCTTGTGCTAAAAGAAAGATTATTTGGACACAACCAGCTTTCTGGGTTTTTTTCATACCCAGAAGTGTCTCCTCTTCCAGTACATGAGACAAGAAAACTTTTATCTCACGTATTTGAGTCTCAGTGGTATGAAAAGAAATTTCAATAATTCTAGACCTTGTACCTCAAATATGACAAGTTATACATTAAGTTATGTACCTTTCCTCACAATTAACACATAACAACATGGGCTGTTATGTTTGGTTGTTAAAATCAAAGTATTCAAACAGAGAGGATCAAAGTCACTGGGCTCATGGCTTTGAGAGGATTCATGACAGCAATCATAAAAAAGGTTAATGAGCAGCACAGACATGGCACATCAAGCACAATAAGTCACCATCTAATCCAAAGTATAATGAAACAGTTCAAGTTCAGAATTAAGTATAGTTACAATATAAGAAAGGAAAATCTTTTGTTGAGTCTGTCCCTTTTACTCCTCTTTCAAAGTAACTATAGGAAATGCTAAATGCAGGATGAGACAGAAAATCTTCATATACAAAGGGCAGAAAATAGGCAAAGAAAGAATCTTTTAAGCTCAATGATATATTTTTAAACATTTTTTCTCTTCCCTTTTCTTTTGACCAGCCTTAGGCTGGTGCTTTGATCTATATTTCAGTCACCAAGGTCCCTTATCAGAGAAAACACAAGAAAAGGACAGTGAAAGATACAGATAGAATGACAAATAGATGCACCTTGAGTCACTGCAGAGTGACTTTTCTGCTCTTCAGAATTAATTCTATCTGGAAACCATATCTGCAACGGGAATGGACCAGAGCTTTGCCCTGAGGGCCGAAACCAACTCCCGCTGATTGCAAAAAGCGCTTTTTGATATGTAGACTGATCAGTCTAAGATTCCAGAGGATAAAACAGTAACACAATGTTCTGGCATTCCTTGGATGCTCCTTTTTGTGCTCTCCTCCCTTCCTGCACCGAGGGCAGCTCCTCTGTCCCTCCATATGCCTGTTTTCATGTGTGTGTACCCCTCTGCCTTCTAGGAATAACTTTTACGTGCACAGTGTAAGGCATATAGATCAAAACTAGCCCAGTAGCCTGTCTCTGACAGACCAGGGACAGGTGCCTGGGGTAAAAGAAGGGCCAGAAAGCCCTTCACTGCTCATGTTTTACAAGCCAGAAACAGAGGTGGTAGCTCTCTTAGGTCACCCTCAGTGTATTCTCCTTTCAGACATATGAGGCACCTTTACCACAGTGGTAATTTTTAGCATCAGTAGCTTTCACATGTGTAAGGAATTACTCCAGTTTGCTTGCTTTGAACTGAGTGTGTGGCAGAATATTGTCATGACTTTAAGCTCATGTATTAGAAGTTGATCCCTCTTCACCTCCCCCTTGTTGCCCCTGCTCTGCACCTCCTCTTCCCCAGGAGTCCTGGTCCACCTCATTGTTTCTTGCACAGGTGACACCCACACCTTTGATCAGCTGTCCTGCCCTTTTCCATGCCTTTCCCACTTCTGGATGAAACAGAAAGACCAGAAATGCACAAAGCATTGAAGGTGCAAGCATTCCATAGATTTATACACTGGCATAATAACATTACCTATATGTTCTCTATTCATTTCCTGATATTTCCTAAGGTTTGATTTGGTTTTTGACTTCTACTGAATATTGAGTTGATGTTTTTATAGAACTAGCTATGATATTCCCAATATCTCTCCCTTGAATAATAATAGTCAGCTCAGAGCCCATAATTTTGTAACTAAAGCTTTATTGCTTTTACCGGTGTAAATTACTTTTCATTTATCCATATTGAATTTCATTTTCCATTTTATCTCTCAGCCACTTAGCCTTATACAGTCTTTTTGCAAATCTTTGCAGTCAGCTCTCAGTCTTACTAAGCCAAGCAACTCCATGCCATCAACAAAGTTTGTGTCCTCATTCTCTTCACCTTAGAGACTTGTGCACTTTCGTGGTGTTTTCAAGCAGCTGATTCACGGCCATAGTACCAAGCAAAGTGAGACAAACTACTCTTCCTCAGCCTTGCTACTAGAATTATTTGTACTTTCTGCTTCCAAAATTTTGCATAGCTGGCTATGGGCCATCATCTTCCCATCTATTTTTATCTACTTTTTCACTTCTTTTTCTCATATTTGCCCTCCTTATAAAGCAACTACATTATTCATATCTTTGAACATGCATAGCATTTTGAGATGGAGTTTGGAATAGATCTGTTTCATAGAGAAAACAAAGCTTTCTCCAAAATTACGTTCAGCTTGAGGGCAGCTAGCAAACTTGTGTAATGTCGAGCTAAGAAAGCAGAGAAATGTTGAGTGCTTAGCTGTCACACTGGATAGTCGTGATTAAGGCACATTAGTTTTTGTAGCCAGTGGTACACACTGAATGATATGACAAGTAGCACATCAACCCTGCTAATACCTAATGGTCTTGCACACTTCCACCTGAGCTAAGAGTAGGTGACTTCAGAGGAAACACAGAATGCAGCTCTTGCTCTTGCTTCAGGACCCATAACAAAAATACCTTAACTTCTTTCATACAAGATTTAATTGGGTCACAGTCATTCCCAAGTACAATTTCTTTGGAAATTTGATCTTGTTTCTTTTTCATGTTTCTGGGTTTTTTTCTCTGCAGATATTCCTCTAACCTAGAGGCTCAAAGAAAGGACATTAAAGGCTGTCTAGTGAACACACATAGCACCCTCCCAAAGGAAATTGGCAGGTAGGAAATCTGGACAGATAGTTCAGTGATACCACTGATAGGGTGACTTGGTGACTAGAACACCACTGCCCTTTCAAGTTCATGGAAATCATTTTATGGTCCTTCATAGTTATCTCAGCTCTTAACTAAATCCACCTGATTTGCATGTCCAACTCATGTGGTTAATTTACTGAGCTTTTCCCCTTTCAGACTGTCTCTAAATATGCCATCATGTCCTCTAAACTTTATTTAAACTTCCTGAAGCAGAGTAACAACAAACTTCCCACCACAGTCAGCAGCAGATTTCAATGGAGCTGCTCATGAGTATGGACTCTGCAATTAGGTAGAGACAAAAAACACTGGTGTGTAGGCTACTGCACCTCTAACCTCTTTTACAGTAAGAATAGACTCTTATTCCTTCTCCTTTTTCCCTATCTCCTAGTGAGGTCTTAATCCATGTGAAGTTTTAACTCTCACTCCATGGTTACCAAGTTTCCCTAACAGTCTCTTGTAAGGGTCTTTACCAAAGGTCTTTTGAAAGCCTGAATAAATTTTATCCACCATTTCTCCCTTATTCACTGTTTTGTTAATTCTGAATGAGTGTTGGCAGCTTAAAGAGCTATTACTTGGCCTTGAGAAGCCTGAGGTGTTAGTCCTAGCAGGTTGTATATATTAAATTAATATATAACTCTATCTTTTATTATTTTCTTGACTATTTTTCCTGCTGCTGAGGTATGTCCTGTGTACCTATAAAAGACAATTGCCTCTGGCACTTTATGGAAGATTAAGGCAGTCTTGGCTACAACCCAATTGGCTGTGGTAGCAGGGTTTTATTTCAGATTTTTAACAATAAACCGTGTATCTTTAAACAGCAATTCAGCTGCTTCATTGTTTAGTCCCTCATAGCTCCTAGACAGCTAAGACACAGTAGTGATGATTAATTACTATGTAATGTGTTGTGTTATTCCTTTTTTCCATTTTTGTGTTCTCATAGAACATCTCAGCCTTGCTTCATGCTGACAATAGCACCTATTTAAGTTATTTTTCTAAACAAGAGTTTAAGCTCAGTAGCATAAGTCAATGTATTTTTTGCTTATCGCTTCTTGACATTGTGGAGAAGAATGTGTGTGACTGACACCATGTGAAAAGCAGAGGTAAGCAGAGGGGAAAAAATGAAACAAAAGAAATACTTCATGCTGCTGGTGAGGGCAAATCATTCTCTTTGAGACTGGGTCAAATAATGCCCTGGTAAGGGAGCATAAATTGGATCTACTTTGAGTCCGATATATATTTGAAGAAAATTGGTATAATTTCCCTGAGACAAATGAGAAAGTCGTTTACACCACTTGCAGCTCTGGCTCATTTATTTCAATGAAGTTATTCTGCATTTATGTAACCCAGAACAGCATTTAGTTCACTGTTAAGGTAGTAATTTCTCTTCTCCTGATCCTGTGATAGTTGGTAGCAAAAATAGTCTGTGGGATACTGGCATGAATGAAACAAGAAGAGGAGAGGAATCTCTCCATGTGCAGAGAAAATAGTTTTTGTTATTTATTGAACCAATAGGTGGAAACTTACTTGAACCTCTCATTCCCACTGTGCCAGGCACCACAGCAACTTAACTGGGCTGTTGAGGCAATAACTTGTTTAGCTCTTTTGCACTCCCCTCCCTCCTGCCCCCCAGCTAAACTCTGTTCTGAACAGCCAGACAGCCAGCTGGGGCTCCTGGGCTGGTCTGGCTGGAAAGCAGCATACTCCAGCCTAATTCCTTGTACCCACTTGAGTGTTTCTATCATTTCTTTGTGCCAAACACAGCAGAATGCAGCACAAAGATAAAGAGAGAGACAATACCCTGCTCAAAGAGCTTCCAGAAGAAGCAGACACCTTCCAAAGAGGGAAATGGAGGGGCAGTCTGCCTGAGCTCTCACTAGAATAGAAAACTAGAAATAGAAAGTGAACTAGCAGTTCTTGAGACCCATATGCCTTTACAATGCACTTTTTTTAGACAAAACACATCAGGTAAGAATACCTTTCTTAGCTGGGTGCTGGAATTTTTGAGTATTGCTGCCCCGGGATTAATTGCAGTCTTTGGAAATGCTTTGTGTTATCTCTCTGTTACAACTGATGATGATTTGTTTCTGCTTTGCAAGTTTGAGTTGGTTTATTGGAAATTTTATGAGGGTAAAAGAGGTTTATGGGGGTAAAGAGGAAGAATTATCACTGTATGTTAAAGGAGGAGTTATTACCACTACTCATAATAGCAGTGGGAAGGATTATCACTAGCAAAAGCTCAAGAGGATTACTTGGAATTCAGCAATGTACAGTAAACAATCTTTATCTCTTGCAGAATATCAGTGCATATTTTACAATATAGTTGGTGTTGGTGATCCATGAAAAAAAATCTGATGCCATTTAAGTTTAATCATTCTGAATCTTAGAATTAAATTAATATTCAGTTGTCACAAAACCAGTGGAAAAAAAAAAGCGGCTTAAGAAAGGAACAGGGAAAAGCACTGTAATTTCATTTCAGTCTAATTCCAATTTAAAATCTTTGTATCAGCATCTCCTTGGCAAGTTTTCGGTAGATTCATAAGACTCAGCAGAGCAGTATGAGCATGCAGATAACAGACATGAGATCACTAAGCAAACTAATTTCAAAAGCTTCTGGTTTACATTAAATACTTTTTTAAAAGTACACAATATATTCCTGACTTTCCTATGTCACAGTCATAAATATCAACTGATTAAATGTTATTCTTATTTAACAAAAGTACAGATTCTTCAAACACATTCACAGGCATACACACAAGCTCATCCTGTCGACAAAGATTAAACTCAGCACAGCCAGGATTAAAAAAAGGGGTAATGAAGACAGTAGAAATGAAATTTGTGTGAGGATTTCTTCTGGTAAGAAAAACTAAAGTAACCAGAATGAGGTTATGTGTGACAAAAGCATTTTATATTCTCCTGGCAATTACTTGGATAATGCAAAGATAGGCAGCATATAATATAGTGAAAAGATGTTAAAGACAGTGTAAAGAAAACGAGCCTGCCTAGGATGTGATGCAATTACGTGAACTAATATTAGTTTTGCCCTTGGAAATTTATATTCCCATTTATAGTTATAAATATAAAATCAGATTTATAAATCAAAAATACCCTGAGATGAATTCTGCACCACCTCTTGTCTTAGTATTCACTTATCAATGAGAGGTTTCAAATCAGCCTCTGCTGGAGGAATGTGAGTGATGCCCTGTTCTCTTTCACACCTTTTACATAACTTTGTTCAGGAACTGTATGGAGTCATAGCATATACATATATACTATAACATATATATATATATTTGTAGATAAAAGTATGTATACAACAATACATAAGATTCTTAAATCTCTGATCAAGTTGCCTCCTTTTGGAAAGAATTCTTGGTTATTAGAGAAAAAAAAGACCCCCCCCCCCCCCAAAGACAAAATGATGTGCTAGTTATACATTCCTCCTCATTTTCAAGACAACACTTGTACCATGAGTTTGTTTTGAAGTCACTCTTTTGCAACACAGTTATGTTAATGGAAATTAGGGCTGGAATTACAAAGATGGAAAACTGTGAAAAATAAAAACTGGGGATGCTCTGGATCATTAAAAAGGGTAATTAACATTGTTTTGCAAAAATTATGGAAAGCTCATGCAAATTACATCTTATTTTAAATAAACTTGCTATGCATATATACATACTAATTTTGAAAGATGAGTTTCTAATTTTTAGGAAATAAATAAGTTGGAAAATTAATGCTCTCATATTGATGTATTTATTATGTTTAGGAATGTACTATGTTTAGGAAACTTAGATTCTCCTGTTCAAGGTACAAACCAATCATGGACAAAGCCACCTTTCCCAAATGCACCCAGCAATGTATCTCAGGTCTCACCTGGACGATCATCTCAGGCATATGCAGTGCAGGCAAATTAATCACAGTGCTTGTTTAACCTTCAAAGTCGGCTGAATTAACAAAACAAGTCAATAGTGATTAAAAAAAAAATTGTATGAGGGCAATCCTAGTAAACAGGAGTAGTGACTGACCTGCTCTTGGAAGCAGAAAGATCTAATTTTCCCCTCACACAGTGCATCTACAACTGAAAAATCTAGGTATTTAAGATGAGAGGGGAATATGCCATACCAGCGGAAGGTAAATCACACTAACAGCGTTTCATCCACACAGATGTTCCAGTGGATCCCTAAGAAAATGTTTTTCTTAAAAGACATCTATATCAGTGTGTACTGACAGTCCCTAACACAAGTTTCTCTACATACTTTTCAGTGGCAGTACACTGGTGTATTCTGCTTTAATTTACAGGTGGCCCAGCATTACTTTCCTGAACTGTAGAAATCTTCCTTTGCATAGAATTAACACTTCAGGTGACAAAACACCTATTAATTTTCTCCTTTTGGTACATGATTCAGGATGAACAAAGCTCTTCCACCTCTCATGTAGTATATTTCCAGCTTTCAAAGCAAGTCTTTGGAAAAAGTCCATTTTCTGATGGGGTTTGGCATGTGGCCTCAGCAGGCAGCAGTGGAAGGTGAGCCCTCAGTGAGGCACAGCAGGAAGCACAGAGGGAATGAGATCACTCACAGCCTAAGGTAGTGCCTGATACAGACCATGCTAGCAAGCACGTTTCTCCTTTCTGCTGGGAACTTTATTGAAACATTTTGGTTTTAACAGTACATAATGTCCTAACACAGTTCCTTCTCTTTGAAATTGCACCCACGGTTCTCCAGTGGCATCTTGACTGCAAGGAGTCCATCCATCAACAGCTTCCAAGCCTCCACTCAGGTGACAACTGCAGTCAACTTCCATCATGTTGTTCTTCAGACCTTGTCTTACCATGTAACCTCATTACTTTGGCCTTCAAGCCAACCAGGATCATGTGTCCTGATTGCATCACGTGACAAACTTGAATTTACTTAGTCTGGGCTTTTCAAGGTAATGGGATGAACTCCTGTGCAAAGCAGGGTCTCCGGCAGCCTCAGCCTGCAGGCACTGCTAAGTCTGCTAAGTGGCGTGAAGATAAAATTGTGATAATAATAGCACTGCTGAATCTCTATTGAACTAAGGTGTTCTGCTACACTTTTGACCCCTGCACATTTATACACCTTGTCCTGACTCTTGAAATGTTTTCAAAAGGGCTGTTTGTTGCTGCAGTGTCCTTGATGTGCACTTCTGGAGGCTGAGCCAGCGGGTGCTGCAGTGCTTGACAATCTTTAAATGCTTCAATGCTCTTGAATACCTGATATATTTTGTAGCCTTCCTTCTTTTTGAAGCAGATTTGAAAATGGTAAGACATAGCCAACAGCAGTTCTCAGGCACTTAATGGCCACTGCTTCACATCAAGTTGGCAGCATCTGTTTGCCAAATGACAAACACAGCCTGGGTCAGGTAAGCTCTGGGTCTCCACGAAACAAATCTGGAGGTGAGCAGAGTTGTTTTTTTTTCTCTCTCTCATAAAACTGCCGTTGTCACTGCTACGGAAAGCAATGATGTTATTCCAGGGTACAGCTTTGTCTTGTCAAGAATGGCAAAGGTGTTTTCACCTATTGTATGTCAAGATGTCTGAGATCCACTTGCTGCTTGGCCTACATCTTTTCAAAGAGTCTTCCTAGAATAAAAAATTCTCTCTTATCTCTTTGATAGCTATTTTGATCACTTCTTTCATCTCTTTAACAAAGTGACCCATGCTTTCTGATGTTCAGCTGGACTAACGAAGCATTTTTAATGATTGTCGTTGTCTTTACACATCTCAGGATCTCTGACTGCACGTCACAGAATATTTCTTCATCACCTTGACTTCTATAAATGTCTATGCTCTTTACAGATACCTTTAGTGTTTTCTGTAGTATCTAAGATTAGGAGGTTCATGGTGTAGGTAGTGATCAGTAGGTAGAGATGAAACACTATTTTGGAGCACTGTGAGGTGCTCTCATTTTATTCACAACATTTTTGTTGCCCATAAATTCTGTATTATGTCTTTATTAAGAAATAGATTCAGTGTTGATTGGTCATGGCAAAGAGGGAATTATAGGCAATATGAATAACAGACAAATGTAAACTGTGCTTTCCACTGTACACCAAGTAATCATTCCTATTTTCTCTCTCTTTTTAATTGCATTTAAAGTGGAAACTGTGACTTAATTCTATCATTTAGAATGTTCCTGCTTGTGAAGGCACTGGGACCAGAGACTCAGTCTGCTGGATTCTGTGTGCGCACAGAGTTTGTTTTCTGATGTAAATGTTTATTTAATCTTTGGTGATGGAAATGATGCACTGGTGACAGCTACAATGTGCAGCACAAACACAGGCAAAAATGCAAAAGTTATATTATGCATATCATATAGAATCAAGCCACATTGTATGAAATGCAGTCTTTTTCATGACTGAGATGGTGATTCATAAGCACTGCCTTGATGATCCTATGTTGATGCATATAGAATAAGCACTTACCTGTCTCCAGTGACAATATATAGAAGCATTAGAAAAATCACAGTCTCAGCTTACTGTCTTTGAAACATTAAATTCTACAGTTGCCACCACTAACCTCATTAATTCCAAAACATTACTTAAAGCATGCATGTTAAACAAATTCAGTTAACCTCGTTGGAATAATCTAAAAATATGGACATAGTCAATTATTTCAGTTCAGTTAATCAGAAATAGCTCTTTAAAGTCAATAGCTTATTTTTTTTAGAAACTTGCTTCCAAAATATATTTTCCTAACTTCACTTTCCATATTTGTACTTTTGTTTTTTAACAGAACCATTCAATAGCTTTTCTGCTTATAATATGAATTCTGGTTTTACTAAGCAATTTTATATATTCAAAATTCACTAAAGACCATGTTCAAAGGATAGTGCTATAAATGAAAAACAAATTGAATTTGCAGGAAGAAATATTTGCCATTTGAAAATATAATGTCATTGAAACCAAGGAATTATCATTATGTTACTTTAACTATGAAACTAAGGTTCTGAAAGTGTAAAATAATGCTCCTTTAATATATTAGCTATATCACATATATATATTTTTTGTCAACATTCAATTTCATTACGATCAGAACAAAATCACACTTTTGAAATGACATCTTGAAATTACAGTTTTCCTTTTTTTTTTAACTTGAAATTGTTAAAAAGAAAAAAAGTTATGTGACTTCTGCTGCAGAGCTTTTGAGATTTCTTTTTCGTTAGAGACTCAGATTTAGACTAAAAAAGAATTTCAAAGTTTTATCATGCCCCAAGAGATAAAGCAGCAATGTCACTAAGTGATCATGTACAAAATTTCTCTACGAAGCAGTTGTGTAATTGTAAAGCAAAGAGGTTCCCAATCCGTGCCTCTTTAATGAGTTAAGCCAACATTAAAAGGAAGGCACAGCCCACGGTGGAAGTAAATAAACCTTGGTGGAATATTGCAGTGCAGCCAAAGGCAACTCTGTGGATTCAAGGGTGTTGCAGTGAGGTTGTGGAGCTGCAGCTCTACCTGTCTGTGATGATTTATTGGAGACATGGGAATGAGATGCTATGGGATCAGGAGGGATGTGGGGCAGGAATAGCAGCTGTGGGTAGAGTGAAAGGGGTAGAAAAAATCAGAAGCTGCAGCACCCAAATCTGTTTTAGTGAAAACTGAGGGTCATTGCTCACTGAAGAGTAAACCAATTTACAGTAAAGGTCATATTTACTGCATTGGGATATACATTTTTAATGAAAATAGCAGGGATTGTGGATGCTTGTGAATGAATAACTGTGCTTGAAGACCATCAGTACTGCTGTAACAAACAGATAATGCCCATTGTTCACCTTTCAAAGCTATTAATCTTCTAATTGGTGTTGTCTGGTATCAATGTCCTATACTGTTCCTAACTATTCAATCAACCACGTATTGTCTGAAAAACTACATGGACAAAACAGACTTCCATGCTAGTGCACCTTTAATTTAGGAAGAATGTTTTCCTCTGTCAGTAATCCTTTTAGTCACAGATGTTTAGCTTGGTGAAATGAAATAGTTCCCAGTATGCTGAAAGCCTTTCTATGATTAAATGTAATCACTTTTTAATTAACTGGAATTTTCAATATCTTGCAAGTACTCTTTATGAAGTTTTATTCAAATGAGGACATGGTTTACTTTAGTTTTTAAAGTTTGGAGCTCAGAGAAAAGGCAACCAAAGAGACAGTACAGATAAAATGAAGCTTAGCACAAAAAGAATGATGCATAAAATCTGCTTATAGGCTGTGCATTGTGTATACCCAGAAATGGACCTTGAGCAAGACCTTAACTCTGTATTAGTCTGAAATAAACAGCTGTACAGCTGTTCATATGTATCGTTGTCTTAACCCTAATGTTGTTATTAATTATTATGGTTAAAACTGTAATTGAGTGTATGGGTAGAGCAGTTTCAGCCTGCTTGAGCAGGGGCACGGAGAGCTCCACGTGTGACATCTCCCCAGCTGGACTGGCTGTCCTCCCCCAGAAAGTATCACAGGTGCTGTGCTTCAGCACTGCACTACAGAAGTCTCCAGGGCATCATGAGCCAGATAAAAACTTTCAAAGCCTCATGAAGCACAGAACTGCATTATTACAAATTTACCTTCCTGGATCAACGGGCAGACAAATAGATCATTATAAACCAGAGCAGAAAACCTACTATTATTTCCTTTGAAAAGATCAAAGCTGAACATTTTCCATCCAAAAATACGTAAAAAGTTCTTTTAAATAACCAAGGATTTTACTCTACCAAACTGAAATATCTCAATTCTATAAAGGACAAACCTTTCATTTCAGTAAATATGTACTATGAAGCAGTCCTTTAATATCATATAAATGTTATAAATACTTTACAAAAAGAAATATTATAAAATAATATTGAACACAATATTAAATGAAACTAAAATTATAAATGCATTTTATCTCATTAAAAAAGAGATATTTAAAATATATTTTAGAAAATGAAAGAAATTTTTTAACACTTTGTTTTGGAATTTTTGACACAAAGCTTAATTAAAATCAACAGTGATCTATTAAACATTTTGTTTGCAATTGAATTTATCTTCTGAATAATCAACTCTATGTAGCTCTCCTCTTTCAAACAAATATTGTGTTGAACATGCATGAAATTAATTTAAATATATTCCTACATTTTTTGCTCTAGTGATTATTAATGCTATTTTTCTGGTGTCTGAGTGGGCATTTAAAATGCCACCCACCCATCATTCCCTCTGAGGAGAGTTCTCAATCTATTGTACAATCAAACGGAACAGGAAAGCCTCAGTCTAATTCTTGATGCAGATAAGATGAGACAGATGTATTTCAAGGCTTGGAAATGCATCTGAGAGAGGTATCTAAACAATAAAAAACAATTTACTTGGTTCAGGCTCGGGCCAAGCTTCCCTGATTGCACAGGTCCAGAAGGAAGAGGCAATCCCTGCAGTCAGCTTTTTGGCTTAGACTAAAAGAAAAGCTCAGTTGAGAAGTAAAGATTACACGGTCCTTTCAACGCCCCTGATTTGTTTGAGCTGGGTGTCAGCTCTCTGGTCACAGGGTGGATGCTTTGTCAGGCAGGAGCAATCCTCCTTGCCCTTAAGAGTATGGGTGAAAGGAGGTAAATCATCCATTTTGCTACTTTTCTTGATATTTGTGAGGTGCTTCTGCAAAACAGCAGTGGTGCTGCCTGCACCTGCACTGGAGTGGCATAGCTCAGGGGAGTTTGGGATGGCAGATGCATAATCATTAGATGTGAAAATATTTCTGCCTCTGAGAATTAATCATAGCAACCTAAGGGATGCCCAAATTGTCTCTCTGCCCCAATCTACATGGTGACATCCTCTGAGGGAAACTGTTTCTCTTCCTTCCACACAACAAGGTGAAGGAAGAAACCATGGTGAGGAGGAAGCTCTTTCTGTCCTTCTCACAGACTGGCAGCAACATGGATTTTTGTGTTGGCAGTGTAAGACTGTGTGATGGTCACCAAATGGGACTGCAACCAGCAAGCGTCTGGTGGCAGGAGCTGGGAAGAGGCGGCATTGGAACAAGTAAAAAGCAAAGGAGTTTCCTTCCTTAGGAAGAGAAACGAGCAATTGGCTTGATTTAAAAAGGCCTAGCTTCTAAGCTCTAATTAGAACTTCAAATGAAGGGGAAGGGGAGGATGAAGGGAATGTGATTGCAGCCCTTTCTTCTGCAAAAACTGCACAGTCCGGGGGTCCCATTCATCTCCAGGAGGACATTCCGCCCTCACAAAACCAGCCCAGCCTGGCACCAGCCTGCACAGCCCCGGCTGCTCGTTAGAGCCAGGCACAAGTGCTCAAAGGACGTGTGAGCCGGATGGAAGGGACATTGGCACAGCTGTGTGGGGAAGTAGCTGTCACTCGTGCCTGTACCAGCACGGGGCTTTCATGAGCAGCAAAGCTGCTTCTTGTCTCTGGGATGCTCTCTATGGCCTCATTCCCAAGATCACAGTTCACTGAAGTTGAGGATGGGTTTCCTTCCAAAGAAGGGTCAAGGTGGGGAAGCTGCAAGACTGAAATCTATTTTCAAAATGAGAGATCTGCTTCGTAGTACAGACACCGTCACTAAGCCCTGTCAGCCCGTGGCTTGGAGTGTGGACCAAGTTTGAACGCACCTGTACACAGCCTGGGTGAAGCAAAGATAGTTTGCTACTGGTGAATCTATAGAAAAAAACAGTGCTCAGAAAGCACCAAGGCCGAGTGAGGCGTAGGGTGGGCTGCCAGCCATGCACTTAAGGAAAGCTAATGGAGAAAATGTGTGGGAAATGACAGCCACTGCTATGGCATGTGAAGAAGGGGTGTTAAATTTGCAGGGGGTATAGGTTAATGCAGAGGAATCCCAAATGCATGCTGGATATACATTTCCATTTTACCCATAATAACCTTTTCACTTCCCATTTAGGCCTGAAGGCACAAGCTGTGGGTTACCTCCAGCCAGATTGTGTCCAAACCCCATCTCTATATGTAAGGATATTTTCCACTCTGTAATAGCAGTCTGACCTCTGCTACCTGTGCAGCAGGTGTGAGCCTGTCTCCACTTTGGGCAAAGCTGCTGCTTGCCAGTGATACAGGCAATTAAGGGTTTGGATGGGAGTGAGAGCTCAAGCCTGCAGCTCCCTGGCAGCATAGACATAGTCTGAATTCCCTTTCCTCAGGGAGGTTGTGTCTTCTCCTGCATAAATATATAGCTATTCTTGCAGTGTACATCTCCCCATTGCCACTGAGAGTATCTATACATCAATAGGGTTTTATTTTTTTAAATGAATGCATCATTATGTACTGTCACAGCTCTGGTAACACAGACTTTTCTCCATTAACATATTTTTCAAAAAGTTTTTATGCTGCTAAAAGAAAAACTGCCTTGAAAAATGTTTCTTTCTCCCTCAAAATATTTCAGTTTAAAATATTGCCATTAATATTAATAATAATATTCTAAGAATTGTTCTTGCTTTTTCTAAAGTGGCAATTGAAAGCAGTCTTGAAAGATTTTTATTTTCTTTCAGTGTTGTCTTGCTTAGATCGTGTATCTGGCAGAAGAGAGTGCCTATGGGGAAAGGAGGAGAGAAAAGACCACAGTCACTAACATAGAGTATTTTAATACAGAATCCAAATGAGTGCTGCAGCCTTTGTTTGGGTAATAAAGGAACAACTGATGTAGTGATAATATCCTATAAAAAATAGCCAATATTTTGATTCAATAATGCTCCCATTTCTATAGGGATTTTTCTGCAGTTATTTAGTTGTATAAATCATGTGTGTGTATATATATATATATAAAAAACAAAGCTTCATGCCAAATCTTCAGGCAATTTTTGCAGCCGTTAGCAAGGCAAACATCAAGTACAGGAAGTTTCTTAACAGAAAAACAAGAGAAAATTGGGGGAAAAAAGTCCTTTTACAAGCTTAAACTACCCAGACAATGCATCTTCTATCTGCAGGCACACAAACATACTGGAAGACAAAGCGTGTCCTGAATAGCTAACAATACATCTAAAATCATACAGCTGGGCTTTAAGGGACCCTCTTACAACCTGCACTGAAGCAGCACCAAAATATATGTAGCACCCTGTATTTCAACTGTCCTTGAAAACCTTCAGTAAAGCAGCTCCTCAAGCCTGTTCCAGTATTTCATACATATTGGGAGTGTTACTGTATAACATTCATCTTAAATTGGCACATTTTCCATAAAACTTATTCTATCCCAAGGACTGTGGAAAATAATGAATCACTGAGTTTTTTAGTACAAATTATGTGTACTGGAAGACTGATAACTGTATTTGTCAGTCTTGTCTTTTTCAGATTGAGCCCAGATCATTCAGCTTAATCTTGCTATTCTTGTAGGGTTCCCTGTTTGTCTTAAACCAACACTAACGCTGATAATACAGTCTAGATAAAGCCTTGTGATGGACAAACAGCATTGAACCATGAAGGAAAAAAAATAAAAGAAAGGCTTGCTCTGTCAACCTCATCATACAAACAACCAACTAAGAGCTGATTTGCCTTCTATTGATCAAAGACCTTTACATAGATCAAGGCAGTTCCTGCCCTCTATGGTGAGCTAGCACCACTGAGGACATAGGCACTGCTACCCTCATTTGCACGATGTGAGAACCTGCCCTGAAAATCTCTCTGAGTTCTTTTAGATTTCTATTCTGTAGAAAAAAGAGTATTATAGATCTTGCAGTAATTAAGCTCTGCATACTGCATCTTCCAGCCAAATGCTTTCAATTTTAATAACCCTTTATTTTCTCCTTTTTATTTTCTTTTCTCACTGCACTCTGCAGCGGCTCAAGATTCAATGGTGCTAGAACAGGGGAGGCTTTGTAAACTGAATCAATAATGCTTAAAATTTAATTAAGCTGTTGCATCTGAAGAACTGACTCCAAAAAGTATATGTGATCCATCATGATACAGCCAGTGCTGTTTCAACTACAGCAATATAAAAGTGCCCATCCTTTCATTGTAAGCCTTTGGCAACGTGATATTTTTCTGCAGAGAGGCAGAAGAAAAGAAAAAAATCCAGCCAGGAACTCCCTGCAGTTTACTTTGAAGTGTTCACCACATTTTGACCTTCAAAGCTAAGCATCCCTTCAAGCCCTACAAAACATGCATGGATTTCTGATCCCTAAATATTTGATTTTCCCAAGGTGTTTGGCTGTCCTTGCAGAGAATTATCACTGGAAAGGAGAGCAAGAAGAACGTGAGTCAGGGCAATCCCAAGCACAAATACAGGCTGGGAGAATGGATTGAGAGTGAGATTTGGGGATGTTTGTTGATGAGAAGCTCAGCATGATCTGGCAATGTCTGCTTGAAACCCAGAAAGCCAACTGTATCCTGGGCTGCACGAAAGAAGGGTGGCCAGCAGGTTGGGGGAGGGGATTCTTCCCCTGTACTCTGTTCTTGTGACCCTACCTGGAGTGCTGCATCCAGATCTGGAACACTGACCATAAGAAGGACGTGGATCTTCTAGGCTGAGTGCAGAGGAGGGACATGAAGATGCTCAGAGGGCTGGAGCACCTCTCCTATGGAGACAGGCTGAGAGAATTGGGATTGTTCAGCCTGGAAAAGAAACGGCTTTGTGGAGACCTTACAGCACCTTCTGGTACCTAAAGGGGCAACAAGAGCTGGAGAGGGACAGTGGACAAGGGCTTGTGGTGACAGCACAAGGGGGAAATGGCTTTAGACTGAAAGAGGGCAGGTTTAGATTAGGTATCAGGAAGAAATTCTTTACTGTGAAGGTGGTGAAGCACTGGAACATGGTGCCCAGAGAGCTTGTGGATGCCCATCCCTGGAAGTGTTCAAGGCCAGTTTGGATGAGGCTTTGAGCAAATTGATCAAGTGTTTGGCATCCCTGCCCATGGTGGGGGCTTGAACTAAAAGATCTTACAGGTCCCTTCCAACCCACAGTATTCTGAGATTCTCTGAGTTGTTTGGGGTATAATTTTTGTGCCTCACTTGTAAAGAGAAAAGAAATATTCCAGCCCATAAACCCTGAGCAAAGGTGGCTTCTTGAGAAATTGCAAATGTCTCTAACACCTTGGGAGTGTGCTTGGAGCTGGGAAGGCACAAGGACTCCCCTGTCACTCCACAAAACACTCACACTAGCTCTTTGGGCTTTGCAAGCAGATCCCTCGGAGCCTGACACATTCATTAAACTAGAAATTGTAAAGAGGCAGCCCAAGCTTTTAAATAAATTTAATTTTATTTTAAAATGTATGTCCTAAATCACCACACAGTTGACCATTTTACCTATCTGGCTTTTCATTCTGAACTTCTTTCATAGGTCTTATTCCAATTAAGTATAAGAAAGAAAAAGAAAAAAAAGGAAAAGGGAAAAAAAAGGATGTCATGCTTTTGTACATAATGCATGAACAGAACATTAATAAAATTCTGAAATACTAAAATGGAAGTTTATTATGTTGTATAATGATTAATAATATTATATGAATGTATGAGAAGTTTCCTAGAGAGATATTTGAAAAGAACTCAGAACATGGCTTTGTCACAGTTCTTTCAATGCTCTATTTTTATGTGTGCCAAAATTACTCTTTTTTAACATGTTCTGCATTTCTCCACGTTGTGCCTACTCTGCCTCACCCTGTGTTAGCATCACTGCATTGTATAAGAGCTCGAGGAGAAGGGACAGCTGGTTATGGCAGAGTCAGCTGGTGATGTTGACGAGCTCCTTGATAGACTAAAAAGCCAGGGAAAAATGGGGCATGCTGTAAACATCAAAGTTAATTCTCACCAGAGGCTGTGGGAATATGCAGGTCACATCACAAGGTGTTTATACTAAATATCCTACAGCAGCAATATCACCTCCACCTGGGCATAATTCCTGCTTCTTACATGGAATGGTGACAAAGATCCCTCCTGCCACCTCCCAATCACTCCCTGATGCAGGAATGCTTCCCTGAAACATTTACAAAAACACCATGATATAAACTCCTTCCTTAAGCTTCTACAAAAATAAAGAAAATATCAGAAGTTTTTACTGAAGTCCACAGAAATATAGCCACATTTGCAGAAGTTGACATGGCACCCTAAAAGCTGGGTAGGAGCCTCACCAAAATGCATTACTAAGAAATTACTGAGTAGATTCAAGCAAAGCCACTATTTTTCAATTTATAGACACATAAATTTCATAAAACAGAGTTGTGCTCCAAAAGCATTTCTAGCTTGGGTCTGTTTTTCTGATATTATTCATTTTTAAAGGAGTAATTCAAGATTTTTTGGTCATATTTTCAAGATTTGAACATTTCTCCAGTCCACAAAGCATAAAAACTACCACTGCTTCAAAAGTTGCTCATAAACTCATATTTTTTAAAAAATACAGGTTACAATGGTGCAATAAAAGGTACTTTTTCATATATTTTTGAAGTGTTTTTCCATTGAAGATAAAATTTCTACATAAGCAATTAGAAATGAAAAGTAGTTATCTTGACAGTTTTTGTAAGGTGCTCTGGGAAGCGCTATCTTTTGGAGGATTTGGGAATTTTAGTGCAGAGGGGAAAATCTCACAAAATTCCTCTACTAATACTTCTGAGATAATTTCTTTTCTGAAGTATATCTGTAAAAGATGCTGCAGAATGGGTTGGAACAGGGTAATAATTGGACTGGGGTTTGGTCAATGCTTTATCTGTTTCACTTTACAGCAATTTCTCTGCAAAAAAGACCCTAATCAGACATTGCCTGCATTTGTAACACCCTGCAAAAAAAAAAAAAAAAAGAGGAATGTGCTTACCTAGGAGTAAATCATATGGACTATAGGATAGGAAGAAATAGGGTCATAACTCTGGCTCTTAACACCTGTTGGCTCCCCAGTAGCCATCAATATACTGATGTGTATTTCTTTTGTGAAAGCAGCAGCATCAGAAAATTAGTAGTTGTTTGGGGCATAAAAATGGACTACTGTTTGTAGCTTTTGGAATATCTAATTCAGGGTCTAAATTTATGGTGCTTTTTCCTACCGTGCCTCCACACATTTGAAAAATTGCCAGCGTTTTCTGATCTGGCTTTTACAGGTTGTTTCACAGATCTGCATACTCAGCTCAAGTTATTTAGCTGTATGTACAAGCAATTTGAACAAGCATTTTGTTTCTTCTACTTCATAAAATATCCATCAGGCTTAGACGTGCACTCCTGATCATTTTTCCCCCTGATGTTTTTTTTCAGACTTACTCCATGGTCTCCTTCTGGTTCCTAGTCTCTTATTTCCACTCTCCCTGTTGTTTCCAGCTGACACATTATCCGTTTCATAAGCCATGAGCTGTAGGTTATTTCCACAGAGCAACATCACTTAGCCCTGGATTTCTCAAGCTGCCACAGTCAGTGACTCCAATACATTGCTTTTGCTCTCTTTTCCCACCTCCCCTTCCAAAGACCTTCCCTCCAGCATCTGCCTTATTAGGCTGAGGGACAACTAATAGAGTCCCACACTAATGGACTCTTTGCAAAGCACAACAGGGGCCTCTAAGGAATGCAAAATCCTGAGCATGCCCGCTCCAAGGCAAGTGAAGGCTGCTGGATACCAGTTCCATGTTTTCCTTATCCTAACTCTTAGAGAGCAATTCCAGTCCTAATGCTCTCAAGTTTCCAGCGTGCATTCCCTATGCGTAGGGCCTGGGCTAAATGCGTGAGTTGTGTGTCAAGGATACCCCGTATCCCTTAGCTTAAACCATGGCAAAGTGCCACGGTGCTTCACTGCAGAGATTGTCCTCCCCAGCGGGCCTCATACCTAAAGCTCATACCTGGGGACACACCAAATTCTGATCTGGCTCCTGTGCAGAGCTGTGCCTCGTGCCTGTGAGAGGTCAGTTTAGAAGGATGATCTCACAGAGGAGAGACGATGATACCCAACAAGAAGGAGTTGCAATCATTGAAGTAGAGATTTTTCCTCTCAGTAAATAATCTTTATTCTGGCTAGTCTTGAACTTGTTAAAATCAGTGACAGGATTGTAATAGGCTTAAACTGAATCAGAATTTTGCCCACCATATTTGAAAAAATGTAAGATTGAGCCTCAATGAATTTTCCTTCCGTTAAAAAAAAATATTAGCAGAAATAGACAAAACCCTCAGAAATACTCAGTTCTTCAGAAGATTTTATATGGTAGAAGACAATTCAAAACAGCCCTATTCTGGTATGTTATTAGGATATAGACACTGAGCACTTGCTCTGGGATGATAAAGAGCTGTGCAACCCTGCACTTCTGGAGTCATCTGCTTTCAAATCACGTTATATTCGATAAATTCAATAAGAATTCATAAGGAATTTTAAGCTTCTATCAGATCATCTAGAAGAAAAAAAAGAAACAGTCACAAAAACTTAGAACTGAGTACTTTTTTTTTATTCTAAACAAAAAATTTGTCTGATATTAGGGTTACTTATTTAAAATGGCCTTGAGAAAGTGATCTGAATTCTGCTACAGGTAAAGAAGAGTGTAAGTTTCAAAACCACAAGACAGCCATTTTAAGGACATATCTTGGATAGAAGGACATATGAGGAACAAAATAATTACATATAAATTTAATCTAGGGTAGTTTATGTTCATGACACAACAGATGAGGTAGTATGAAACTATATTGGTAGGGTAGAAAGCGTATTTAAATACATTTAAATAACTTATTTCCTGAAGTCTGGATAAAAATAGGACAGAGTGTGTGTGGGCTATATTACTGAGACACGGTCCCATTCAAAACAGACATATTTCATCAGTTTTTCCTTTCAATAATCCAATTGTCAGTTTTAAAGTCGATAAAAAAAAATATGCAGAAGGGATAGGAAATGACTTTCATACATAGCCTGACTGCTGAGTTGCTGTTTCATTACATTGCCCTGCAGATGACTGACAGCTCTGTAATCAACTTCAGACTAGATTTAGTGGTTCCACATCCCATTCTCTCATTAATTATTGAAGGCATTTTTCTCTGTTGCACGCTGGGTTGCTGTATCCACTGTGCTTATATTTGCATCTCCTGAGCAGCAGAGGAGTTGTTGTTGAACTGGGAATCAGTCATCACATGCACACGCACAAGAAAAGATGAAGAGGAAGGAAAGTAACATAAAAGAACCACAGAAGTGTTTGCAAGAGGCCTGGAGCAGCTCTACTGCTACCTGTGAGGTCTCTCAGCACACTGTGTTCAGAAACAAACTGGTCGCTTACAAGAGAGGTTCTTGTTTTGCAAATGCTTTTGGTTTTATTCTAAGCAGAGAATAGTTTTTGGATTCTGTTTTTGTTTTTTACTCTTAATGGTGCTATTCACCCATTTCTTGCTGTCTGCTTAATTGGAGAGTGCAGAAGAAAAAGACATATTCCTGAGAACCCTGCATGTACAAATAGCATAGCAAGAGTAAAATTAGTGCCCTCTAAATGCCATATATACTTAAGATTATAATTTTTTCTGACATATTCACTGAATGCTAAAAAATGCAATGGTAAGAGTTCTTTCTTGGAAGACCAAGTGACTGATCAATTAAATATGCCTATAGAAATAGGTCAGGTACACATCTTCTCATTCACTTCTTCTCTGAGGCAGCTCTGGTTTGGTGTTAACTAAAACCTGTAACCAACGTAATATACAGCCTTCTTTTCTGGGCTATAGGTGCCCAGCTAATATATAGCTAATATAAAAGGGTCATAGAATCCCAAAAAGGTTTGGGTTGCAAGGAACATTGAACATCTTGTTGCAACCCCTCTGCCACACGGATGTCTTTCATTGGGCCAGGTTGCTCCAAGCCCCACTTAGCCTGGCCTTTAACACTGCCAGGAATGGGACATTCACAACTCCTTTGAGCAACCTGTTCCAGTGTCTCACCACCCTCACAGTAAGGAATTTCTTCTTTATAACTAATCTAAACCTAATTTATTTCAGTTTAATGCCATGCACCCTTGTTCTATCACCACATGCCCTTGTAAAAAGTCCCTCTCCAGCTCTCTTGTAGCCCCTTTAGGTACTGGAAGGTGCTCTGAGGTCTTCCTGAAGCCGTCTGTTCTCCAGGCTGAACACCCCCACCTCTCTCAGCCTGTCTCCATAGGTGAGGTGCTCCAGCCCTCTGAGCATCTTCATGTCCCTTGTGTGCACTGGCTCTAATGGGTCCATGTCCTTCTTATGTTGAGATCCCAGAGCTGGATGCAGCAGCTGCCTTTTTCTTAATTCACAGTATCATAGAATGGCATGTTTAGGTTGGATGATGCATGACAGCTAAACCATAAACTGAAAATCTCGTATCTACTTACAATTAGTTTTAAAAATAGGCTAACTGACCTACTCACCCATCTCCCACTTCCTACTCCTAAGGTCTCTGACTATATCCTTCATAAGCACCCACCTGCCTGCATTGACATGATGATAATTTCACAGTGCGCCAATATCTTGCCTATGAAATAGAAAAAACACCAATTTCTGACCTCATGTTCCATGAGCAACTGTCCATGCTCAAGAGAAAACAGAAATTTCATTTAAAATATAATGCCAAGGTTTCAAAATCAACCTGCTTCTAAAAGACAATAAAATTTAAAAAACACTGATGAAAAAAAGTCAGGGGGAGATGCCTGTCTAAATGTTAGAAAGTTTGATTTTTTTGTTTTAAATAAAAGAATTCAGAAAATTAAACAGAAGAAAGAATTGAATATGCGTGTTTCGTGTTAAAATATTGAGACCACCAGACACTCCAATCTTAGTGTAAAACAAAAAGGGCCACAATATTGACATAGATACGTGTAGTATTTTGATAATTTTTTTCTAATGAATGTTTTTTCTAACTTTAGTAAATGAATAGGGACATAGCCCAAGATTTATATGACCTTAATTCCCCATTTTTGCATATTGCCAAGGGAACATAACTGGGAGGGACTTCTGATGTTACTGAAGCCAGCTCCTTCACAAATTAGCCACAGCACTGTATATCTCAACAATGGAAAACATAAATAACCAACCTGGAAATTTCTCAGCTTTAAGGGTACATCTCAAAAATGGAGATTGTTGATACAGCCCTTGAGGGGCAGGACTGATGTCTAAACAGCTGAACTGAACACACTGCAATGAACAATACTTGACAATATTTGGAAAGATAAATTATTCATCTCTAGAGGATGAACCAACTGAATCTTTTTTAAAATCTGGATTTTTTTTTCATGATGTATGAGAATGGCTGAATTTGTGTATAAGCAAATACTGAAGGCTTTGAAGAAACTGCAGAATTTGATCTATGATTAATAAGTTGAATCAGATGAAAAACACTTTCAGCAGGCTTTTGAACATAATAAAATAGTGTTATTAGAAAGGTACCATGTAGTGGGACTAAACGTATGAACATAAAATTTATTCATGAGTTCAGCTGAAGTAAGAAATACCACAATTTCACTAACACTGGGAAGAAGAACAGGCCTTCTTAATGGTACAAACTGTGGAAAAACAGCTATTATATGTGAAATAATTTCAATGCATCTTGCTGCACAAGCCAATACTGCTGCTAAAAGAAGAGACTGTTTTACATGTAAATAAGTTTTTAAGCACTTCAAGTAGCAGACTCACAAGCACAGGTCTCTATAATACTTATTCCAGGTGACATTTTTAGCCATTAAAATTGTTTCTCTTGAAATATGCATGAAATATTTTTCATTCGAGAAACACAAATATTGAAGTTAATATCAAGAACAATTTTTTAAAGTTTCTTCATATTCAGTAAAATGTCAATAACTGTTCAAAAATGAGGTTAAGAGGGAATAAAACATCCATTTTCTTTTCCTCTCAAAAAGAAACATTCTTACAAGGATAATATGCTAGTGCTTTTGTGTTTCTTCACCACTTGACTTATAATTAACTAAAAGATTAACTTAGATATAATTACATGACGGCGCAGAATGAACATAATAAATGAGAAAGCTTTGCTAATCTTACCCTCTCTTACTGCTATTCCAACGATCACATTAAAGAAAAAAAGTACCTAAAAAGTTCTCAGTTACATTTGTTGGAACTTAGGCTAATTAGCGCATGGGATATCTTCATGTCAAAATCATATTCCCTTCTTAAAATCTTTACTAATTACTTTCTTAATAGATTTCATATGCATCAAAAAGAACCAGTACCCTGCAGACAAAGGAATGTGGATTCTAATTGAACCGCTCCATGAAGGAAGTCATGAGGATAGGGCTGATGTTTGAAGACAAGGTAAGATTTGGCTTTTAAAAATAGAGAAAAGAGAAAGGATTTTCAGAAGAATGCCTAGTAGAAGACATTATTTTGTGTGGATTCTCTGCTCAGTAATAGTCAGAAATTTTCATTGAAGATTTCTGTGACAGCAAGAGGAATCCAGAAGTGCTCTGTGACATCACTTGTACTATGTCACCTCCAACATGAAAAACTCCCTCAGCATAAGAGAAAAAAAATTACCATCCATATCATCATATCACATCACTGAAAAACCATAATCTTCCCCATCATAAAGATAATGACTCTGCCAGCCCTTTTACTAATATTGAGAAAGTCATCAAAAATAGTAATAATATTTCTTCTAATTTCCTATTTAAATGTAATTGAGTTCAGATTAGACATAATAGCTCCTGTGCTAATATAATATTTTCAGTTTAAATAATCCTTAATTTTTTCTCCAGAATTGTATGCTACATTTTCATTGAATGCTGTCTAGGAAGGCTGGAATTATCTATCTGAGTCGTCTCAGGATCACATTTGTCATATTTAAGGATGCACCATGCTGGTGGCCCAAAGACAACCTGCTTCCAGCTGATCCACTGATTACTTTCCCCCACTCTGTTATTTCCAGCTTACAAACACATAGCTGGAATCAGCTTTTTCTGTAAGCCTCAATGCATAACCTTGCATTTCACTTTGTTACAGCTCATCCCCTTCCCACTGTTCAGCTTTCAATGTCATTTCAGTCTCCTTATACAATGTTCTAACAGCTGACTGGTGCCAAGACTGAGTAGCAAAATGTCACTAATAATGTTGTTATAAAGATTTTTTTTTTTATGGACAAGTGCTGAAAATCACATAATCAAACCTGGCAGACTGATTTTCACCTCTTTGAATATGCAGAATAGTAGAGGTCTATGAGCAGAAGCTTCACACAACTCCTGCCAGAAATCCTTCTTCTTCTCTTTGAAATGGGACATTTATGGAGACCAGACTGAACTTTTCAGAATGCTGCTTTCCACACACAGTCCCAAAATACAGTTATGTGTGAAGCATATATGCACATACCTGTGTCCTCCTCTTTCAGGCAAGCTCAGAGCAGCCTGCATGTACCTATTTCAGGGTACCCAGGTTTTTATACCCTATGGGTCTTTCGGCCCCATGTCTCATTTCTGCATTTCCAAATATAAACCAGACGAAATTGTAAGTGGCTGAATATAATTCAGTATTTCTATACTGGAAATAAAACCTTGATTTTTCTATCCTGTTCTAATCCAAACCTTCTTTCCATAAAGCTGGTAGTCCTACAGCTTTAGTTAGAGGAGAAGGAGGGAGAAGAGGGAGAACCATCATCCCTTTTCCTCATGAGTAGAAGTTAATTTCTACATGCTGACATAGGTAGAAATACTGGACTCAATAACATTCTACATTTTTTTCCCTACCTGTATGTTCAGAGCATTTAAGAAAGTTGCCTATAGAGAGAGGTTGTGGATCTGTTTCATCAGCTGGAAACGAAAACTTTTCAGGTTTGTCCTCATTTAAGTTCTGCATCTTCTTCAGGTAATATTAAGAATGCACAAAAGAAAAGCAATGTTGACTTCATGTAACAACATACAGAGGAATAATCTGGTCCTCCAGGTGAATAGGATGTGAGACTTGGAATTTATCAACAACAGTAGTAGGAAAATGGCATTTTTTATTTAAGGCAAATTTCTGGTTATAAGGGTGAACTGTAGAAAGGAAATGGCAATGAAACTGTTGCTGTCTGGAAACTGGAATGGGTGCAAGAAAATTGCACAGATGAAACAACAAGTGAAACAAAACTAGTTTGCATGACAGGCACAAATATCAATTCACTGCCTGTGCAGGCAGCAGCATTTTCTTGGTCTCCTAGTGTGAAAAGTGATTTTTATGAGAAAGCATCGAACTTTTACCCAGATAATAATAAGTTCAGGTATTTGACACATCTGAGAAGCATCATTATTGTTATTTTCTGTATATGGCAACTTGGGTAGAAAGACCTGTAACAAACAAGGAAGTTACGGGTTCTTTAAACTACAGACATTAGTCCAGTCTTGGGGTCACCTTTTCTCATCCTGAAGGCTAAAATAAAGGATGGGGAATTTTCTCATTCAGAATAAGTCTGGAATTGTGACAGATCAGTGATGAAAGTCTGTTCCATGGTCAGCTTTCTGTTTCTGAAGGAGGATGGTAGGTGAGATGGTGGTTACCAGCTAGAGGTGGTAGGTAGAATTAAGCCTAGAGTTTTCTTTACAGCCTCTGTAGGAAAACAGACATTTACACACACAGTGTGCACAGCACACTTAATCTCATCCTAAAGTAGGTTTCTAAATTGATCAGATGAATCATGCATTATTTTGCATATTTCCTTTTATGGACTATAAAATGTAGCTGTGGTAATAAACTCAGATATAAATATTGAAGTTGCTGCAGGCTAAAATTAGTGAGCTGAAACACACCCAGGAAGACAAATGTGCTCTCAAAGACCTAGAAATGCCCTATTTAAAACAAAACCAAAACAAAATCAGTGTTTATTTCCACTCAGAGTTTATAGTTATGGTATAAAACAAGAGTACCCATATCTTTTCAGTATCCTTGAAGCATTTTAAAAATACATGCTGTGAGTATTTTAATATATTCATCTTCAGTGGACTAGTGAGTTCAGATTTCTTTTTCAAGTTTCAATGTTTTCCTCACCCTTACCACCCCTCTGACTTTTATAGTTATTTTCAAATACCATTGCTTCTATCTTCAAATATATAAAAACCATGGAAACATAAATCTTGACAGGATCTCAAGAGAGCATGTATTAATCTGTCCCCTAGATATGAGATAAGATGGGTATCTTAACCATTTCTGTCAGATGCTTTTCTGAAAACATTTTCTTAAAAATATCCAGTGGGGTAGATTTTACAGCTTCCTTGGGTAATCTGTTCCAGTGCTTTACTCCCTGGTAATCTGAACGTGTTTCTTATTACACTTTTGCAAGTTAAACTAATTTGTTTTTCCCTTATCCCCTGCGGATATAGAAAGCAATTAATCATCACCTTTTTTATAATACAATTTAATATATTAAAGATAGACAACCTGTCTCATTCTCTGTCTTCCATTCTGCAGACAAAAGGAGTGAAATTTTTTCAACCTTTCCTATCATTCATGTCTTATAAACTTTTTTCTCTTATTGTTTCTCCTTCAAACTTTCTGGGCTATGTCTATCTTCAACTACAGCGAAACTTAAGACTTTGCAATGGAACAGTGGTAGGTGAACTTTAATCATTACTTCCCATATCTTACCTCTCACATGGTCTTCATGAATCTCAGAATGAGATTCACCAGTTTTGAGATATCATCTCTCTGTTGACTTTCTTTCTCTTCAGAATGTACTATCATTCCCAGGTCTCACGTGGCACATTGCTGCCTTGTGAGCTATCCCTCATTTTGTAGTTATACATATGATTTCTTCTTCACAGTGCAGTGCCTTTTACTTCTCATTATTGAATTTCATCTTGTTAGATTTCATCTTATTTCCCCAGTTTCTCAAGATCATTTTGAATTTTAATGCTGCCTTGTAGGTTGCTTGTGACCTCCCTCTTGGCCCTGCTTGAATTCATCAGTGCCTCATAGATTAGAAAGGAAACTGATAATATTACTGAGCTAATCAGTATGTGAAATGAAAAGTTTAAAGCAATGGTAGAGAATGAAAGACATTGCTGGAAATAGTTGGGAATAAATGCCTTGTGGGTAGCTGCCAGCTAGGAGATATCAACTCTTACATGATGTTTTGCCTGATATTGCATATTTTGAGAATATTTAGTACTTGCTTAGGAAAATGATGATTTGCAAGCAAAGCATAACTTTAAAGTATCTAATTCCTTAATCTTACACATGTGTGCTGAGAACTTGTGTCAGCATTCTACGTGCCAAAATGATGGGTCTGTCTCAACTGGGTGATTATCCTGAGATGGGAGGCCACTTGGGATGTGTAAAAATGTGTGTTGGTGTCACACCAAAGGAAAAAAAAGCCAGTAACACATTTTCTAGGACAAAGCTATAAAGTTATGCAGGTCAGAAAGCGATGAAGGTTGACAATTTCAGCAGGACAACTGCTGCATCTGAGACATTGGTAACAGTGGTGGGAGGCACATAGACAACACACCAATGTCTGTGCCCAAGATCTGCACAACGCACCTCCCATATTTTATCAAGGATTATACATAGACTGCGAGTTTTCCCATTTTAAGATGTGGAACCTGAACTGCAGTGCAGCTAGGAACAAAGCTTCCACACAAGTTTAAAATAAAGTAATCAACTAAAGAGTGAATGTTGCCTGACTGAAGGAGATAACCAAAAAGAAAAAGGATATTAAAAGGATAAACAGTGTATTAATTATATGTAAATCTGTAGATTACATCTTTTAATTTGGAAATTGTCTTCCCTATTGGGAACAGTGGGTCAGGGATTCTGGAGCTCCTGAAAGCCTGGAGTCAGATGATGGGTGTGAGGTGGCAAATATCAACAGACAGGAGATGCAGACTCTGGAAGGTGCATCCAAAAATTATTAAAAAACCCAAAAATCAATGAATCTATTTTGTATTCCTTTACCTAAGTCATTAAAGGAAATACTGATCAGGAACCACCTTACAGGTATACAGGAAATATACAGATATTCCTGAAATATCTTCATAACCTAGCAATGAATCACTAACTGTGGTGTGAGGATGTTTTTTACTCAGCTGATAGTGACTCTGTCTCATCCTTTCATACCAAATACTTAAGCAGCTCTTCTCTGCCTGTCAGAATTAAATCAAGAATGATTCTTCAATAACTTCTTTCATCTTCTAAAGAAAAGGTTGATCTTAATAAATTTTTAATGACATATTTCTGTTCTATCATATTATTTTTCAAAAAATATATGTAATTCAGGTTCTTCATTGCCACCATGCATAGCTTTTTTTTTGTAATTGTTTAAAAACTGTCAATATTTCCCTCTTCCTAGGCAGTCTGCAGCATACCCCATACATCTGTTTTTCTCCTTTTACATTTAGTCAGAAATACTACATCTTTCACCTTTTGCAATCACTTCTTCATGAATGAGAGCAAAAATAAACTCTTTTAATATGTAGAAAAAATACATCATAAATTTCCCTCAGATATTAATTCTTTTTGAGTAAACATTCCGGTTCTATGACTCGCTCTAATCTGTCTCTTAAATGATAATACACAATTTTTATGGCGTTTCAAGATTTCAAATTTTTCCAATTTCCTCCTGTTATCTGGATATTCCTGTATAGATGCCTCAATTGCTCATCAGGCACCTCTCATTTTCCTCCAGAAGTTTTCAGCTAGCTTCCATGTTTTTAGCATCCTCGTCAAAACAATCTTTACCAGGATGATTAATTGTGATGCTCTTAGGTACTCTTGCCTTGTTTTGTCAGCTGTACATCCCATGCTCCTCACAGACTTTCCACAGTGAGCACTTGCAAGGAAGATCTGGGTCAGAAACTTTCTGTGACTTCCATAAGAAAATCTTCCATAGGTAACTCTAAAAGGCTCTTACCTGACTGTATAAGCCCATACCATTATATGAATTTGGGAGAACAGACAGAAGCACCTCTTGTTATTCTGGTGTCCTCACCTTTGTTCTCAGAATTTCATAGCTATTTCAAATTGTCTTAGGGTCACTAATACCAATATGGATAAACAGCTTAGAGTAGCACTGATATATTCAAGGTTTTGCAAGATCTTGAAGGTCATCAAATTCAGATGCTTGGGCATGTCACAGCAGGTTCTATTTGCAATTAAAATAGTGAGAATAACAAGAAGATTAATTGCTTTCTGTGGAGGTATTACAGATTCATATCAATGTAATTGAGCTCATAATCTGGCCCGTTGACAGGTGAGTTCATTTATAAGGAGTGATTTCATTGTTATTGTTCTTGCCACAGTGCTTTCAAAAAAATGTAGTCCTTGATCTACTCTCACATTTCAAACACATTAAAAATATGCATAAAATAATATAATTCCTCCTAAAATACACGCTTAGTTAATTTCCCTTCATCTCAAATAAAAAGATTGCTTCTCTCTCCTTCATCTTCCTGTCAATATGCAATTAATTGGTGGAAATAAATGTATTCTCACAGATGTCAGTGCTGATATGGGTAAGTATGGATGAGTCTCCTAGCACAGTGGTGAACCTGGGTAAACTGCTTGATTTCTGCAGCCAGGCTGCATCTGGTACTGGATGCACTTCAGCTGTCAATATCTTGTACCACGAAGCCATGCTGTGGAGGAAACAGTTAGGTCACACAGCGCGAGGATTTCCAGCCTCTGTGACCTTTCTGCCTGCACTGCTCAGTGTCAGAGGGCAGCATCAGGAGCACTCCTTGGCACCCCAGTGTGAGCCTCCACAGTCACACGTGGATCCAAAGCTACACTGGGAAATCCCTGGACTTTGCAGTTTTTGGTTCAACTCTGGCAGCAAGAGAGGCAAACAAAATAGTTAAAGCCTGTGCTGAATTTTACATGTATCAGCAATATCATAACTTCAGAGGTAACTGTAATCTTACAAAACAACAGTACTTAAAATCAAAATTGCTGACCCAGAGTGGAGTCTTCTCCTATGAGGGGTTCTTAACTGTGCCCATTCCCATTCATTAGACTCTTCACTGCTGTGAACTCTGCATGGACTAAGTCCAAGAGTCCTGCTATGGATTTGGTAAGTAAAGTTATATCACCTTGAACTGAGCCACCACAGGAGAAATCATCTCACTTGCAGATCAAGGTTGCAGCAAAACACACAAATGTTGCTGTTGTTACAGAACAATAACACATAATATCAAACACAAAAGAAGGTTGTTCCCAGGTGCTGGAGAATCATTTTCCTTAATTACTGTCTTTGACTGAAACCCCTTAAAAACTGATTGCTTTAACTGAAATTTGTGGAAATAACATACATTAGGCAGGGAAAAAAATTTTTTTTTTGTTTTACCCCTCTGTTGAGTCTAAAATAACCACAGTTACAGAATCAATTGGTAAATGAATGCTTCTTTCAGTGAGTACAAGAGAACAGAGGGTATGCAGTTAAAACAGAACCAAATATAAAAGTACTCTTTATTATGCATAAAGGTTTTTAAAAACTAAAATATATTTCACTTATCCCCCCCCAAAAGCACTGCTAGCAATTTCACTTTATAGCAAAGTATATCAGAGATAAGTTATTATGTAAAGAAGCAAATCTCCAACTATAAAGACTTTAGATGATAGGGGCATCAAGACTAAACTATTTTCACAAGCTTGAATCTTGGCCAGCAGATGAAAAATCTAACTCCAAGGTCACAAACCTTTCCAATGTGCCCAAGGGGAAAGAGGTAGCTTCAAGTCTTTCATAAATGAAATAGTAAATCTCTTTAGAGCAGGAATTCTGAGGAGGATTTGCATTCTTCTGGATTTTTGTACTTAGAAAGTTCATCCTTTGATTTCCTGTTTTCCCGATTTAACAAAACATTCCTTTATTCACCATATTGGGAAACTGTCCAAATAAGGCTAAATAAATGATGCACCTTTTATTTTATCCCTGTAGCAAACTGATTTTATCCTGCATGTTCCAAATTTCCATTTAAATATTTTAAAATATCCAAGTTAGAAAAATTTTATCAATATATAAATTTTAAGACAGGATATGAGAGGATGGAACCTTTAGTCCCATTAATGACTGCAGGAAACTGTAGGTATGGGCAACCTATTGCATTAATACAATGTGAGGTGGTAAACTCCACATGACAAAATTTCTCATTTATTTCTGTCATTGCTCCACATGACCTTCATGCTATTGAAGGCTCCTAGGCTTTACAGCAATTACAATATTTATCTCATATTCTTTGGAAAATATTTGGAAAATATACTTTTTTCTTTCAAAAATCTTATTTTGTACATCTGCATATTATCTCACTTCCAGCTTCTGAAAAACCTAGCTCCTGACTGAATGCTTGCATAATAATTTAAGAGTCCAGAAAAAGATTAGGAGTATAGATATTAATTGTATCTGATCTTTTATGCTATTGATATGCCATCTCAAATGGCAAACATGGAAATTTTTGACATTTGATGTGTCCTAGGATATGCCCTACAGATGCTGCTCTAAAAGGTGTGGTCTTCCACAGGTCCCTATCACTTTTTCAAAGACTGTGGAAATAGTTTAGATACCATGATACCATAAGGGGTTTTTGCAGAAGATACCTTAGGTAGATGGCTGATTTTGAAGTCTTACTTTAAGAAGTCAAGAAGGTTAAAAGAACAACTCCATTTTCTCTAAACTAGATATATTTGGCCAGTTACCTTTCTTAACAGGCTCCACTCCTCATACTAAGAGACGTTCTTTATCTATAACGAGATCTTAAGCACTTAAATCACACTTGGACAACTACAGAGAGACACTTAAATGTGAGTGATTTAATCTGAGTCTCACTCTAACTGTCAGATGCTGAGTTCAGTAAGGTTTTTGATTCTTTCTCCCACTAGTCTCAAAAGCCAGCTAATAAAATTTGGTCAGTTTAAAAATACTGTATTTCATTTTTGGGACCAAAACCAACTGCATGGTTCAGTTTTAAGTGTAATGATCCCCTATGATTAAACATTGAGTTTATGATACATTCATTATTAAAGTGTTTTTAGGAACAGAATTGCTAGAAATATGATAAAAATAGTGGTATTGTAGCTAGGACATTGTAGAACCAGGTTTTCTAGGGAGAGTTAACATTCTGCTTTAGCCCTAAATGTCTTTCATGGTTAGAAAAATGGAAGCTCTGGGATGATCTGTTTTATTGTGTTTCTAGATGAAAAGCATTGTGACAATAATGTGTAGGATGGTGTGGTTTGGAAGTTTTTGTTAATTTTGGGATTTTTTACAAAGTTCTGACTAGAGAACTACTTGTGGTGCCTCCAAGGGCCATTTTTTCAAGACTTGCAACCTAAGTCTAGAGATCTTGGTGGCTAAGAAAAATGTTTTGTTTGTTTTATCATCAAACTGTGTTTTTATAGATTGCTTGAGGTAATTTAACAACGCATACTTTAGGAACACAATTTCTGCCTAGGCTTCACTGAGAGCATGTAAATACTGTTTTTGAACTTGCCTTTAGCTCATTATGCATTTTAATGCAAATTTGCAATGGAGAAGGCTTTGTTTTTTCTTAATTAGATTTATAGAACTTCAGTCAGATTTAAACCTCTCTTAAAATAAATGACATAGCACCCAAGTGATTTAAACCAATGGTTTAGTTCACTGTATAAACACTGTGCTTAGATGAGCTACCCACAGGAATTCCTCCATAAGAAGGAGCAGCTCATGGAGTCGAAGAAATGGAAAAGCTGAGCTTGAGAGGCTTTAATGCATTCCTATTTTTAAGTGCTATTTACATTATTATGGAGTCAGCTTTTGCAGATTGTACAGTGTGATCCACTGCAGTTTGGGAAACTGCAAAGGCAGGATCTGACCTCAAGCCCATATGCTCAAAGCCTTATCCTTTCTCTGCAGCATGGCTAAAGAAACTTCAGCCCTCTCACCCCCAACGTCCATCCTCCCAGGAGAGCAGAAGATTTTCGCTTCCTTTGTCCTTCTCTCTTTAGACAGAACTGCTCTTATCCTCACCTACCGCTGTCTGCCCAGCAGCCAAATGAGGTGCCAGTTATTGAAATTTCCCAGCACCTTCACTCCCCCACAGCAGCAGCCTGTCTTCCTCTTCTGCCTTTCTTGCAACCATCCTGCTCATGGATCTTCCTATTACTCCCTTCTATCAGGAGCAATACTTTCCTTTGTGCCCTTAAATGCAAGGAAGGACGTACAAGCACTTCAGTCAAATATGGTTCTACCAAGGGAAGCCAAGCTTCTGCCACAGGGAGGAGGAGGAGGAAGGGAACAGGGGACAGATGCCAGCCTGGTAGGAGTGACCACAGCAGCCACTACTGATAACAAGGGTCACTGCTCACCAGCAGAAGCTGTCATCTCCCATTCTCCTGAGAGTAGCTCAGCTGGTCAGAGCATGGTGCTAACAACACCAGGGTAGTGGGTTCAACCCCTGTATGGACCATTCTCCTAAAAATTGGACTTGATGATCCTTGTGGGTTGCTTCCAACTCAGAATCTTCTGTGACTGTCACACCAGCAACAGCAGTAGTCTGTCTGTTTGTGGATAGATGAAAAAGATACAAGAGACAGAAATTACCTATTCGGACAGAAATTGTTGTTGCAAAGTCACCATCCTACGCTTATGAAGGAAAAAGCTTTGGGCTCTACAGAAACATTTTGTAGGTCAAGTCTACCTGTAGAGCGGTATTTGGATTGCACTTTCTTTCTGTATTACTTGCCCTAGAGAGCTGTATGAGTTGCTTGTCCTCACTTTCTGTCTTGATTAATATCCAAATAAAACGTATCTGTACAGACAGAGATGTCTGAATTAGTGACAACCACTCCCTGGCTCCATGGTCAGGCACTTCAGAAGGGATGACATTGTAGGAAGGCTGACAAAAGCACAAGAACGAACTGGTGCTTGGTAAAGAAGGGGTCAGATACTGAATACCCTAGTAAAGGAATAATTTCTTTGGTTTTCCCCTTAAAAAAACCATTCTGTTAGCAGATACCAGATGCTCTTGTCACACTTACATGGGTGTATGGTAAGCATCAGGGTGTCAAAGAATGGGATACATTCATAGGAGTGTCGTGCTCTTAGTCCTGCATTCTTAATCCTGCATTTTGTGTCCACCAAAGTCATTCTGCCTGCATAGGTATTTGTGTTTTACTGAATTTTTACTGATTGAAATTATTATGATGCTGGCTATTGTCTGTGGCAGAACTGGAAGAGAGATGTGTGCGTCCCAACTCTTAGCTGCAGCTGCCAAAATCTCTTCCTTTTGTTAAGTGTTGAAGTGATCCAGGATGGTTTGCTCTGATGAACACTGTCCACTTGACACTATGAATTATCATTATCTATAGAAGCAAGAGATTGTATTGATCAAACATGGCTTCTGTGCCTCAAGTTGTAAAATCTGATTTATCACCTCACCCTTGACAGTATCTTACTTAAAATGCCTTGCCAGTCTGACATTTAATATCCTTTATATGAAAGAGCATTTAACCTGAAGAAGATGCATTGAACCACAAATTCACGAAAGAGACCAAACTGGAAATTGCAAGATGTGGGCTTGCTGATGATTTCTTACCAGTGTCTGGAGAAGTCAGTCCTAAATGGTGTCCACATGTAAATATTTCTATTTTTTTTCTGTTTGGGAAAACAGCTACATAGGAGCTCACAGTGCATACTAAAGGACTGATTAGTTTCTCATCCATATTACTTTTTTGAAGGAATGATTTCAGGGCAACTCAGCTTCTGGATGAGAAGTCATGAGCATGTTTTCTTCCTTCAGTAATGTATGCTCTCAGCTTCCCATTCTATCAATTATCACATCAGTTCTGGGACATCAAGCAGAAAAGACTTTCCCCCAGAGAGTTTGGCTCACTTCATTCGTGTTCATGCCAAGACTGTCCAGGATTTTGTGATAACATTTATTCTAGTGGCTTTTCTGGGGCTACTATATCTGTGAGGCCTTTCAAAGTATCAGAAGGATTGATCTGGGAGGAGTGTGATTCAATTTCACAGTAGCCCAAACACTTTTGCTACAAAATATCCTCTGCATTAGTGATTTCATCAGGATTATGCCCCAAAACAGAAAAAAGAGCCTCACTTTTAGAGAGTGAAAGGGTGAATTCTACTAAGGGCAACCACCAATACAAGTTTTATATGCTTATGTATTTCATGGCTCCTAAAATACATCTGTTTCTATTTTTGTGGGACAGACCTTTCTTTTTAGCTTGAACCAACTTCGAACCAACCAAAATAGAACAAAGCAAAGCAGAACAATTAGTTTGAGATCCTCTCCCCAAGTGATAATAAAATATTTTGGAGTTTCCTTAGCACTTTAGGCACATTAATTTCTTTGTCTTTGCAGCTGTGCCCAAGCAGGACAGGAGTCATGCCACCCGAAGGGCAGCAAGTGTCTCTCACAGTTGTTATACCCACCCTGTGCTCTTTTAGGGAGCACAGCTGTGGCTGACCCTTCCTAGACTGCAATATGCAGTTTTTCTGCTGCAGCCATCCATCCTGTTAGGAGTACTGCAAGTGCTATTTGTAGTTGAGAAGGGTGTTTATTTTTCAGTAAAAGACAAATTTTTATAGATAAGTTTCCGCTGTCCTGAAGGCAGGTTTCTTACTTTCTATACAAATCAGTTATCATGCACACTCTGTTCTTTCAGACCATTCTTGAAATGGGTTGGAGGCCTTTGGGGGTCTTTGGTGGTATTGTTTTCCCCTACAGTCCATGCCCATCACTTCTTGGCCCCATTCCTGCACTTGTGCTGTACTGTGTTGTGCTTTTCTCCAGGATCTAGAACAGGGATGTTTGTCTCAGAAAAGTCCTGACCTATGTCCACATGGCCCTCTTCCCCAGCAACACCTTGTTGTCCCCTACATGCTGTTATTACCAGCAATCCTTGGTTATTACCAACAATCCTTGTTCATTATTACCAGCAATCCTTGGTTGGCTCCACAGCCATCCAGACATTGGTGTTTGAGACATACACATTAGCCCCTTACCTTTTGGGATTCTACATCTCTACAACTGAAACTCCTGAAAGAGTTCTGTTGGAACAGACAAGCCTCATTCCAAGCCAGGGCTCCCCTGATGAGAAGAGGGTTTTGAGCTGGATCTGGTCTGCTCTTATTTCCCACAGAAAGGCAGGACAGCCTGCAGAGAAGAGCCTGGCTTGGGAAGAGCAGAGAAGATTTTTAGCTTTTGAAGGCTGTGTTAAAAGCAATCAGCTCCTCAAAGAGAAATGATTCAGTTATTCAGGTAGTGCTGTTCTCCTGGGTAACAAGCTGAACCAGCTCGTTACCTGGTGGGCAGCACCAATTCACACTGAAACAAGGCATTTCTATTTTTTATTCTAGATAGCACAAAGTAGGGAGCCAGGTTACCCACAAAAGGCTGCCTCCCCAATCATCAAAATTTTACACTATTTAAACATTTTAACAAACAAAGGCATCAGCATTCACTGGTTACATGTTGCATAACTTTTTCATTAATTCATACTCAAATCCCTGTTTGCTGGTTATACCTCTTGCTTGCCCACATGTGCAGTTCTTCCTTCTACTTGAGTCTGAGGTCTGTGTTAAATAGGTGCCCAAAGAATCGGTGGTCACGGTCTCCCACTGCTGGAATTACCTTTCCCCCACTAACTGTTCAGTTCTGATGATTTCACTCCATGTGGCAATTGTCCAGACAGCCCATTCATCTTGGGATTGTCTTCTCTTTTCCTTAAAACAAAAGATTAGACAAAGTTACAATGTGCACAGTGCAATTGTTTAATCCTAACTGTCCAGCTATAGCTACTGATTATTAACTAAAAAGAAATTGCAACGTTTGATTCCAATCTTGAGAGGCTCACATCTTGAAGGGCTTGATATCAGTGACACTGAGATGCAGAGAGCACAGGCCACTTGACATCCTTTACAATCATGTAAGTTGTCTCTTTTCCTCTAAGGTAGATCAAGAGTATAAAAAGCTTAAGCAACTTCTTCACCAGTTTTGGTTATACACTTTAATTAAGTACAAATTACTCCTGATTTCTAGAGTTTTGTTTTTAAAGCATCCAAAGCAGTACCTATAAATACTTGACTATGGAATATTTCATAGGCATTTTAGGCTAGCTAGAATGCACTCTTAGGTCACGTATATTTTGTGCTGAGCACTGTTTTCGATGCATTTTTGTCATCAAAATGGTGAGTGCCCTCTCTGTGATCATTATCACAATTAAAGCAAAGTGGTATCTAAGCTAATCTTTCTAGGACAAATTCTCAGATAAGAAAACAAATCAAAATAAAGGGGGGAGGGGAAAGATAAATAACACACCAAACCAATTGATGCAAAAGGTTTTTTGTATTCCCAGGGCTGCAGGTGCCCCAGGAACTGTCTCTCAGCCAGAGCCTCCTGGAAAGGGCTTGTGCTGAGCCCCCCTTTAGCTGTGGGGACAGGTGGTGGCACTGGGGGGGACCCAGCTGGCTGTGCTGGGTGACCCCTACTATGACCCCAGCTGCTTCTTCCCATGCAGCACCACAACTGACTGCAGCTGCAGGCACTTACCCTAAACACTCATTTTCCCCCTTTTTTTCCTCCAGAGGACACCGTTCTCTGGTGCTTTCATGTGGCGACTGGGCTTCCACAGATTCTCCCAACTGCTCGAAAAAGCTCCTGGCTGTCACCAGTTCTGCTCCTTCCAGATGCTGCAGAACTGTGCCCCCTCTACCCGGGGCTCCTGACTTATCTCTTCTTAGAGCTTTCTTCCTGCTTTTCCTGACACCTGTCATGATGGTATGCCTGGCCTAGTAAGACTTTTTAAATTATTGTGTTCTTCAGTTAGAGACCCTTTAGTTGCCTAGAGTAAGATAAATCTTCATCACTCAATATCTGAATGCCTCAAACATGCTTCAGCAGCCTGGCTCTGGCAGACATTTCTTCAAACACTTTCAGTTAGCAAAAACCCATCAAACAAACAAACAACTAAACCAAAACTCTTTCATGTTACTTGGTACGAATCAAAGCAATATATTATTATTATTACTATTAGACATGCATTACTAAGATTCATAAAGAATAGAGCACAAACAGAAAAACATTTATTTAATGAGGGAATGAAAGCTGACAGGTCTTTAAGTGCCACAAATATCAACAACCTTAAATTGTTAAACTGAAGGGAAAACACTTTTGATGGATGATTCCAGCTAAGAATTTACTTTCACAGAATTCTGACAGCCCTAGAAAACAAGGCATAGTCCCATAGGAGACAGGTCATCCTTAAAACACACACAATACAAGCCACGTAGTTTCTGCAAATGGAAATGAGCCCAGGTGTACCTTCCTGAAAGGTCCAGAAAAGAGTAATTATAATGAGAAAAGGTGAAAGGCAGCTGAAGTATTTTATTCTGGAAGGAGGGATGGAATATGAGAGTGACTATGGAACCATGAATGGGATGGGGTGATGCATAGGGAATGCTGAGTGATTGTCTGTTTCTCCATAGAGACATCCATTAAAACAACCAGGTAGAAGATTTTTGGAATGCATTTGATCCAGAATAGGTGAGGTGCCATTTTAAGTTTTGCAGACTTAACTGGTGGGTTTCACGGAGACAAGACATTACTGCATTTGCAATAATTTTATAATCATAGAATATCCTGAGTTGGAAGGAACCCGCAAGGATCATCAAATCCATCTCATGGTGCTGCACAGAACAGTCCCAAAATTCGTTCCAAAGGTCTGAGAACATTGTCCAAATGCTCCCTGGACTCTGTCAGGCTTGATGCCATGATTGCTTCCCTGGGAACCCTCTTCCAATGTCCAAACACCCTCTGGGTGAAGAGCCTTTTCCTAACATCCAACCTTAACCTCCCCGACACAACTTCATGCTGTTTCCTCAGGTCCTGTCACTGCTCACCAGAGAGACCAGTTTTTCCTTAAGTCTGTGATATTGTTCACTCCTGAGACAAATACTGTGCTGACTAGGAAACTTGACTAGGAAACCCTTTCATCTACTCTGTAAGAGGCAGAGAATAACTGAAAAATTAAATATGGAAGACATATGAGATGAGCAGAGCAAATCCTTGAGTGATTATTGCATCAGAAGCAGGGAATTAACAGATAACTAAAGTTAAATAAATAAACATGTGGATGTTTAAATATTAAGTCACAGAGAAATTTAAATACTTAGCAAAGGCCAGAAAAAATACCTTCAGAAGTGCCAGGAGTATCAGATCCTAGTTTGCTACTTTAAATGCAACTTCATTCCATCTCTAGTTTTCAGCCCATTGCTAACTACTACTATTCAAGAAGCAGGAGACTTCAAATTAGAGACAGTGGAAATCTAAATGTTCTAAGCATGTTTATATTTTTCTCACAGGGAACAACAAACCCATGAAGATCATTGTCCAAAATAGCAGAGTTCAAACGAGGACTGGACAATCGTGTGGATAATGAGAACTAAACAACCTCAGATGGCTATAAGACAACCACTAATGGAAAATGTTATCAAGGAATTTTCCTCATGGGCCTTCTTTTATCTCTCTTTGAAGCACATGAAAAGTGCTGCTGGCTGAGAAAAAATATTCACCTGGCCCAGTAGGACAATTCCTAAGTTCCTAGTAGTCATAAAGATAACACTTTATGAGAGTTTTATCGACCCAATGTGTGGCTTGTTTTTTAAGCCTTCCCTTGCTTTTACTGTCCCTGACAATGTAGCTTTTTTTTTATGAAATCCAAGTGAAAGATGAGGAATTCACACATCTGACGTGTTCTTCACACTCTTTCAACTTCATAGCTTTGTCTTTTCTGAAGAATGTCAGTACGAGCATTTTTACGTGGAAGATTTCAATGCCTGTTCCGATTTCAGTCGCTCAGCAGAGAATACAAAAACTTCTATATGAACATGACTATAATTAATAGAAGGACAACAGGATATTTAAACCTACGGCTCCATTCCTCATATACTCTTGCTTTTATGTCAGCTCCAGAGTATTATTCTTTTCCTTTTCTTTCCTTATTTCTCACAGTGTAATATACATTTGTGCTCATTTTGAGTATTTACTCTTTATTCTCAATTACTTAGGTTCACCTGTGCCTTTTATAAACTTTGCTTTAATGACAGCAGCAGTGATCAACTACTCATTCTGCACATGGGGCTTGCAGAGCTATAGTACAAATTTTTCCACTCTGTCCTTTCCACGCACTTCTGCTTGTAGACCCAGTTTCTAAGAATTGGCTTTGTTAGTCATCTGTTTGGTCATTCAGGTTTGAACTCCTTTCATGAGCTCAAATGCGTTCTACAGGGAATCATTAATTGTGCATCAAAGACATCCACAGTTTCTTGCTTCCTTAAACCTTTGTTCCTTATTGGATGTAATTAATTTCCTTGGAAAATAGCAAAGTCAAAGAGAATTAGTTCAAAACAGCCAAGTCTTCTCTGATTTTACAGATGCTAACCACCCTGGGTGGTTTGCTCAGAGAGGAGAAGAAAAGGAGGGACAGCAGTTCACACAGAGAAAACAGACAAAATAAGCAAGGAACAAGAACAGAGTCTGAAAGCATCTATTATTTGGCATATAATTGGTATTTATTTTCTTTTTAAACCCAGTACAAGGTTTTTAATTCTGTAAATGTTTATAGTTTATCATTTATCAGTATCATCAAAATTTTCCTATCATATATACATTAGAACAGCACAGCCTGAATTCAACTTCTGATGTATCCCTGCCTCCCAGCAGAGAGACAAGCAGAGAGTATTTCTGCTCCTTCATAAGTAGATTGGGTGTCAACACAGGGTGATGGCAATATGAACTTATAAGTCAGACTGAGGGCAGCCACTGCCATATGTTATAAACCAACATTCTGCCATAGCTGACAGAATTGCCGGAAATGTAATTGCTAAAAATTATTAATGAATAACTGCTGGGTTATACCCATTTCTGATGCAGATGCTGTTTGCAGTGGAAGATAGCCAGTGACTGAAAAACGAAATTCAGAGGGGAGTACAAATATGTCTTCTTTGATGTGCTACACCTGCCCAGCCCTTATAATGAAAAGATTCATTGCAATTTAAAGATTGATTCTTAGGAAAATGTAAATAAGCAGTAAAGGTCTTTCCCCTTAGCTTTCCAATCTCAATGATTTATTGCTAAAACCTCTTCCATTTTTCAGAGGGATTTAATTGTTTTCTTTTTGATATGGACTTGGAAAGATATTTTTAAAAGAAACTTAAAATTTTCAAGAAACTTTCAAATAAAATAAAAACCAGAAACTACAGTGAATAAATAAAAGGACACAAATGAATATTTTAAATGGTGTTGCTCAACACAAGTGACGATTTCCTGGAGGTGGGAAAACAGCTTCTGTCTTGCAGGCATGAATTTTCAGTTATCTTTTGACTGTCAGTATTTCTGTTGTGGGCTGGTTTGTGACTGGAGGAATTCATGTCTACGTAAGAAATAAGGAAAATATGATTGCCTTAAATATGCACACATTCAGGTCCTGAAGAAGGTCCTTGAATCATCAGTCTGGAGGGTCTGCATGAAGGATGCAGTTTGTATCTGATGTTGTGTGCTTGTCTTGATCCAACCTGAGATGTCACAGCTAAACCTGTGCATGTTCTGTCAGGTGGTTTTGGTATTGATCAGTAAAGAACAGGAAACCACATCACATTCCCAAGAGGAAAAGGGGACTGGGTAAATCAGATTTAAGGATTACATTAGGTTCTGGGCTTTCCTCAGCTGGTAGAAACTCCATTTTACTCTATAGTGGGTTTTCATTCCCAGACCTCACTTAGCTCATATTAGCACAATCTCTGTAATGCAGAATAGTGTGGCTGGGCATTGACAGGATCTTTTGGGGTTGGTTTTTTTGTTTGTTTGTTTGGGTTTTGGGTTTTTGGTCTTTTTTTTTTTGTTTGCTTGGGGTTTTGTTGTTGTTTGTTTGTCTGTTTCATTGCACTGGGCACGCATCTGCAGCAATAACATTTTTCCTATATCACTCTTTTCTCCTGGTGATCAATTTTTTCCTATTAATTGCAATAATTTTGTTAGCTAGTGCTTCTTCTCTTAATATGACTATCTGCAGCTCTGCCCTAACTGCCTCTAATGTTATTAATTTCATTTCTTGTCTTGATAGGAAAAAATTGATCTTATAAACAATGCAAGCTGTTCCTAAGAACTTAAAGTAATTACACTTGTGTCCATGGATAACAGTCTCATTTAACAATATGCCTGGACTGTGGATGTTAGCAACTGAACAGTGGGCTTCAAGGAGCATAGTGCAAGTAGTACTGGAAATTATATTTTATAAAGAATTATTTTTAAAAATTTAAATGTCCTTTAAAAAACCATTGGACCTCTTTTGGGGTTATGATCCTTATTTTCATTTTAACTCATACATAACTGAAAAGAAACATATTTAATTAAATTCTATACAGCAATATCCTTTGCTGATGGCCTGTAGGAGTTGATTTTGCTTAGTAAGCACAGTGACAAATATGCATATTTCATGCTGTCTAATTCATGTGGGTACAGAGTTAAAACAATAAACTCTGCACACCACCTGCTTCAGGAACACAGAGTAAAACATAAATGAAATCCAGCTTTTAGCATCTACCAAGGTAGAAGGCAACCACCACTTTACCTGTGCTTTGCAGTTGTTCATACTAACACCTGACAGGTTTTTAAATTACTTAATATTTTCGTGGTGGTTGTGGTGGTGTTTCAAACACACAGAATCCTAAACTCAGTTATGGTATGAATGTATGCAATTCAGTTATTCACCTGCATCGTCTGTAAACTCTGGAAATGGGATTGACTGCTTGCCCAAACTCACACACAAAAAGGAAGAATAGAAGGGTGCAAGCAAGGATGAAGTTAGGAAAGTTAAAGCCCAAACCGAATTGAATCTGGCCATGGATATAAGAGACAACACGAAGGGCATCTCAAAGTGCATAAAGAATAAAAAGAAGGCTGGTTAAAGCAGTGGAACATCTCACCTGTGAGGAAAGGCTGAGAGAGCTGGACTGTTTAGCTGGGAGAGGAGAAACCTCAGGGGGATCCTATAATGTATACAAATAACAAATGTGAGGGAGCAAAGAGGGTGGAGCCAGGCTCTTTTTGGTACTGCTCTGTGACAGGACCAGTCACTGTAAGGGTGACTGAGGCAGAATCCTGACCTCACTGAAATCAGCAGAGCCTTAGTTTATATCCAATGGGATTAAAATTTGGCCCTTAGAAAATCTGATTTAAAGCCCCCTTAAGTCAATGGGCAGACTCCTATTGACTTCTATATATCATTAACAAATCTGTGGACAAACAGCTGTGCTTAATCCTCAAATAATTTAATCAGAGAAAAATGGGAACTTGACTAGGTGACCTGAAAGAAAAAGTCTCCCTCAAGTAAAAGCAGATTTCATAATTTCTCTAGCTCCATGTACTTGAGAATTTTATGGGGACAAAAATCTCTCTCCCTGACATACTACAGATGGGCATAAAGATGTGGATTAGAATGAAGTTACATTTGTGCAGTTCTGTAAAGCAGGCTCTGCATGAGAAATGGTTTCAGTGTAGTGATTTAGGTGCAATCCCTTTTTAATTGTATAGCCTTTTAATTACATCTGTGCTACACCTTGGGGAAATGCACTGGGGACTGATAAGGAATCTTGTTTCCAAAGTCAGAGGAGGATAAAAAAAAAAAGTGGTTTGCATCAAGCGAAGAGCTCTGCAGATGCAATTAATTGGTAGATAAGAAACCCGTGGCTGTTTCCTTCTTAGGGTAAATAATATTAGGTTTTTAAAAGTTTCTTTTTTGTGTGAATCATCTGTATCCTTTATAAATCTCATGGCCACCTCAGTACCCACCAATATTTATTCTCGGCTCTGATTATTTTTGCTTGATGTCAATGATGTTGAAATATTTTTTCTCATTATTACATCAATAAAATGTTTCAGAGATACAGATAAAAGCCATTTTGTTTTGTGTTTGGAGGTCCTTACCTGTGTTTCCAGGTGAAGATTTAGCAGAATCTATTGTTAGTTCCCATCTTTTAAGTTATCTTGGTTTGTAACTAATGATTTCTACAAATTTTACCAATGTCCAAGGTGGAATTTTTCTTCTTTCCTGCGAACAAGCTGATCTGCTTGTGGATTTTTTTGTTGTAGGTTTTGGGGTGTTTTTTTTCTCAGAACTTTGAATATATTATTTTCAAACAATCCTTTCAGACTGATGCCAAGTTTCATCTGTATTCTGTTTCATTGCAAGAGATAAATGGAGGTCTCTGTTCCTGTTTGGTTGCCTCTGATCCACCTCTTCTGTACCTGGTATGGATGCACACAGTGTTGCCTTTTATCTTTGAGTCAGTTTCTGCTTCTTGTGGACACCTTTCAGAATCATTCCTTTCAAAATTTAATGCTTTGGGGAAAGTGTTTTTTTCTTTTGTCATGTTTGCTTTTACAACATGTGAATATTTGGGGATGGATGGTGTACTTCCAGTTCCATATCAGATCAGAAGACTCCAATTTAGGACAAATTTAACTGAAAATTGTTGTTCCTTTAAAATACATCTGTATTTAATGTTAGATGTGGAAAGAAATCTGTTATACACATGAAAAAAAAACCCAGGGGAGATTGTGGAGGTAAAGTAGCTGAGGGAGACTGTTATCTGAAGTTCATCTCACAAACTGAAGCTGTTTCTCCTACTTTTAAATGACTGTGGAAATTGGGAAGGACCACAGGAGCCATAAGCAAGATTTACAGATCATTTACAAAATCTCCCCAGCACTTGTTTCAATTTTCTTCTCTTTCAGAAACTTTACTTTTCTCACAAAGTAGGTTGGAAACCTGAGGTCAGACAGGAAACATAACGCTATTTCCAATAGACCACACTGTGATGTCCCCGGAGCAACACAAAATCTTCCTCTGGCTCTGCCAGTTCCTCAGTAGCTATTAGAGTGGTTGGAAAAAGTCAAGTGGCCTTAATTTGCCTCATGAGTTTTCTGGCTTAAGTATTTTGTCACATCCCATTAGCATTTCACCAATGACATTTCCCAGGAACAGATGAATGAAAGATTGGGTGAATGTTTCAGCTTAATATTTGCGTACATTCTCGGTGAGCATCAAATGACATTTCAGAGACTGTTATTAATATTGTCAGGAGATACAGTTTAGCTCAGAATACCACTCCCAAGGGCCTGTGCTTTTGTCCTCAGACCAACAAAAGGAAAGCATCTTTGAAAACTTGACCTTGCACATTGGTGCCTGAGCACACCAAATCGAAAGAGCCTGGGTTTGCAGAAGAATGACAGTACTTGCTAATAGTTTGTAGTTAGTTCTTATTAGTTCCTCATATGGGACTGCAATGATTTGCAGGCCCTGTTTGCAGCATCCTTCCCAGCCTTCAGCAGTGCTTGAGGTGGGAGGAAGCCTTACATCCCAGCTACTCATATTAACAAACTTTCCATTAGGCCAGCATAGAACCGGCACACGCCAAAGTTATTCTGCAGTGTCTAATGGATAATGATTTTCCCTTGTTTGATTTTTTGTTTATTCATCTATCTCTCACATGCATTATTGGCACATATGATGACAAAGAGTTTCTTCCATGAGGAATTAAAATTCATTTCTTAAATATGAATTTGAAGATCAGAGATTCATAGAATATCCTGAGTTGGAAGGGACCCACAAAGATCATCGAGTCCAACTCCTGGCCCTGTACAGGACAACCTCAAGTATCACACCATGTGCCAAGAGTATTGTCCAAACACTTCTTGAACTCTGTCAGGCTTGGTGCCACGACCACTTCCCTGGGGGGCCTGTTCCAGTGCCCAACCACCCCCTGGGTGAAGAACCTTTTCCTGGTATCCAGCCTAAATATCCCCTGACACAACTTCAGGCCATTTTCTCAAGTCCTATCACTGGTCACCAGAGGGAAGAAATCAGTGCCTGCCCCTTCATTTCCCTTCATGAGGAGCCGACCACAATGAGGTCTCCCCTCAGTCTCCTCCAGTCCAAACAAGCCAAGTGACCTCAGACACTCCTCATATGGCTTCTCTTTTAGACCCTTCACGTTCTTTGCAGCTCTCCTTTGGATGAGCTAATGGCTTTATATCCTTCTTATATTGAGATGTTCAAAACTGCACACGTGGCTGGAGGAGAGGCTGCACCAGTGCAGACAGAAAGGGACAATCAGGTCCTTTGACCAGCTGGCATCCCTGGGTGCCTGAGGCACCCCAGAACATGGTTGGATTTTAATTGAAAAAACAACCAAATAGAATATTTCGATGGTAGGGAATTTTGGTTTCGTTTTTAATGATTTTATTTATTTAAACTCGACTCCCTTAGAGGCTTTCCAGGGAAATTTTCCACAGCTTGTCCCGGCGCGAGCGCAGAGCGCAGCTGGCAGCAGGCCTTGCGGAGGAGCCCTGGCACAGGGCAGGGGCGCGGCGGCCGCGCTGTGGCGGTGTCAGGGGCAGGGGCTGTGCCCAGGGTGTCCCCCGCCTCCATCGCGGGTGCCCAGGGTGTCCCCGGCCTCCATCGCGGGTGCCCAGGATGTTCCCGGCCTCCATCGCGGGTGCCCAGGGTGTCCCCCGCCTCCATCGCGGGTGCCCGGGAGCCGCGGCGGCTCCGGCCGGCAGCGCCCCGGATACCGAGGGGCGCCGGTGCCACCTCGCGGCGGCGGGAGCGGCGGCACGCCGCGCTGTTCCGCTCGGGAATGTGAGGGGAAAAACCGGTTCCCTCCCGTGCTGCCGGCCGTCCTACCTGGCCGAGCGCCTTTTCTCCACCAGCTGCGCCCACTGCTGTCTATGCTCGTAGACGATGCCCCATCCTGGAAGTGTTCAAGGACAGGTTGGATGGGGCTCTGAGCTCTGTCGGAAAGGTGTCCCTGTCCATGGCAGGCGGGTTGGATTAGGTGATCTTTAAGGTCCTTCCAAACCCAAACCATTCTATGATTCTATGATCTGAAGCTCTTAGCTGTGTTTATTTTTATTTCCAGGCTGCTAATTGCTGCTGTTTGTCGCATTAAGGAACCTAGAGGGTCAATCGAGCAGTATTCCTCTTCTGGATGCTGTATATAAGGGCACAAAGCCAGCCAGCCTATGTCTCTTCCAGTCTGAAATCATCTGCCAGCCAGGCTGAAAATGGCCACACGAACAGACGTGGTGATGTGGCTTTAGGCAAAGCAGCTTTAGGATCCTGAGTGGTGTAATATGGAGCTGTAGAACACAGTGTGGGCTGTCCACGCTGCATTTACTCAACACTTTTGAGAGACTGCTAGACTTCCTCCTGCTCTGGGATTAAACAAAGAAAGAAGAACAACAACAAAAAAGAAAAGAGTGAAGAAGTATTATTATTGTGTAGAGGAGAGACTGTAGCAAAGACCTATAAGAGTTTGCCCAGAATCACGAGGGAGATCTGTTCTAACAGCAGGAATTGAACAACTGTGTATCAGTTGAATTTAGTGCAGTAAACACAGCAGCGTTTGTCCTTTACTGATGTAAGTCCTTTGGACGTGAATCTGCTCTGGGTTAGAAAAATGGACTTAAGAACAGGACTTGCTCAATAGCCACTTATTACAGCCATTCTTCACTTCCCTGAGAATTATCACCATTCAGCCTTTCGGGGATATTCTTGAAGAGGGGACCGAAGAGCAAACATATCATCACCTGTGCTGCTGTATGACTAACCCTTAGCACAACAGAGGTGAACAAGTGTTTGATCTGCCATACATGACAAAACACTTCAGCGTCACTGACTGATAGCTTTTCTTTGGGAAGAGAAGGACTGTAGGAACAAATATCTCAAGAGAGAAATTCTGTTCTTGCTGCATCTGTCTGAACAGTCTTTTGTATGTGATTAACCATTTCCAAATAGTATAATGCATGGACATCCTTAGTTTGCAACAAGTATTCTGCTTTTTGGTAAAATTCACTTCTGAGTTCTTACTCTTTGAATTTAAAGCTTATGTTAACACCAAAGTCACATCCGGATGGATTCAATACTTGACACTGCTGGAAGTCCAGAGTCAATGAAGAATGTAACTTTTCAATTAATCATGAGATTTGCACACAAAACTTTAAATCCAGACTAACTGTGTGTTTTAGAATAACAAAGCTAAAGAAAATAAATTACTGTGTGGACTGTTTTACTGAAGAGCATGTGGGAAGTAATCTGTTAGTGTCAAGACAAAATTAGACAAGATTTTTTAACACTGAGTAAATTGGGATATATTAAGTACTTTGAATAAAGTTAAGATGACAGCAAAAGCCATAATAATTTCACTGTCAGTTAAAGGTGCAATTGCCAGAAAATTGAAAAATGCAGGGAAATTCTCTGCAGTGCTTGAAGAATCAATGTTGGCCATATGTGGCAGTACAAAGCTGCTGTGGAGCAGATAGAACTGACTGATCTTTTCAGTGCAGGCTCTGATGCGTGAAAGTCATTCCGAAGTTTAATTGAAGTTGGGAGAAGCCAGTTTCTGAGAGAAGATATTTGTTTAATTGTTTTGTGGGAAATGCATGAAATCTTTCATTTTCAGCATGCAAAACACTCATAGATAAAGCTGGTCTATTAAAATTATCACCTTCTTAAATTTTGGGGAAAGCAACTGTTCAACCAAGGTAATATTTCAAGCTGTAAATATTATTTCCTTTTTTTACTCAGGAAGCAAGCAACGAGTTCTCTTATAAATGTAATTGAAGAAGGAAATTCTAACATGACCTCTGCCATCATGTCTTTCAAAAAAGGTGCTTAAAATTGACTTCATATGAGTGCTTGATGTTCAAATCACTTATTACAAGCTCAATGCTGCTTTGCTGCTGCCTCATTCTGTGCACTCAGAGTACAAGATCTTCTGGTCAGGGGTCTCCCTTTGTGATGCATGTGGATAATCTTCCTGGCTGGACACATAAACAGAGTTTGCAGCTGCTGCAGTTGCACTAGTAGCAAAGCATTTCTGTTGTGACCTCCTAAAGTCCCTTTGCAACACCACCTGTGCCATTCATTAATTTTGAAGCATAATCTTGGTTCCACCAAACTTCTGTGGAACTGCAAAATGGGAAGGTATGTTTTCCAGAAACTGAAATCCTGACTGGGATTCGGCGACTGAATTTTGTTTGTCTGGCAGAAAGCCATCATCAAGGACCCCGATTTCCTCCTCCATAAACAGGGACAATGCTATTGATCCTGGGTGGTATCTGCTCTGAGATCTGCAGTTGCAAAGTGTTGAGCATGTATCAGCATGGTATCATTTCTAAGGAATCAGACCTTACCAGGGCTGTTCTCATACTCTCATTCATCATTCTCAAGACAACCAATTTGCACTCCCAGTCTATGCAGCAGCACAGATTTGTTTTGTTCTGCTCTATAATTGATATATACTGCTGAACTTGAAGATGGGGATATATACATAAAGTTAATAATAAACTTATGAAAGAAATATAATTCTAGGACACACAGTTATGTAGAGATCCTTTACAATTTTTTAAGTGTAGGGATCAATTTTTTGTTATAAAAGCATATCTTTGTCTTTGCAAATGTTTGTTTTGTGGAGTATTATAGAGAAAAAATTTAAGCTAACCATTTCAGAGTACATAAGTGACTGGTTTACAAGGATAAATCATAATTTTATTATATTATAAATTAAACTTTTCCCTACTATTAAATTAAAGTCTATGAATTCTGTGATATTATTGTATCTTTGACAGGAATAAAAGGTGAAAACACCTAAATTTAAGACAGCTTTAAGGAATACAGACATTTAAAAACCATAGTGTTACAATGCACAATCTGGGCCCTACTGAAACCTGCCTTTTATCAGGAAATACAGCTGTTAACAAAATGTTGCCTTCTCTATTCAGTGATTGTAGAAATGGAAAAAAAAAATGAATTAATTTTAAAGGGTTGTCTGAGGACTCAAATAAAATAATCAGTGAGCAAATAATAGTGACAAGATAACAATCACAGCCTTATCCTGTTTTGAACTGCTGAATGACACTGAACGGGCTCTTAATAGCACTTATGTGCTTGGAGCTACATTCAAGGAAGAAGACCAGGACAAATTCAAATTCAAGAAAAGAGTACTCACGTGCTTGTTTAGTCAGATATTAATTGCTAAAGAGATTGTTATTTATATAAATATGTTTATATTTTTCAAAATACAGATGTATTTATAGAAATACAGACACAGAACATCATCAGAATGTCCAATATAACTTTCATGCCATAAGGACACATTAAGGACAGGTAATGCTGTTTTCAGTTCTTACACCTTGGATTTCCCTGAAGAGTTTTGTTATCTGCATTGTACAGGTCAGTCTTGCCTGTTGGTATTTTAGGATCTGGTGGTTCCTCATGATTTGAGGACCTGCAGGCCCAGTTATTGGTATATTTCCTCCTGCTGCCAGTAATTGCTATTTCAACTACAGCTCTGAATTTCTGCAGTAATTAACTCATAACAGCAACCACATGAGAAGCCATTGAACCCGTATTTTACTGTTACAAATATCCTTTACTTTTTGGCTGCAAAGGCTTTCACAAATACAATTCCCTATCATGGTACATTTTCTGTTTCATTAGATCTCCTTGCAGCCATTTGCAGTACCTTTGTTCTTAGCTTTGTGTTGATACCAACTAGGCTGTTTCTAAGCTTTGTATTGAATATTTTAGAAGATAACAGTTTAAAGTTAGCAGTTTCAGAGTTGCTACTCCAGTTTTACTAGTTCCATCATGCTCTGACATGGTCCTCAGAGGAACCAAGAGCATGGAAGTGCCTGCTCAGATTTAAGGTGCCTGCTTTTTATAGATGACTTCTGCTGCTAATCCATAAATTTGCCCTGTTGATCATGTTTTATCTGTCAACCCCACAGAAATGTCTGGGAACACCTAGGCACATTTAAGTGGTCCTCAGTGCTAATCATTTGGAAAATGAAGTCAGTGCGGAGACACCTGGCTCCCACATCCTCACTTGTCAGGAGATAACTGTTGAGGTGTCTGTACCACAGGCTTCTGCCTTGTCATAAAAGATGGCATAAGCTCACATTGTGAGCAATTGAAAATAGCAGAACTCACTGTGTGATTCTGTCCTCTCTCTGTCACTCAAAAGACCCTGTAGGTGTCCCATATATGTCCCATAGCTCCTGCTCTGAATCTGCCAGGTAGATATATTAAGGTGTTTTATCTTTCTAGGTGTTTCAGGGGATGCTAGATCCCTTTGCTTGGGTAACTGAATCAAGTTACTAATGTCAGACCTTGCATTTCCTTACACTTGCAAATTTACCTTTCCAAGACATATTGATTTTTGCACCTGGCTCTGAGTATTCAGAGTAGAAATAGTCTTTCTGTGATGTAATCTGACCTTTACCTATGTTCCACATGACCAAGTTTTCTTTTCACATACTTAACTATATCTTCAGCTATCACAGTGATTTGTGCAGGTTTTAAACTTATAATTATAAAGAAACATTTCTGACGTTTAAAGTAATAGATCAGTCACAGTGTGTAGCTACTCTTGAGCAAATCCGACCAGGAAATGTTCTCTAAAGTAGCAGTTAGTGTTGCAAACACCTCTGTGTTGAATACAGAGGCTTCTTGTTCCAGAAAACACATGTACTATACTTCTTCATGGATAATTTCTGTCCTTCTCGGCAGCCTTTTGGAAAATGGGTTCCCACCTTGCAGGTCTGACAGTCCTATGAGATGTTGGGACATTTCTAACATCTGCCAGTTTCCCCTGCAGGCCATGTGCTCTTTCTCACCTCTCACCTATCTTCATACTCTTGGAGTTTTACTTTTGTTTTGCCTCTGATACTTCTATGGACCCACGTTTTCAACAATTCAGCCACAACTTTTCTCTTCTAAATACGTAATCTTCTCTGACTACATTCTGGAAAATAACAGGACTGCTTTTCTTTTAAGATTGGGTTGGGGTGTTCTATCTTAGGTCTCTGAGCGTCGTCATAATCTGTTCTCAAACTAGGGATTCCACAAAACCTTCAAAATTGCATGTCTGGCTTAGTAGCCTCAGAGGTGGTATAAATGCTTCAAAAATTTCTCCCAGTTTTTGATCTGTTATGAAACTTATATAGTTCTTTATTTTCTCTGGAAGTACAATATTATTTCAAATCTCTTTAGAACAGTTAGATAAGAGTTCATTCTTCTTTTTGTAAGTGCAGGCTGCTAAACAAATGCAGCACTTCAGACACGGCAAAATGGGAAAACAGAATACTTTTGTTTGTGTTAGTTTTCAGTAGTTCTGCATCCTATCTTGAAAAACCCCACATTTTCTCTTTGAACCTCTTTGTGTATGTATCGCTTTCCTGGACAATTTGAGATGCAAAGGAGTAACAGTACATACTCATCTAATAGCTAAGGGATGCTGCCCTATTTTGCCATTTTTTTTCTTTTCTTCAAGCACCTGTCTTCATATCTTATATCCACTTCTAATCCCACTGAATGCTCAGGGTTTCTGCTTGGAATTTATAGGCTTGAATATAACAGCAAAGAAGTAAATGAAAAATTGTATGAAAAAGCTTGAGAGGAAGACAGAGAGAAGTGCTTATCATAAAGCTGACTTTTCAGTTTAAAAGCTGTCAAAGCAGAATATTCTAGAGTGTTGCACTTCAGCTTTAGCTGCAAAAGTCCGAATAATTTTAAAAACAACTATTCACAGAACTAGCATATGTTTGAAGATATACACTGGGTAATTGCTTTGGGAGAAGAGCTCAAGGCAATGGGAAGATTATTTGATGTCTTTCTATGATGCTTTTATTTTCTTTTTATGTGTATATATATATCTCCTTATTTTTGTTTGTGCGCATGAACGTGGATGGCTAAATGAGAAATCTTATAGATATATTTGCATACAAATGCTAACATACATAGACATATATATGCATATTTATGAATAAAGTGGAAAAGAAAGTTAATTTGTCTGTGTATCTCTTACTGACCAAAGCAGACTTCTCTGAGAAACCCTTACCCACAATGATATACAGAATTAAATAGCATGACAGGGACACACTCTGTATTTGATTTATTGCACAGCAGAAAAATGCCTATGCATAAGTTTGCTAATGTAGTGAGTAAACTATATGAAAGAAGAGTTCCAGAAATTAGGGGGAAAAAGGCAGAAAATATTTATTTGGTCCAAATATCTTTATCTGGAACATTTTAGAAAAAAAATTCTTCCACAATCATATTCTCTGCCTCAGTCTTTCCAGTTGCATAAGAACAGTTGACAGCTCTTTGTTCCTGAATTCTGCAGGAAATGTATGAATTTTTAAAACAAATGCACACCCCTTTCTTTTCATTACATCTTTCCCACTGTGTCTTTTTCTGTTTAAAAATATCACATCTTGGTGTTTTCCATCTGCATAAGCATAGAGATATACGGGATATATATTTTCTTTTACAGAAAATATGGCACTTTTTTTTCCCCTAGCAATGATTGTCTGCATGCTCAATGTGGTGACTCTCACAGGAGGGATAAATATGGGACATTTGCCCTTTTAGAGCCTCCTTAGGATCTCTTTCATAAAAATGGATTATCCGTTTGCCATTTTCTTTTCTCATTATAACCTTTGTCATGTGTGTGGGCTCCCAGGGCTCTAATGTCTCTTTCTTCATGAATTAAAGGGGGAATTCTCCTTTTCTTTGACCTTTTCAGTATTCTGCACTTCAGTGGGGTGGCATTTCCACTCCTTAAAGATTACAACCTGTGCTGACTAATCAGCCAATCAAATGCCAATTACGAATGTAAAATCAATTACTGTTGCTGTTAAAGCCAAACCTCATCTGACATATTTTGGCGTCCTCTGCCATCATCCACTGAGAGGGTTAAAGCTCTAATGACAGGGCTATATATGGAAACAGGCCGGATCCTTTGACACATACTGCAACACCTTTTACTTGACTAACACAAAGAGGAATTGAGCTTCTGTAATGGGGAATTCAGGGGTTAAATTCAGTATTGCCTTTAGTCCTGTCATTTGTGTGGCTTTCAGTAGACATTACATGCAATTCCACACCCTCCCCAGAGAAAACGTTTAAAACCATCACGGTTGAATTAAAGTCTTCCTGTCTCCTGGAAGAGGATGCTGGAGCTCAACGCTTGATGTGCACAGGCCTTGCCTCTGAACACTTTCAGATGATTTCCCATCAGAGATCTTTGTTTACCACAGTGTTGGCTAGTTTCAGAAGTGGGCACAGTGTCTGGAATTTTAAATATACTCTTGACTCTCATATTTCCTATTAATCAACTGCTGGCAGCTTCCTTCTCAGCAGGAAAGAAAATTAAATCATCTTAGAGGCTTATAGGCCTTACATACAGTAAACAAGGGGATACGGGTGTCTCACCTCGGCAGCCTTTATCAATACCTGTTATCCTTGTTGGTGTGAGAGAAATTTAGGTGTGTGAAGAAGACTCTTTGAATTAGTCTTCCAGATATCCCTCTAGGCTTCACAGTGTAATGTATCTTCTGTTTCTTTGGTTGTTGGACTGCTAGAAGTGTAGTCTAATTTTCCAGCTTTCCTCTGCGGGCATCCAGGAAAGAGCATATGAGAGGAAGAGTGAATCTCGCTTCTAATAGACTGGTTCTGAAGCTGGCTCCTGTTGCAGGAATTATTGTGCTGCTTTAAAATCTTGTTGGAATGGAGGTGATGATGGTAAAGACATTTCAGGGGAGGATGAGGATTTTGCTAGCTAAATATTCCTGTCAGTTGTTTTAGACTTGCTATTCCGTTGACCTGTTACAATCTTTATTTTTTACATATGATCCTCCCTTATATCTAAAATGGCTCTGGAAAGTCTTTACAGGAAGATGAAGTGTTACTTCATTGTGCTGATTTCCAGATTCTTGTGTTATAACCCCCAACAGCATCTAGAAAACTTTTCTTTAAGTCATGGATAATAACAATTTAAAAGACATGAGTTAAACTGTTTCCTGAAAATCCCATTGGAGGTCTGCAAGCAGTTGCAATCAGAATTCCTGGACACCATAGTAGGGATCTCGTGGTCAAAAGACTGAGTTTTTCTTTGTATTGTTTCCCTTTTTCCTCACTTCTAAAGGAAGAGGTAATCAATTATCCCAGCATGTTACTATCATTCCTCCTATGTAGAAAATACTCTCTCATAAATTGGATAGTATTTTGAGACAAAAGGCAACATTCATCTCAACTACCTTGAAATAGCTAGATGTTAGGGAGTTACTTTTAGGGTGAAATTCAGATTGTTAAATTTAGTTGTCTGAAACCATCACTTGAATCTCAATCTGAACCACATGTCTGTTTTAGATCAGAGGAATCCCACCACAGGTTTGTGGTCTAAACCTTTTATTTAATTTCCCCATCAATAAATTGCTAAAATGAGACACCTAGCTTTTAGATGAGACACCTCAGTTTTACAGATCATGTAAGTCTCACCCCAAAAGCCAACATGATTTTGGGATGATGTTTTCAAATATAACTTATGACAAACATTCTGCAAAACTTACACACAGTGAAAATTCCTTCAGAATGTCCAAGTGTGATCCAAAGCCCTTTACAATCAGTGGGAGAATTGTTGATCTGTTCTGGAAACTGTTTAAGAAGGAAACAAATTTTGCTGACAGAATCCCCCTCTCCAGTAAAAAGAGAAGTCTCAAGGGAATGATCATGCAACAAGACCTATTTTTTCTGTCTCTGTAATGGAGGAGTGGATGTCACTTACACATTGGTATATTTTAGCAACCAGAGCACGTATTTTAGCTGGTTAAGCAGAACAAGCATTGCTGACATTCAGACAACTCTCCCTTAGGACTGTTGTGGACAGTTCATCTATCTATTGAAAAGGTATTTTCCCTCCAGAGCAGGTTTTAGTAACCTGGAGTGATGTCTGCATTGCACAGGGGATGAGAGCCCAACATTTATATCATTCAGAGTCACTGCATCATTCAGAGTCATTGAGCTTTCCAATGCATCTAAGTAGATTCCTTGAGAAAGGGCAATTTTAAACTGCAGTATGCAAGGTTGTTAACATGTTATGTTTTGTTTGCGTAATTTGAGTGGCCTGTAACATCATAGAGTTTTGAAATCTCATTTCTCTTCTAAAAATAAACATATGATCTCTCCTCTCTGGTGGGTAGTGACAGGACCTGAGGGAACGGCACGAAGTTGTGTCAGGGGAGGTTTAGGATGGATATTAGAAAAAGGTTCTTTCACTCAGAGGCTGTTTGAGCCCTGGACCAGGCTCCCCAGGGCAGGGGTCACAGCACCACCGCTGGCAGAGCTCAAGAAGTGTTTGGACGATGCTCTCAGGCACAGGCTGTGGTTCTTGGGAATGGTGCTGTGCAGGGCCAGGAGTTGGACTTGATGATCCCAGATCAGACATGCCAACATGTAGTTGAAGCAGCTGCTGTCTCTTTGCTCCCTCTCTCCACACAGTTGTCACACTGCCTTAGCTCCCAGACATCATTTTTGGAGCCCAGGAAAGCACCAATCCCCCTGCCATGGGCAGGGCCACCTTTCACTAGACCAGGTTGATCAGAGCTCCATCCAGCCTGGCCTTGAACACTTCCAAGGATGGGACATCCACTTCTCTTTTTCAGGGCCTCCTCACCTTCACAGTAAAGAATTTCTTCATAATATCCCATCTAAACCTGCACTCTTTTAGTTTGAATCCAATCCCCCTCGTCATGTCACTACAGGCTCTTGTAAATAGTCCCTCTCCATCTTTCTTGTAGGCTCCCTTCAGGTACTGGGAGGCTACAGTCAGGTCACCCTGAAGTCTCTTCTTTTCCAGGCTGAACAATTTCAATTCTTTCAGCCCTTCCTCATAGGAGAGGTCCTCCATCCCTCTAATCATCTCGGTGGCTTCCTCTGGACTTGCTGTGACAAGCTGATGTCACTTGGGCTTAAGACGGAAGATACGCAAGCTAAAAATATATCTATGCCTAAAAATAAGATATTTTGGAATCTAGAGTCTCGTCCTAGCCAGTGGAATGAAATAAGTAACTTCAGAAAGCAAATCTTCCCACTTTCCTTCAATAATTTTTTTAGGATGAGATTGATCACTGTCAGGGGGTGCATGTTTTATCACAAGATACACAGACACTGCTAAAATTTGATGCAGCTTGGACTTTGATAAGTAGCTAAAAGTGGCTTCGATCCAAAATATGAATCGTGTGCAAAAATTGGTTAATTAAATATTAATTATTTGTATTAATAATACATTTTTCTCAAAAGGAAACCTCCAGAAATATATTAAAGAATGAATCTATTTTAAGATCTATCAGGCTGGTTTTATGAGGAGAGACAAATATTTCCTCAATGAATAGATTCTGTTCATTATTGATGTAAGCTAAGAGAGAGAGGAGGAGCAGGGGGATCAATGACTGGAGTACAAGGCTGCACAGGCTATCTATGGATCTAATTTGGATATTTCAGACCATTCTTTAAACTAGAACAAGTAATAGATCTCAGTCACTCTCATATACCTTCCAGGCAGATGTATTTTTACGCCCATTCAGAACTTCTATGGGATATGGAAATCATATGAACACGGGAATGGGGAGAATTGGAGAAACAGCTTGCTGGTCACCAGACACTTGGCCTACATGAAAACAGAAGAAATGATAGATGAGGTGATGAACCTCCTCACTGTGGAATAAATTCTGAAAATCTATTTTACAACTATGCAAGTTATACTGCAAATGGACACAAAGAACTTCCTTCATATAATGAGGAAGAAGTTGCAGATTGATTTTCTTTACAACTTATTGCCTGTCCTTTGTTTTGGGGCTCACTACACTAGAGATTAAAGCAAAGTAACATACAGCCATTATCTTTCACATCAGATGAATGATTAATATGCAGTGTTTATAAAATATAGAAATAACTTTTGGGGGAAGAGCAAATAACAGATCCCCCACATCACAGTCCTACTCATCATTTTTCCCTAGGAAAAAAGCCAGGGATTGTTCCTACAGAGAAGCTAGAAGAAACATTTCTGGCGTCAAACAATTCACCTCTTATTAAACAGTATATTCTGTCAGCAATAAAATTCAATAAATAACTATAGAGCAGCCAAGTAAAAAGGCAGATAAAACCCAATAAAAAGTGCATGGAAAAGATCTATTTCCAAGAGTAGATTGACAAACCTCCCAACTTCTATTTTTTGTTTTAAAATAAATTTTAAAAAATAGTTAAAATTAATTGGTTTTTAATTCAGATTTCTTCAGCACTTGGGAAATTACATGATATGGCAAAGCTAAATTTACACAACCTCCACTTAATTGAAGATTCCTTAATTTTATCTGAGATAACTTCATTAGTCTTTAGAACCAGAAAGAAGTATCACAATCAACACAATTGACTTAATGTTAAGAATTTCTGCAGATTTTTTTTCCAGAATTATTAAAAGATAAAGACAGATATTTTACCAAAGTACTTCTGAGAAAGGGACAAAAAAAATGTGTTTTGATCTCTGGTCCAGCTCATACAGAATAATCCTTTGCTTCTACTCCCATGTGATTTCTTGGACCTTTACACCTAAATTTTTCTAATCTGCTTACTTTACATCTGGAAACTTCAGAGGATTAAGGTTATTTGGTTTCTATATCAGCATTTCTTATCTCTAACTTCTTTTCTGCAGCATCAGATAATAAAATGTGTTTATATATTTCTTCTGGCTTGAAGCTCATTCTGTTCTTCATGGTTATCTTCTCTTGTGCACTTTCCTCTCTGCGGATCCACACTGCAGAACTCTGCCCTCAGCAACTGCTCTTTCAGAAGTAGGTACTATTCACTCTAATCTCTTGAATTCCAGGGAATTTTGGAAAACCCATGTAGCATTCTGCGAGGGAACATAGGCCAAAGTTTGAGAGCAGATCTATTGCATCCATCAACCAAATTTATATCAGATAATTAGTAAATGCTTTTTGAATATGTACATCATGGTTAACTATCTTAATCTGGTACAAAATATATGTCACAGTAAAAAGATGAGATAAAGCACAGAATTTTCCACAGTACTTTTTGCAGCACACGTACACACACGAAGCAAAACAAAAACAACCCCAGGCTTTAAGACTAGGTAGAAATATTTTTCTTTATTCTTTTAAAAAATTCTTTCTTCCTCCGAAGGTGTAATACCATTAGAATGCATTTCACAACCCAGCAGGTTTATGGCCGCAAAAACAGTAGCTACAATTTGTGTGGAAATAGCAGTGTGTTAATGTGCTGGATAATATTCAGCATGAATAAGATTATTCAGGCTTCTGGGAGATGAAAAGCTTGATAGGCTGTGAGATATTAATAATATCGCACTTGTTTTGGTGGCTGTGCCAGATTGCAAAAAACTCATTTCAAACCATCTCAGGACATAAAACAGTCTATAAATAAAGATTTAATTATGTAGTACCTGAACTGTGCATTGCCTATAAACTGTAGACTGACCAGTCTTAAAATAAAATACTTTAAAAAAAAACCAACTTCTTTTAAATTTTTAAAAAACTTTTCCTTAAGGAAAAAAACCGTGTAAAATATTGTTTCAACTTCCTTGTTGCTATTTTTGAAGAGAGATTCCAAGCAATGAACAGCCAGATCCATCGAGTAATATGTTTTCCTGGTTCTGTGTTCTCTAACAAAAATTAAGAGTTCAGAGTTAGACTGGAATTTGTCTGAAGATCTGGATAGACAATATTCTTGAAGAACATATGGCAAAAATATTTCATCAACACTTTTGACAAACATAATGTTGGGTTTTAAACATGGTTGAACAGTGCTGTGGGCTTTGATTCAGTTTTAATCTATAGTTCTGTGTTTCTTTCCAGAGTTTGTGTTGGCTGATGCTTAGTTGAATGAATGACCATGTGTGCACCAGCTGAAAGAAGCTCCTTCTGAGGCCTTGCCAGCTACCAACGAATTACCAATGAGTTACCAATGCATCTCAGTGTGTGTGTGAGGTTTTCACACCAGGCTCTGACTGTGGACCTTGGCAGAGGAGAGCAGTAAACTCATATAATTCAATTAGTTGGTTTTTTTCTCTTGCTACCTTGCACAGTGGATGCTGTCCCCATGGGGGATAATATCCTGTAGCCAGGAGATTTTCCGTAAAAAAGGTGTTAGCAAAGACAGCTGTAGCTGTGTTCATCTCTGTCTTCTTTCTTTCATCTTTATTTCACATGAATTATGTGTATAAGAACAATAGATCAGATGCTTGAACCTATATTTATAAAATATCTTGGGGTTCTCCAAACCATCCATTATGTCCCTTTGTCAAAGCCGATCTTGCAAAAGCAGTTTCTTCAGTGATAAATAATTCAAAAACTGTTTCTCAGATTATCAATTCCTCTTCATTTTCTCTGACAACTGTTGTTCTGCTTTTGCTAAGTATAATGTTGTGTTTACCTTAGAGATTTAATCTGCTGCTTCATATTACCTGGATCTGAATTTCCAGACTCTGATGCTCCTGTGTAGTTTCACCTAGTGGGCTACTCTTAGCATCCCACAGAAAAACAGTACTTGAAGGGGACTCCAGATGTATTAGAATGAGTAAATAAAGTACTGCTATGGGTAAATCCATCCTGGCATGTTGTTACTCCATTTTATTTCCTGACAGTAGTACAGGTAGGTCACAAGACATACCAACATCATCTAACTCACCATGGCCTCTGCCTATCTACTGACATATGCAGCTTTAAGACTCAGTGCTGAGGACTGACAAATACCATTTCAAGCATTTTCTAACAAAAATTGTGGCTCTAGGCTCCATGAGTTCAATTTTAGGAAAGGAGAATCTAAGGTCTAGAGTGCTGTCTGAAGTTGCCCTTCTGTCCGTCCCTGGGTTGTAGTGGACTTTGTATCAGGCTCCTCCTTTTGAAGTGCCTTCTAGAAAGCAGAAATCCATTTCTTATTTCTTATGTAGTCACCTCATTGCACTAAAGAAGTAATAATCCAGGATATTAGAAAACAATCTCCAGTTTTTTGTTATATTAGATCACACGCTGGCTATGCCTAAATCAGAATGTCCTTTTTTTCTGTATTCCCTTATTATCTAGTGTAATTTCTGTCTCCAAATAAATTAGTTTGCTAGAAAAGTGGCTGGATGTCTCTTTCTGTCTCCATTGCACAGCATTTGTAATAGAAAAGTCTTTCCTGTCCTTATCAATAGCTTCCTCCTGAGTGCCTGTGTTCCAGGGTTATAAGGTTTAATGAAAGCTAATGCTTCAGGCAACCATTTACATCTCTCTTGAACACTACAGATTTTGGAGGCAGCCTTTTGAGAGAAGTTGCTTTGTGCTGTAGTGACTAAATGAACAAAAGGAATTTCCTTTACAGATTAACAACTACTACAGCATGGGGAAGATTACATTGGGTCTGAGCAGTTTAACAGTAGTGTACAATGCTATAGGCTTGATACGACAGCAAGATTTGATGGGGCAATAATCCAATTTAGAATTAACTCAGGTCTGCAATATTCAGTTCCAGATAACCTATTGGGAAAAAAATTTGAAACAAAAACCTTAAACAAACAAAAAACCCATGCCAAATAAAAAACAACCCCAACACAAAAATGCCCCCAAACCCAAACAGTAATGTACTGGCTTCCTCACAACATGTACAGAATACCCTTAAAGTGGCCAATTGATGTGGAAATTTTCTCACCAGTCTAGCACCAATCTGTTTTGGTCAGCTTTTGCAATCCCTGTATCACAACATAAAGCACGTTATATCCCCCACTTTTAAGGTACTCATTTAAATTTTTTAAAAATAATGAAACACAACCAAGTTCCTGCAAGATGTTAGGACCCAGTTTTGTTGTACAGGGAGAAGTATATTTCAGAAACCCACTTTTTGATCTTATCTTGTGTAGCTTAGTAGGGAGGAACAGGAAGAGGCAGGACATAAGGGGGTTGAGGATCCCTTATTCATCTTTTAGTAGGCATTAACCCAGAATGTCATAATGAGGAAGGTCTTATTAATTAAACATCAGTTGAATATCTGCAGAGTTATTTGCACTGGAGGAGAAAAATCCAATTTCTTACAACAGCATGAGAAAAGCAATCAACTGTGGTGCTAATATCTGTTGATCTCTTTGTCTCATCAAGAAGATACATTCTTCAGTGAAGGATGGTAAAAATGATGTCAAGATAATAAAGGCTGCCCAGCCAGACACTGAGATGTGATTATCAGTGTTAAATTGCAGAGCTATTACAAAATGGAATAGCACAAATGAGGAAGGAGTAACCATCTGTTGATATTGTTTCTGACAGAAAACTGTGAAGAAGTTCATATGAATTGTTGGGAAAACTCAGGGAGAGAGATAAATACAAACGAAACAGTTCTATGATTTGGGAGCCATTGATTCACACCTTCATGAGAAAAGCCTTGAACGTGGCTGTGGTGTGGAGAGTGGGAAAAATGGCTGGAGTATCCCAAGGAGTGGCTTTCTGGGTAAGTGTAGTTATCCCCTCAAGCAGAGAGAGAAATTTGGAATTTTGTCATTTAATTGTTAAGATGCTCTGGTATCCATGTTGTTCTGCTTGACAGTTCCTGTGTGTGGTTCGGGGAACTTCGTGTGTCAGGGCCTTTTTTAGCAGAGACAAGATGGCACAAAGTTTAGCTCCCTTCACTTCATGCCATTCTTCCAAATATCTTAGCAAGATTTGCACCACCCTCAGCATATGCAAAACATGCCCCCAGTTTCCAGTTCCTGAAGCTACAACAGTTTGTCCAATTATTTCAGACTCTCTACAATGTATTTAAAATTTTAAAAATCATGCAACAAATATTAATTCTCTGTTATAACAATGGGAATGTGATATGAGGTCTACAGGAGACTGAAGATTTATGGACAAAACTGACTGTTTCCCTTTTCTCTTTTACCTAAACTAAAGAGATTTTTTTTTTCTCTGACTTTTCATAAATAGTAAAGTCTTAGCTGGTTACTGGTACTGTCACTACATTGTTTTAATGTAGCTGATAACCTGCATTAAAGTCAGCAAGTTTAGTGTTTTGAATGTTTGACTGGGAAAGGTAAATACGGAAAATTGCATTTTAAAGAGGTTTGATGTACAGAAGTCCATGCTGGAGCTGTTGTCTCAAAATTCAGATCTTAAAAAACAAGAGAAGTTTATAAACAACAGTAAGTTGAACTCAGGTATTCACTTATAGTGTTGATAGAAACACCAAGGTCAAAATTCAGTGGAAAAACAACAACAAGTGAAAAAAAAACCTCAAGAAAGGACCATTCAGTTAAAATCTCTACTGCAGTTACCTCAGTAATGTTAGGTTCAAGCATGACAGAGTGAATTGATTCCCTCAACACCTGATATGGTGAAAAGCCAGCTCTATAAATAACAGTAGTATGAAGGTCAACATTTATATCCAATGTTCATTCACATTTACGTCTAAGAAATAAAGAATTTATTGAAAGAGCAGCTGGATATAAATTCCTAACTCTGACATATTGCCATTATTCCCTCTTCAAAAAAACAAAAGTAGAAAACTTCATGACTCCTGCTCTTGGTAAAAGACACCTAGAAAGCCCAAAGTTAGGAGCCTAGTGAAGAAACCAACTTTGCCATCATCACTGATTGAGATTTTTTTTAATATGACCTCTTGCCATCTCCATCACAGAAGTGCATCTGTCTAATAGACCTGGATGTTATTAGACCAGGTTTTACTGGACCAGGAAAGAAATTTTTTTTGTCTTTCCCAAGGTCCTTGAAAGCTTTAACATGTAGATCAGAAATGTGTCAGAACTAGTTTTTTTGAGTCAATAATTTTGGAATTGTATTCCTTCCTTCCATTCTTCCTGTCTCCATCTTTCTCTCTTATTAGAAACAAATGAATCCAGGGATTTCAAAATCACTCTCAATGCAAACTACACAACCAAAAATAATATGAAATGTTCTGGCATCTACAAAGCAGCTTATTTCAGTTCACAAATTTTCATCAAAATACTCTATTCACTTCCAAATATTGTTTTGAATTGAATGCCAGACATGCAAGATGTCTTGAATGAAAACAGAATGAGGGAAGGATGTCACAATGTTTCTCCCCCTTTTCCCCCATGGTAACTGAAAGTTCTTCATAATTTAGGAAGAAACAACAGTTTTAGTAGCTCAAATACCTTTTGCCAGTTTACTTGTGATGTCATGTCAGGGGACTTCTGTCTCTCTCCTTTTCCACAGAAATTGCTAAAAAGCTGCTATACGCAGAATCCTTTTAGTTTCTCAATATCTTGAAAATAACAAGATTGGCAGACAATTGACCCTCATAGATGAACCCAAATTTAAGGTTAAAAAGCAATTCCCTGTACTCTGGCAAATGCAGTTTATCAAATCTAAGACATACAACTGGCATTTCAGCTGCCAAGCTGATAGCTCTTTTCAAGATGATCTTTGTGAAATATAATGGAAAAATCCTTTAGGATGGTTCAAGGTAGATCTACCCTGGTTTTCTTTCATTGCCTCAAACTAATTGACTTGGTACAGAAAATAAAATCCATTTTTCTTGAAAAGCTAAATCAGAGCATGCTGGATGGAGGCTGTTTGACATTCCTGACAGCACAGTTTGTATTGCATTCAGTCAGTCTCTTAATAATGCCATCAAAAAACTCCAGGCCACCTAAGCTCTACCCATAGGAGGGTCTAATAGACAATTTTTTCTTCAGCAGCTAAATCAACATGGGACTTTACAGCCACAAGAACCATAACCTAGCAGCAGCCTGTCATGCTGTGGGAGCTTTATCAAAGCTGCTGTAGCTTAAGTCCATTTTCTTGATCATAGCCTTCAAAGGAACCCTCCCCAATCAGCTGGATTACGGACATTCCTTTCACATGGCAGCCTGGAAATCAAATGAAAGAACAATGTCTGTTGAAAGAAGACATTCTAGTGGACTCTGATATTAAATCTGTGAGCATTTCTTTAAATAAGAGGCATTGGCGTATTAAAAGTCCCTGAGTAATTTCGGCTTTGCTTTTTCTATCAGTTTTATATGGTTTTTTTCAACTTGGCATTAAGGGTCATTGTGAGTAAGAATGACACAAAAACCAAGTTATTAAGACATATAGGTATCAATTGTCAATAGTCCTGCATTTTGGAGTCCTGCATTTTTTGCCCCAACAGATCTGTGAAGCCAACAGATTTAGAAACATAGGAAGAGATGTGAGACCATTAAAGTATCATGGTCAAATTCCTAAGATTACTTGAGCAGGTAGTTTTTAACTCTGTACGTCATAGAGAGGAATCATGAAAAGAATTTCCTACCTACTGTTGTATACAAATATCCATATTCTTTATGTACTAAAAGAGTAACCAAGACCACCCGTAGTTCCTTTCATACCACAACTGTGCCTACATCTTCAAGAGTGCTTTGAAGTTTATTTTATTTAGCATTTATGCAAAAGAATTGATGTAAAGGTACTAATGAAAAGCCTGGGTTGCTCTGCTCTTTGGTGTGTCAGGAGAGTGGTCATTGCTCTGCAGCAATGTGCAGAGTCCAGCAATGAGAACAAAGACAGTGGAGCTTCTGCAAGTTTTTCTAAAAAAAGCAATGTTAATCCAAGTAAAATGCCAGCTGCAACACAGTTTGAAACACAGCTCTGCAAAGTCTGTTCATTCTGTGAGCTGTGCTGCTTTGCTGGTCTTTTCTGGACTGCAGGGCTCAAGCTTTTCCTTCCTTTCACAATTCACTAGATTTTTTGAGCTTGGAAAATGCCACTTTTATTGTCTGTATCTTTCCCGTGTTTAGAAAAGGAAAGCTCCTCTTCTACATGGCTGTGAAATGAAGAATTCATTTCCTCTTTTAACCTGCCCTAATTATTGTATGGTACAGACAAAATATTCTTCTAAAAAGGGCAAAGAGAGACACCTTCCTGAAACTGAGGTGAGAACTACACATCTCTGGGGCTGCTTTTGGTTTGCCCTGGATCCAGCTGCAAACACTTTGCAGCAAAACCTTCTTCTCCGTGTCATTTGAACGAGATGTGGGACTGGGAATAGATCCTAGAGAATGTGATGCACAACTTGGGGATCAAAGATGGGAAGCCAAGTTCAGTCTTGTAGAAACGTCCTTAACCCCCCTGAGATTACCTGACCAAATCTGCTGAGTGACTTTGGCTTCTGCTTGACCACAGACCCTGCACACTGAATGGATGTGCGAGAGCTGAGACCCAAACAATAGATAATACTGCTATAGGGTCAGTGTCAAGGAACACGGGTAAAATGAAGGAGAAGGAGACCCATTCCAAGAAGGGTGAGAGAACCTTTTCTAAGCAGACATACCCCTATGATAAAACTTTATTTTAATTTTTTTTTTTATGAGCTGTGGCACAGTCCTGGGCTCTGATGTGTCAGGGCTGTGAAAGTCTCAGTATTACACAAGACTCTCAGGATGCAGCCCATGCTATAACAAATTAGCTTCTACCAAAGTGGCAGTGATTGACAGGTGATGGTTTGGGTGGTGACAGCACAGGGTAACTGAAGCTGCTGCTCCACTGCCTGAACAGCTGAGCTCGGTTTTTTCCTACCTTAAAGAAAAGCGAATGCAGTCCACATTTCCCTTCCTGTTGGGTTATCGATCACTCTCAGTACAGAGTGTGCCATGGAGGGACTCTCTGAATATGCAGAATATGGCTGGACTCTTAAAACAAATGTGAGAACTTTACTTTGGAAACATCAGAGTTTAGTTCATCGACATTGAAGGCACATGTGGCTCTAATTAAGAGTAGGAGAGACATGAGATCTCGGCAGGTTATGATGAGGGTGGGTAAGAACAATCTCTCTGAAGGGTGAGGCAGAAGAACATCAGAGCAGCATCCAGACTGCAAGGGGAGGCAGGGGAGCCTCATGGGAGTCCCCACAAGGTTTGAACGGATCCTCATTGGTCTCTCCTGTGCTGTGCTACATTCAGGCAGGCATTTAGCTGTCTGTTCCTGGTATTCTGTACAGTAATGAAAGGATGTTTGTAGAAAGGGAAGAATGGGAAAAAAAAGGGTGAGAGAAGCTGCCAGAATTTCCTGCAGGGACCCAGGATGCCATCTGCCCAGGAGAAAAAGTTCGATCCTGATTTTAAAGATTTATGTGAAAAATCCCCTACCTTGCTGCCTTTCATCTTTGTCCATTATCCGGCCAGGGTGAGAATCACTCCTTCCTGACACTGCCTTTGGTGCCTGTCTGCACTACCTTAGTGCTGCTGCTGGAGTGTGGAGCCACCAGCTGGTGCCATGTTCCTCCTACTCTGATGGAAAATTAAATTATCCCTCTCTCCTTCCCACAACTTTGCTAAAGGTGACACTGTAAAGAAAAAATCTTGCATGGCCTTGAGCCCATTCTCCAACAGCCCCCCAAGATAATAGACAGAGAAACAGAAAAAATGTTTTCCTGTTAGGGATTATTGAATAAAGCTATTTTGAAACAAAGCATCTATATTGCAACCTGGTCTTTGAATCATGAAGGCTTTGTGGGGAGGGTTTCAGCAAAAGATGTTGTTTAGAGTATGCCTGCTACAGTGGCATTCCAGTGAGGAATCAGAGGAGAGTATAGCAATAGTTAAGGGAGTGGCTGATGCTGGTTAAGAGCACTTTTATATTGTAGGTGGAGTGAAGTATGGATGTTGGCCTCAGTTTCCTCATCTGTGAATTTAATACTTATCTGCTTCCTGAAGAACTGAGCAGTATCTTGAGTACATTTTTATTATCTCCAGGTAGGATTCATATATGTGTTCTTCTGTGAAGTAGAGAAAACTGTGATTGGTCTATTTGGTACTGCAAGAAGAGCAAACATTATTTTTTTCCCTTTACTGTACTCCTGAATTCAATAAATGGGAGGAGAAAAAAAGAAAGAAAGAAAGATGAAGAAAACATAAAGAGAAGAGGTTGTTTTAGTTATTTTACAACAATCAGTTCAAAAGCAGAATTCAGCATTATGAGACACAGATGTGCAGTCGCCAGAAACCCATCGAATTACATCTCTTGTCACACAGAGTATTCACTGTGAAATCCATCACCTTTTCTTCTTCAACAGTCATTAGGAAGGTAGCTTGGGGGTTGCTGACACCACCTGCAAGGGTGAACGATCCCTTGTGGAAGTCAAGCACCAGAAGGCCTCGAGCAGAGCAGAGGTGGTGCAGATGCACCTTGGGGTGTGACAGCTGGCAGGGAAAGCCTTACTGCTAACAGAGGGAGGAGATGGCCTCAGTGCCTGACTGATAAATCAGGAACTATAACTCATTTCACACCCACAGCGTAAGGTCTAGATCAAGACGGTGTTTCCCAGTTCCCATAGCCCAGTAAGTGGCCTGTGCCCTGTGCCTGTGATTTGAACTCCAGTATGGGATCCTCTGCCAGCAGTTCGTGATGTGCTTAAATGTACTGGGCTGGGCAAAGGCGGGAGTGAAGCTTGTAGAAACTCCCAACCATTTTTATGTTGCACTTGTTCACCCAAGACAAATGGTATTTTGTCCCTGCCTGAAAATAAAGCTTGGTGAAGAACTGATAACACAAGGAAATATTCAGCTTGTGCTGATTTCTCTTGCATTCTTTCCATTTCTTGGAAGCTGATTGAACCATCCAAACCCAGTGCTCCACTCAATTTACTCCTTCCAGTTCTCTCTGTGGAGAATGGAAGAAGATTATTGAGCAGATTTAATCAAGTGTGCTCAGTCGTGACCAAATATTAATGGTGGAAGAGTACAAAGTCAACTACAAGCGTTTTCTTTGACAGCTATTTACACATACAGACAACACCAAAGTCACTTCAAAATAGTCTCTTTCTTAAATGATACCGAGATAATTGCATCCAAGTTTCTTATATGAATAAAACCACGTTATTGATAATAGCTTCTATGATAGTATTGAATACCTGGGTTCAGTTTGGAATTATATGGAGCGTGTGGATGGGTACAAAAAGTACTCTTAACATCAAACAGCATAATGATCACACTTGATCACTATCACACTTGATCAGTGCTGAGGAACTGACTGAGAGGTTTACTCTATCTTTTCTTTTATCCAAATTATTATTTTCTCCTCTCTGCTCAAACCATTGAGAAAATAGAGAACAGAAATCTTCTCTTCTTCTATTTCTTTGTCTTTCTTTTTTCTCTGTTCTCTTCTGCTGTTGCTTTGTGAAATGGATAGGTGTGGGAGGGGGATGACTTACCCGTCTAGTTACAAATGGTGGCATCATCAGTGAATTTGCAGTATGGTCTTTGGCCTGGGCAGACATTTCCAACCTCTCATTGTCTTGTCAGAGTTTGCAGATGTCTTGGGGCAAAGTCCTTTGAGTCATCATGTCAAGTGATGCACACTTCTTGGCATTAAATTTACTTGGACAGGGAGAATGTAATTTTTTTACATGCAGTTATAGAGACAGCAGTTATGTTTGTCTGCTGTTTGCAAAGAAGGTGCCTGTTTACTGCTGCACCTCCAAACCTCCTGTTCCTCATTGTGGACTATTGAGACTAGGAACAACAGGCTAAAAAAGTGTTTTTGAAAGGCTGGCGTTGGATGCCAGGGGAAAGCTTGTCATGGAGAGTACAGATACAATAAAGAAGGTTTTGAATTTTTTTTAAGATCTTTCAGTATAAATAAAAGAATCCCTATGAGGTGATCTGTCTAGAATTTAAGAAAAACAACAGACTATTAATAAGTAAATAATCAGTTCTGAAAACAAGTGTACTTGAGGGAGAAGGAGTATTGAAAGGAAGAAGGAGGGAGAAAGTAGTGCCTACTAGGTATTGAAACTGTCCTTACTGTCAGAAAGCTCATCTGGATGCTCACCCTGCCCTGAGCCCTGTGCTGGGGTGTCTCTCTCCACCACAGAAGCCAGCAGGACGTCCTGCAGGAGCAGGGCTCTCCTGGGCACAGACCTGACAGCAAACTGAAATGAAGAGCAAAATCCAGCCATCTGCAAGCCAAGATCCTGACTGATGTAAAGATTACTGTGAGTATTACCCTCCCCTGTGAGTGGAAATTTACTGCATGGCTATAGTGTGTGTGTGTGTGTATATATATATATTTATATATGTATGTATATTTGTGATCTACAGTAGATAATATATGTAATTTATAGCATCATCTGTAAATACACTAACACACACTCCCAGATTACCACACACACGGGTGACATTCAATCACCCCAGCTCACAGAGTGTTGTCTCTTTAACCCTTTTTGCATTTCCACCGTAGCCACACAGTGAGACACCCAAAGTCTCAGTATTTTTATAGAAGGATGCATGAGATGGATGTCACAAATGTACACTTTATTTCCCATGAGCAACACTTCATTATGGACAAAAATATTACTCTCTTAATACAGGTTCTTAGAGGAAAGATCTTGTAAGCAGCAAGACCATCTGTTCTCTGCCTCTGTCTGTGTAACCAGAAACACACCTGAGGAGAAAGTGTATCCACGGGATTAAACCTAATGTACCTGAATAAAAATTTTAAAAGATTGGACAGGAATGGAATGGAATGGAATGGAATGGAATGGAATGGAATGGAATAGAATAGAATAGAATAGAATAGAATAGAATAGAATAGAATAGAATAGAACATTGTGCATGCTCTATATCTGTTGTAGGGCGGGTGAAACAAACTAGTAAATAAAAAAGTTTACACTAAGAAAACACACAGCTGTGTGAAAAAATAATTGAATTTTTTTTAATGTGTGCTACAATTGAGAACCAGTGTGTTGGGCCCTGATAGTTTGGTATAGAGGCAGACCAGATAGTGTGATCAATAATCAAAAGCTACTCTAATGATGTTTACCATTGATCTGACCTGAATTGATTTTGTTATTGAAAGTTTAAGTGAAAGCAATATCTACATCAACAAAACAACCTACAAAATTGCTGTTTATTTGTTCCACTGTGGGAGAGGAGAGGTGGAGGAACTCAAGCAGACATTTTATCATCTTCTCAGCTGTGCTCGGAAATGCCATGTCACCTTACACATTAAATAGCAGTTAGTAAAAATAGTTGCCAAAAATCCTGGCAGCACACAATTGCACTTAAATGTTTTAGACAGATTAGAATTCTATATGCTCATTATTCACCACTTCCCAACTTAAAAACCAAAAAAATCTTTTCTCTGTCCCATCTCAAGCACAAGGCTTTACAATTGCATGCTCTTGTCACTTCCAGCTTTCCCATCTGTTGCTGCAGAGCTATGATAAATGAAGTTTCAATGCAATCACAAAAGCAGGCTTATCATTTTGACACAAAACAAGACTTAGATAACAAAAAATAATTATAATGTGCTCTTGTTTTTGGAATGAAGAATTTTCATGACTTCAGAGGGAGGTTTAAAGCATGAAAAATATGATGCATCAGAAATTAGAAAAATAGCAATGAAAACTGAATTCCTTAGAACACATAAAGGAACAAATTTTTTGAAGGCAAAATGCTTCTATAATTTCTTGGATACACAAAGCAGATTTGGGACTTTTGTTTGATGTTTGACATTGAAATTGCACATCAGGTATCATCATGCATCTCAGGTGTTGCATTTCTGATTTGATATAACAGATTCATTCAGTTTGATAAATAAGCTGTGAATATGTAATAATAGGGATAAAGCAGTGTTTTCCACGATGAAGAGAATTGAGAGGATAATAAGCATGTGAAATATCTTGAATGATATTCATTAAAGGATGACATTTCTGCTCAGTGCCATGCCATGCTTGATTTGACAGAGGAGTAAAAAATGCTGATCAGGAAACCCAACATTTTTGTGCCATACTCAGCCAACTTGTCTAAGTTACTGCAACATCCTTCCAAAGATACCCATAGGTTTTACTACATTCACTTCATAATTTGTACTTGTACTAAAGCATATAATTTGAAAAGATAAACAAAATCTGGTGTAAAATCTTCTTATGATGGAAGTGTATCACATTAGCCAGCATATAGATGGCCTTTTTTTTTTTGCTCGGAAGGGAGGATAAAGTTAAATGAAAAGAAAATGGTCGGTAAGAATCATTTTAACTGCTATGCAGACTCTACAAATGAAGTAAATTTATTTTCTAACAGTAAGTTAAAGGAGCTCCTCCTTCAGAGTTAGAATTTTTTGTTTTGAAACTAGATTTTTTTTTAAAATGGATTTAATTATTTTGAAAAAAAAAATACTCATTCAGTCTTTTAGTTTTTGTGGGGTCTCACCTTTCCTCCTTCCCAAGACAGTTTGTGCCAACGATTCATTACTCCTTTTTCAAAGTATGATTTGCTTCTTGTCCCCATCCAGCCTCATCTGTTAGATCAGACAGTTCCACCCAGAGAAACATTTCCCTTATGTGGACATCTGCAGAATATCATCAGATCTGTTCTTTTCACTTTCATATTACCGAAACAGATTGCCTCTCTCCCTCCTCAGGCTTCCCGGATTTAAGCACCTTGTCGTGCAGTCCGTTCCAGGGATGAGTCATTTGCAAGAGCAGAAATGTGCAGAAGCAATCCTCCTGGCCACGGCCAGTGACTGTACCAGTGCAGCAGAAGTGCATCTGTTCCATCACATTTAAACCCACACAGGACCAATAAAGTTTAGCGAGCATTTGTCCTTAGGATGTGGGTATGGAAATAGTGGGGCACGCACCGGAACAGGAGTTGTTTGAGCTGAGGGACCTACAAGCCTGTGGACCACACATGTTAAAAGTTGGGTTTGGAGAGCGCTCATCCCTCGTGACAAGAGGCTACAATGCTGAAATTGGCTGTGTGGTATCACAGGCTGTCAGGTGCCATTTTCGGTAAATTATGCTAGAATTCTTATTATGGCAATTGAGAAGAAATCAGTTTTAAACAGAGATGTAGTCAAATAGAGGAGATAACTGGACTTAAGAGACCTGGTATTTTAGATGAATAAAAGAGACTGTCACTTATGTGTACTGCTTTTCATCTTCAAGAAATCACGGTCATTTTGCAGGACCAATAAGCTGATACGAGCTGCAGACAAACAAAATTTCATGCACTGCTAACATGCAGCAATCTCTGAATGACATTTGGCACATGGCAGACTACAGCCAGCAAATGCACAGAACAATAAACCAAAAAGTTAACAGACCTAACAAAATCTTTCCCAGGAATCTGCTCAGTGTTTTGAATGAATATGTGCATTATTCAAGAGAGCTGGCAAGCTCCATCCAACAGGGAGCTGCGTTTAGAGGCAAGAACTGTTGAGTGATGTGTCCCAAAAAAGTATTTCAATCTCTTACGCACATGTAGAAGACCATCTCAATGTCAAAAAACATATTTATATATACTGATTATATTTATTCTGAATACATTTTTGGCTAAAACATGGATTGTATTCTTCTTCCTGTCCCCCACCACCTCCCATCCCGCCCCTTTTAAGTTCTTGTCTCCGAGATTTATTTTCTTTTCACTGAAAGAGAAACACTCCTTAGTAGGAATGACTGAGCAGAGGGAATGATATTTAAACTTCAGCTTTGTGCAGAACTTCTGATGGTTTGTGCAGAGTTTCTACATGGTTGTGAAATATGCTTGTGCTCCAAATTTAAAACAGATTGATGTGCTAGTCATGATCTTAGTTATCCAAGGTCATAAAGCAAATTCTGGACCGTAGACCAAACTGTGCCAGAAATATTAAATTTCTTTTTCTGCATTACTAAATTAGGAAATCTAAGTTGATTTTAAAAAAGGTGATGAAAGCTAATTTATCCACAACGACACTTTCAAGCTGTGTTTTATCATTCAAAATAGCTGCATGATTCCAGTGTATTGAGCTAGAATGTACTGCCAAGATGTCTATTGTCAATCATCTAATTCAGATATTCTTTTATCTTTAAAGGTAATGGCTTTTCTACTTTTACCAAAAGTTTCAAATTGATTTTATTGTTAATTCATTGCACTGTGATTGCCAGAAAAAAACAGCTCTCACTTCCATTTTGCTAGGTCCTATACAAATACTGTAGCTACTGTATAACTGAACTGAGAGGCTTGTGGTGGAGTCTACAGGCTTATTTTCTTATATCATTAATGCTATTCAGCTGTGAAATGCAGCATGGACTGGCTTCTTAAGTTCTGAGCAAACCAGTTTTTATAATCAGTGGATTAATACAAGTATAGACTCGAGAAGAATGACTTGAGGAAAAAGGAGTGTGGAGAAAACTTGTCACTACTTTCTGTTCCCTAACAATATCTTTCATTTAATTTCCCTATTTTTCATGTCTGTTTTTCTAAGCTATGGTTATGTTTCAAGTTTTCTTCCTCCCCTGGCAGCATCTGACCCATGAGGGTCTCAGTCCCCTGCCACCTTCCCTCAGCTCAGCTGCTGGTGACACAACACTGCTGGAGCTGTGGCTCACACTGAGAGGACACTGCTAAAGAGTTCAAAGAGCCTTGAGAAATTTCACAGGCCAGAGTCAGTTAAAGGAGAAGTAATACTGTGAGACAGAGAAAACTAGCACCTACAGGATTTAAGGTTCAAAAATCACACAAAGAGAAGGCATTAAATTAAAAAAAAAAAAAAAAAAAGGGGAAAAAAAGGGGGGGAAAAAAAAAGGACAGAGAGTTTCAACACGGCAACTGAGCACTGGCAGGATGTGACCAGAGAGTGGTGTAGCTCAGACATCCCTTCTGCATTCTCCACGTTTCTAATGACTTATAACTCAGAGATGATCAGCAGAACAAGAGGTGATAGCATTTTATTTCTGCTTTCACTTTTTGAACATCTGAAATTCAGCAGATCATGGGTTTGTCTCCAAGGTTCAGGAGAAATTCATGGGGTTGTCTGCAGCTGCAATAATGAAATAGTAATTTGATAATGATTCTGCAATAGAACAACTTACAGGTTGTCAGAATTTAAAATGCACAAAAACAAAGCAAAAGATTAAAATAACTCTGGTGATCCTTGAGAAGATTTCAAAGGAGTGCCAACATGAAATTATTCTTTGGCCAACCTTCTTCACTGACTTGGCTGTAGCTAATGAGTCAAAGCTAAGGGGCACTTATTTTAGGAAGCTGGGGTTCCTCCAGAGATTGTTATGATTCTAATTTACCCAGGAGCTGTTTCAGTACAGTTTTTTCACAGAGTCATGATCTAAAGCTCTTTCAGAGCCTTTCACATCCGGTAAGATGTAGACTGGGCACTCCCAGCTTCTACTGACAGTCTAGAATGTGCTAAATGCAAAGGAATGTGTAAATGAACAGTGAATGCAAGAGATCTGAACGCCAAGGAGGAAAATGGCAATGGGGAAGAGGAGGTGGAATTAAGAAAATGAAAGGAGCAGAAAGAGGAGTAAGGGAGGATAAATAAACAGCAGATATGAGGGAAGCTGAGGGAAATACAGTATTCAAGTTCTGGTTGAACTTCCAGCCAGAACATGTATCTTGAGGCCTGCTGTCTTTGTGGTAGTACTACAACCCAAAAGTTTCCCTGAGAGCTTAAGACTTGTATTGCTGGAGGGATAATGCTGCAGTTGTGCAAATATTTTGTTTCAGTAAGGGTAATTCTGTCAATTCAGAATAAACAGAAATAGATTTTGATTCAAGGTTAAAAAAAAGTTATTTTAGAGTTATTTTTAAAATCAAATAAAAAAGGTATTTCATTTATGTTTTCTAAGTGAAAGGTTATAAATTTTAAAGTGAAATCTAATACATGTTAGAAAGATCTATTTTCTGTATAATATGTATTTTATATGTTTCAGTATTGCTGAATACATTTCTCTTCTGCAAGAAATAAAAGATGAAACACTGTATCCATATCTAAAATTGTTTCAGGAAAAGGTCCCTAGATCTAGGCCTAAAGTAGCAAGATCTGCTTTTTACCAAGCTGAGAGAAAACAAGCTAAGTATAATCTATCCTAGAAAAAAAATTGTATCAGTAGTGTTTGAATTATAAAAACACTTCCCTTTTCTGTGCAGTTTTTCACTGCCTCTCCAGACCTACATATTCATAGAGTTAAACCTTTATTGGTCTTATTTTCCTTTTGGTTACTTCAAAGTAAATTATTTCTACTAGCAGATCAAGAGGCACTTCTATCCCCATGTAATTGCATCCAAAGGAATTTACAAAGTAGAGTAACCACTCAGTACAGTATTCCACACACCCCCCCCTTAAATAGGTACATTAGGTGAACCTTTTCAGTGTAGACGAATAAAGTGTGTAATGGAAGTATCCCTATTCAAGTAGTGTTTCACTTGCAGATAACTTTGAAGAGAAAGTTACATTTCTAGTGATTATTTAGAGCCTTAAACTTCAAGTATTGTATTAACATAAAAATGGTACAGCAGTTTTGTATAAACTCTCTTAAAAGTACATTCCAGAGGCATATTTAGGTCATGTTACGTATTCAAACAGTAGGTTTAGTAATAATGATAACTACTTAAATATAGAGCATCACATTTACAGCTATCCTTCTGTTTAAATTTCCTTCTCTTACTGTATTCTATTGGATGCAAAAAGCTGAAAAAGTCCTCCACACCTGTTCCTTATCTCTTTAGTGTCACTCTCAATAACTTTAGTTGAAATCCCAGTCTAAGAAACCAAGTAGGTATTTTTTCAAAAGATTAAATTTTCAAATCTTCAAAATCTGCATTAGAAGAATTACATAAAGTAATTCCCAGCCTCGTTAGTTTATAATCTAAACAGACACAGAAAAGTACGCCTGCATAGTGGATAACATGATGTCTAACAAGCACTTTTACAGAAGATTATTGAAAGGAAATATATTTGCTTTTCAAAATTTTCACTAAAAAATGTTCAGCAGTAAGTAGATGCCTTAATACCATCAACACTTGTGCAGGCATTGAAATAACAGGTGGAAAAAGAGTCCCAAAAATCAGATCATGAGCACCTGATAACAGAAACAGCCCCTGAGCTTGCAAGCCAAACATGTGCCTTACACGTGCTGGTAAACATTGTGCTTACAATATTGTAGTTTGTCTCTGCCACAAAATTGCATTTTCATTGTGTGTTTCTTAGATAATTGCTTTGTATAGCTTAAAATTCCATTGGCATGTCACAGGATATTGTCAGCTGCAGCTGTTAGAGGCTGTTCTCAAGCAATGTCTCCTTTGGAATCATTATATTTATATTTTAGCACTTCTTAGAGAAATGAAGTGTCATAATATTTAATAATCACTTAGTCATTACCATAATAGGCACAAAACATGGGATGGCTGATAACATACAGAGAACTGTGAGGCACTATTGCACATGTGTTGGTTTGGAAACAGTGACTTGCTGAGATAATATATCCCCTCACTACTTTTTTCTTTAAATAGACAGAATTCTCAAAAAACAAAGGCCATATTTTATGGAAATTGAAGTACAGATGATCAGCTTTGTCCAAAGAGGAGGGTAGGAACAAGATGCACAAGGAAAAAAATTTAAAATTACAAAAGTCTAAAAATTTAGACTATCCAGAGACGATAGATTTTAATTTCTTAATTAAATGTTGTGGCCAAAGTACAACAAAAAAAACCTGCTGCCAAATTCAGTCAAGCATGCTACATCCAAGGTCTCTGGCTGCTACTCCTCACACAAATTCCAGACAATCAGCTAAAGAAAAACACTGTAAATGTTTGCTTGTGTAATAGTGGCATAAAACAATATATAAAACAGATAACGATTAGAATAGTGGATTCTGTATGAATTAGTACCAGGATTTAACAACAGTTTTCAGAGTTCTCTGGGGATAACATACTATAAAATATTAGCATTAAATAAGATATCCTCAAATACTTAGGTAATTAGCATTTTAATTGTTAAACCAGTAGAAAATCTATTGTCTGAACTGTTAAAAATAACTTTTCATTCCAGTGCACCAGTCACAGACTAAACTTTTCCTATAAGAGTTATTGGTTGGATAAAAATATTGTTTTTAATACTGGTGGCATGGCAACAGATCTGCAAATAAAGCAATGAAACTTTGTTTATAAGTGAGTTTTTTCTCCATTTACTCCTGTTCAGTATATGCTGGTTAAGTTACTGATGTGCTTTCTCCAGAGTAAACAACCCTTAAGGCCAATAGGTCAAATTTCAGGGCTCAATCTAATTGAATGGATAGGCTATTAAGCTAGTGTACACAAATCTTTCTTCAAGATCTTTATGTGCATGTCACACCCATTCAGGCACAGCCATTGCTCTATCCATAACCCGTCTAGAACTCCTTAATTTGCCACATTAGAGCAGGCACTAAATCTAAGATAACATGTCTTAGTGTGGTGGGAAATTATTAAATGGGAGAACATGAAGAATGTAAAATAAAGTTTAATGCTTGACATACAAGACCCCACAGTATACACTCAGTTAGTTTAGCTCCTTGGTTTAAAAATTGATACAATACTGTGCTATTTTTGATTGCCTGTAAATGGGCAGAGCTAATGTAGTGCAGAAACCTTGACTTACACAGGTAGCCCTGAACTGGATGCAGCAGAAAGGATGGGTTGCATGATCTTTACTTACTTGGCTCTGAGGGCAGGGTTGTTTTAGTGAAAGATAATCTTGAGTCTATGGTAATCTATTTGCAAATTATTATAAAGTATTCTTTATATTGTAATTTATTATATATTATAGCCAAACTAATATAGAAAAAAATATTAAACCCAAGGTGATTGACTTTCTGTAGTCTCAGTAGCAAGACCCATTATATTGATGGATTTTGTCACTATGCATTTGCATGATGACTAAAGATTAAAAACAGCATTAGGCTGCAGTAGATTATGTGGATCAGACAATGACATTATACTGTCACGTCAAAGTGCCTCTGTTGCAGTCACAGGAAAAGCTTACCAAAGCCCTTTGTGTTATCCACAGCACAAGAGTTTCACAGAAGTAACTACAATGTAGTTTTATCCAAACAGGTTTTGAGTAGCCATTGCTTCTGCAAAGAGCTGGTACTGCAGCAGTGGGAAGCTCAGCGAATTTTAGGTGACAATCCCTGTTTGAGAAGTTTGATATCTACTTGCCTGGCTCCTAAGCAGAGCCAGGGAGCTGCAGCTGGAACAAAGCCCATGTGGTGCCGGGTTTAGTTGTGCTGTGCTGTAGGCACAATAGAAATTGCAACTGAGAAACTGTGAATCTCTGATAAAATTATCTTGAAAACACTTATGTAAGTTTAATTAATAAGGGTGTCGCAGAGTCATTGGAGGCGGACACTGTAGATGCTGGTCTGCAGAGTGAAGCAGGCAAGTCTAGCCTGTTCTCCTCCACATTTGAAGACAAGAACAGGATGGAGGAGGTGGTACAAATATTTCTCAAAAAGAATTCCTGTCAGTGGATTTTGGGGTAGGCGTGGGAAGTTCATCATTTCAGCGGACAGCATGTTAGGAGTTGAGGAAGAACTGCACCACACTTCAGTGAAATGACATTCTGGGTATTGCTGGTGAGAACCTGGGACAAGATGCAGCAGGAGCTGAGGAGATCTTTACTGCATGCACCAAGTGTGGTGCAAAGGTCTCTGCACAAGTAGAAAAGTAAATTGCAATTCTTTGTGAGGACTCTGAAGTGCTACAGAGGGGTTCTGGTCTCCCTAACACACACATTTTCCAAAAGCAGCTAGGAAGGCTGCACAAGAAATTCAGTTCTCGTCATGGTGTTTTCTAACATGGCAGTTGGACTTTGCAAAGCAGTAATTTTGGGGTGGGCTCTGTGTGTGTGTGTGTGAACATTCTCAGATGTCTTCTGACTTCAGGTTAATGTACCTCAAAAGAAAGTGAAGCTCTTATTCACTTCTCATCCTCAGAGAGTCTTTCTCTCTTCTCTTGAGGTTAAACATATAACAGCCAAGTTGTATAATATGCCCACAATAGTAATTCTTGACACATTTTGAGCATGTCTGGATACAAGATATGTTAAACCAGATGGAAAGAAGTGATTTTGCAATTTTTTAGGGTTTTTTTTTGACAAAACTGAATTTTTTTGCTCACTGAATTTTGTTTAATACCTCCATTTTGCTACAGCCTAGGCACTTCAGTATCTTATTTATAAGCTATTTCTGAACTCTGCTACAACTTCTTCCCTTCAAGGTATGAAAACACTTTTTCAACAAAGCCTATCAACAAGCAGAAATGTAATGAAAATTAGGTGATTTAGGTGAGAACTTTTTGGCTTTAAGCAGTATACCTGGCAATCTCAGTGCGTTTGTAATGATGTTAACTGTGGAGGGAGTACTTTCTATTAAAGCACCATTCTTCACAATATGGATCATCTGTGAAAGACATCTCTAGGTTGGTCTTCATTCCCCAGCAACCATAGTTCTTTATGGAGTACAGACACAGTGCAAGTTCTGAAGTGCTGGGATTTGTTCAGGCACTGCCCTTGGAAAATGACCCTACTTTAAACAAAAATTATTTTCACCTTGAAAACTGGGAATGAATGTCTAAACATTCAGAATGAATAGTTAGAAATTTTGCTTACAGATGTTGTCTCTGACTAGAGGTCCATGGGACTCAGCTCCTGTCCCATTCCTCACATCCAAGTAGGAATTGAAGTCTGGTTTTCACTGCAGAGGCAGCAGAAATAGAAGGAATTGAGATGCTCTAATACACTATTTTTTCTGCTTACCTGAGCTCTATTACTCATCAGTATTTAATAAGCAGCTGAATCTTTCCAGCTCTTCTCACATTTCTCACATTTTACAAATTTATACAATTAAACAGATACAAGGATCTTCAGTTAGGGCATCTCCTCAGATTTCCTGTGTTTGAACCTGTTGTTTCTCACAGACTTCCTAGTAAGAGGTAGAGGTGGTTGTTTCTAAAAACCTGCATTACAGCATAGAGGTGCCTGTGGTTTTGTATCAAAAGTGTTTGGATATTTTCTTGGTTGTTGCCAACAAGGGTAATGCAGAAGAGGGAATAACTGTAGTGTAGTTGGCCCCATAGTAACATGCTTCCTGGGTGAAATGACACTAATCCATGTGTCAAATGGTGGAAGAACTTCCTCACACATAATTAACTTACTTATTTAAATTATTGTCATTAATTGCTTTAGTTTCAGCTAATAAAAATTGTTACTGACCTTATGTGATATGTCTTTTAAAATAAATTATTATTCCTGTGACTGCATAGCCTATAAAATCAATTATGGAATAAACATTTAAGATTTTCCCTCTCCATTATTTACTATAAACATAATGAAAATTGGAATTAAATGGTATCTTCTGTTCCTATTGACTTATGACAGAAAACAGGTATATGTTTGCAGCTTGCTTTTGAAAGGGCAGAAGAGAGACAGAAGAGCTTTGTAATAAAGAAGTTGGTTTTCAAAATATTGATTACACGTAACAGGAATATCTCATCATTCAAACAACAAGGGAAATGTCACTTGTAATTTAGTGATTTTTTTGAAAGGTATACAGCAGAATCCTCCTCTTTCACACTGAAAAGGGATGTGAAACTTTTCAAAGGCTGATGAACTTTCTTCTATGGAACTCCTCAAAACTAGTCCTGAAACCTGAGCTCATGCTGAGTTTTTAATTTAGTCAATGCAAGTCACGTTCATGTATACCTGTAGTTTTTAGATGTTCACAGAGTAAGTGTGTGCAGATCACTACACTCTCAGGTGCACCAGAACAGTCATGGGATGGTGATCACTTCTATTATGAACCCCTCATACAATTTATGTTACTGTTTAGGGCAGAACAGGGATTTTTGTTTTATTTTCTTTCAAATGGCATGGAATTAAGGCGGGAAATAGTGAATCAAGTTGGAGCATATTTGAACCACTATTTCTTTGTGTTTAGTCTTATGTACCTTCTTTCTTGGATTTACCTTCCTAATCTACTTCTCCCACCAGAAAACAGTCAGGAGTGTCAGTCAGAGATCCAGATGAATGCATTGCTTTGGTTTCCTGAAAAAAACTATAACTGCAAAAGATCTGCATTATCTTAGGGGAAAACATATCTCAAATATTTCAAAAGTGTGAGGTAAATACATGCTACAGAAGAATTAAGCCCTATGGAGTTAGGAAAACACTAGCGATCATGGCTTCCCTGGAGAGCTTGTCTCTTTTCTGGACAGGTACAGGCAGAGACAGAGAGGAAAAGAGCAGAAGAAATAAAGCTGAAACACAGCCTAACATCTTTATTTCCACTTATGTGATCTATCTCAATTGCTTTCAGAATGTCTAAGCCAGAATGAGCATACTTTTCTGAAATGGAACACCAGAAAAACATATCCAGGCTCTAAGGCTGCTGTTTTTCTCTAGTAAAAGCCAATGTCCCTTGGCATTCTCATCATTAAAATGTCACAGTGTAGGGCAGTGTATTAAAAGTACCTTTCCCAATTTAAATGTAAAGGGTCAGTTCTAAAAAGAAAAAAATATGCTGTAAAATTGCACAGGACTGGAGATAAAGGTTTAAAAGAGCTCTTGGAAAGCTTAACGCAGTATTCATGTGGAAGCGATGGGCCAAATCTGGAGTTTTGCTTAGGTACTGATTCTTGAATTGAAATTGCTTTTGTAACTTGAAATTACTGATGTATTTTTCAATAAAGTTAAATTGTGCAATATATGAAGTGTTCCTTCTTCTACAGGCAAACATGAATAGTACTTTGCTCTTCTGGATTAGAATATTAAATTTATTTTTTTTTGTCTGCATCACGATGTCTGGCAGCTTTGGCTTTAGACTCCTGAATTGGGGCTGTAAAACTCTCCTTGCTCATGTATTAACGTCTCCTCAGAAAGCTCATTCTGTGGAAGGGACATCTCCAGCCCTTGGCATTTGTTCAGCCAGGAAAGGTCCTTCCCTCTAGCTACACAGTCAGTCTCAGGATCCCCAGGCACATTTCATAGTGATTTTTGAAGGAAAGATATTGCTGTTAACCATAATAACTTGAATGAGTGAATTGCCAATGTTCATCAGCCTATGAAGTCTATTGATATTTTTCAATTAAAAGAGAGACAGAAGGCTCAACAAATTTAAAATATTTGATCTGACTGACACAGCTTCCTTTTAAATAAAGAAACTACATTCCTGAGATCAGTATTTTTTCACTCCTATGCCAAACAATACAAATATAACTAGTTTTAAAACGTATTCTACATCCCTCTGCAGTTCTATTCCCCCTTATGTAGGATTTATCTACAATATGGATTTATCTTTAAGCTTCTAAGAGTTACTGCTGAAACAATTTATTGATGAAATGAGGATCCCTGGAAGGCCAGTAGCTAACTATTTCAAAAAACATTAAAAAGCTTGTTTTTTACTATTCTTACCTCTTCCAAAATATCTATAATTACTTTGGAAATTGTCCATAAATAGAAACTGTCCCTTTGAGAAGATGGACGAGACGCTTTTAAACAGATGAAACTTATAAAACTCCTCTATTGAATCAAGTAAGTAGACTAAGATCAAAACAAAATGTACTTTCTATCACCTGTGAAAGTCTGTGTGCATATCCTTGGGTTACATGGCTTTTACTGCAAATTGCAATATATCCCCAAGGTGCCAGACCCAGCTTTGGGAGGTTTGCTGAAGCCCTCACAACCCAAATGAGAGTGCAGTCCTTCCTTCTGTGCACGTGCAGGAGCACCATAGGAACCCAGCTTTGTGTCTGTCGGAAGCTGGGAGGCTGTGGGACCCAGGGACAAGGAGCTGTGCCTCATCTCCTTGCACAGGGCCCCAGTTTGGGCTCAGCTGTGCAGAACGTGGCCTCCAGCACTTCACCACCTGTCAGCTGAAGCACAGGGCAGCCCTGTGTCCCACCTTCTCCATGGTACCCAGGAGAACTCAATGGAGCAGAGAGAAGGTCCCTGGAAGTGTTCAAGGCCAGGCTGGATAGGGCCTTGGACAAGCTGATCTAGCAGGTGCCATCCCTACTCATGGCAAGGAGGCTGGAATGAGATGATCAAGGTCACTTCCAACCCAAACATTTCCATGATTCTGTGATTCTCAGAGAGTGGGTTTGGTGAGCTGCTGTGCTAGACAGCAGCAATGCTATATTCCTGCAAGTGTCCAAAATGTGCTGGTTTTCCTTAAATATAGAGTAGCCCAGCCAGTGCAAGAAGGGCACTGTACTTTATCAGTTTGAGCACCATACCAGTTTGAGTCATGCCCTTGAAGAGATGACTCTCCCTACAGGAAACACGGTGGTGAATATACAATTTCTTCTAAAGAATTTTACAGCATGATTTAGATTAACTGTTATACATCATTAATATTTGTCCAAACACATAGTTCTTGCCCTTCAGCAGAAGGAGAGAGAGGCACCATGCAAGAGATTTGCCCAAGGCAGAAGATCAAGTTCTGGACTGTAAACTCTAAATTAAGAATCAACAGTGTATTAGAGATGTCCTCAGCAGGGCCAAGGAAAAGTCAGGAGCTGCAAGTACTGACCTCCTCTATCTCCTGCAAATTTTTAAGTTTAAATTGGGAAAGAAAATTATATTCTCACGTGTCAGCTTTGCAAAATAACCACAGTAATTCTATTCTCTCCCTTTTTACAGCATCCTCTTAAAGAAAGGATATAGCATTTAAGTAATTTATTTGTGCTTATTCTGAATGATCTTTCAATCATTGCTCTGCTTAGGAGAATTCCTTCTCAGGGAAGCAAGTGCTTCAAAAAATACAGAAATCTTTATAACCTGCAAAATGTATAATATTTGTCTCTGCTCATTGAACTGTTACTGTAAGAATGATTTCTTTCTGCAGAAAGATGAACCTGCATATCAACTGAAATTCCATTTGACAGTGGAGGGAAGGAAATACCTGTCATCTGAACCACTCAGTTTGAGATATAAAATTATTCCTATCATCTGGAAAATAATTCCAAAATTTCAGACTGTTGGTAGAGTTTACTATTGGAGCAGCAAATTGCTTTTGTCCTAAGAAGCCATGAAGCTCCTGGGTATTTACAGTATTGCCCCTTTCCTTACTGTTGTGACAGTGCAGGACAACCAAGAGAACAGCATGAAAAAGGGTCAGGTGAACACAAAACTCAGCTCATAATGGGCTGGGAGTTTGAGGTCAGTTTGAAAGTTCAAAGATTTAGAGCAAACCCAGGATATTTTTATATGTGACATTCCCAGAGACCCCTCAGGTATGTGTCTCGTAAAGTTGACTGTCATTTTCGTTACTACTGAGATTTGCTGGCTGTCATTGTGAAAAGGGAGTCTATATGAATACGAAGGACTAGTTCTTACACAAAAGACAGGGAAAGCCATAATTAGGGTAACTTTTTGGACGTGAGTCTGCTTGATACAAGCTCCATTGCACAATCTGTAGACACAATGAAAGCTGCAGACATCATGAGCAGCTCATGGACTGTGGAAAAACCTTTCTTTTGAAAGAATATTGAGAGAGAAAAACAGGTGGAAAGAAAGGAATCTAAAAGCAATACTGAAACAAGAAATCACTCCTTGTTTTTACTGTCCTCCTGTCTTCAGTGATATAATAGTGAAAACTCCAAGACCACTCCTAAAGCACTCCACTATACTCCTATGGTCTTAATTTGATTTGTCCATCATATAGTCTCTAGTTTTCTTGCACAATATTAGCCTGAAATCAGTTTTGCATTTTAACTATTTAATAATTCCTGAAACAATGTCTTTTCCAAAATCTGTAAACAATGGAAAATATTTTCCCCAGCTTCCATTGATCATGAGAAACTCATCTGTAGATGTTAGAATTTCTTTACATAGAGGTTGTGCTATTGTTGTCCCCACATCATGTACAGGGATAAAAATGAGCTTCGACTCTCTTTGGGGTATACACAGGTTCAGAAGGACAGCTATATTTTTTATGTCTATGCTAAATAGTGAGGGAGTAACAATACTGATGATTTTAAAAATTTGTCTCTTTTGGGGGTGGTAGAGAAATGAACTTACCAAGGATGTCATAGACACCTTTTGAAATTTTTTTTGTACAGATGGAGATGGATAGCTTGAGTTTTGTTGTTTTTCTTTTTGTTCTTGATGTTGTTTATTGGTCCTCTGTCAGATATCATAAACTTGCTGTAAGCTTTTGTATAACTTTCTGAAAAATCAATGGGCATTACAGGTATTTAGCAAAATGTAATTAATAAATTTGAATGTCAAAAATAATACTTGTTCTTCATACAGAGCAATATTTGCTCTTAATACAGAACACATCAACACATCAAAATCTCACAAAATCCATGAAAATCTGTCTCTTTCTGTAACAGCTGCTCTGACTACACAAGAGAAAACCTGTCAGTGTGTTCAGCAGACTGGGATTGTATGCCTCTATATTTTCATGCTGGCACACTTCTACTGCTTATTTAACTGCTTAAATCCGTGGTATATTCTTATTAATATGAAGAGTTTGAAAAATGTAGAAAATCCCATATGTACAGTTCAAACTTTGGAACTGCAGATATGAGCATGCAGCTGCCACCAACATAAAATTAAAAGGGAAGGCGTTGATAGAAAAAAAAATGGCTAATGGTTTGGACACTTCTTCAGATACTTAAACAAAAGAAAGATCATGCTCTGAAGAAAGATACTGAATTTCTGTTCAGTGATGGAGAAACTATTTTTCATGTTTCTGTAGATGTGGTTCTCACCTGATCTGTAGCCATGAGATCACCATCAGATCAGCAAGGTGTGGGTTGCTGTGAATTCTATGGACAAGCGCAGTGCAGCAGCCAGGGTGCTGACATTAGTGCAGGGGGAGCTCCTCTTGGGCTTTTTTGACTAGAGTAGAAGATATTAGGAAGTGTACAGATTACAGTGTGAATATTCAGATCAACTGTTCCATAAACTTAAATTTTAAAATGACAATTTTTCATGCTGTTTTATATCACGAAAAATAGTTTCTACGTAGCTCTTTGGAAATTTTTCCTAAGTGAATATGAGAAATCCTCACAGCAGTTTAGTCATTTGGCCTGCAACTGCCCATTACTTTAAGAGATAATTATTCCAATTGTCGGAATTTGCTTTTGGGAGTGTGCTTATGTACTGTATTAAATTCAACAAGAACTCCATTTGAGAGAAAAAATGGCTTTTGTCATACTGCGAAATTAGGCTAAAATCATTACATGAAATTCCAGGTCTTCTTTAAAAACACTTTCCTGTATTGTAGGCATTTTAGAAATATTTTCTTCCCATTAAATGGCACAGATTAAAGGGCAGATTTCTTATGGGCAAGATTTTATCCTAAATAAGTACTAAATGCCATTATCAACTTTCATATTTTGCAAATCTCCTCTATGTTTTCCAAAGTCACGTAATCTAATCAAGTCTAATCTACCTTGCTCATGTCCTTCCATTACTCCTGGAATGAGAAAATACTTAGAAATTGCCTTTGTCTTTCAACCATGACATATTTCTTTGGTGAGTTGGTTCAGTTTATTTTTTAATACTGTCACTATCTACCGCTACCATTCTTCTTTGGTAGGGATTAATCAATCTCAGCTTAATAAAAATGTATCTTTCCACATGGTTTCCCTAAAGCATTCATACAAAGTACAATCACTTTTGAAACAACTTTTTAAAAGTTTTTATCTTTTCAGAGATTTATGGTATAAAGCTTTTTCTTCTGCAGAGAAGAGATTAAATGTTCTGATAGAAACTCAGAAAAAGTCAGAAGATATTCCTTTCTGAGAGAAAATGGAATTGATTACCTCACTGATAATATCACTCCCCACCGTGGGAAGATGCAGGTCCTGTGTCAGAGCCAGTTCAGTATTTAGCTGAGTTAGAAGCTCAAAGCAGCACCTTCCCATATTTGCCTGTTTTCAGTACGTCAGGCTTCCAGCTTTTGACCTGGTCTGGGCCCCGTGTACCATTTAACATCTGCTCACACAGATCTTTGGCATCTCTATTGTGGGTCCTTGATTTGTGACTATACTGTGTCTATTCATCTTGACTATTTTCACAGTATCTCAGCAAAGAAATATATTTAGCATTCTCCAGAAGTGCCCCAAGCAAGCCAAAGACAATATCAGGATTTTTTTCTCCCATGAATTAAATCCTGCTATGAACAATGATTGATCATGTACCTCTTATTGAAAGATAATTTATTTGCAGCATAACTTGAGAAGTAACTTTGAAACCATTAGAATGACTTGCAAAATAAACTTTACTACAAATGACTGAATAACCCCCACTATACAAGGAAGCTCCTGGCTGCTGTAAAATTGTTCATGTAAGGGATCACTCACCAAACAACGTCAAAGCTTAATAATGTAACGCGCTATTTAACACATGAAATCATCCTGCTTTTATTATTCCCTTGAAGGTTAATTAAGTTAATTTTGTTTGTTATTTCATTCTGGCATTTCGTCAACCTATCAGGGTTGATTTTTACTTCATGTTACATCTTTATTCATTCCACCTAAATTTTTTTTTTTGGTGAGGCTAGCTTGTCTGATTGCAATCTAATTATTTAATCAGGACAACAACATTATATCTAGCTAATACCAAAAGTGCTAGGGTAAGCTGAGGTGAGAAATACAACCTCCACAAGAAAGAGAAAAAAGTCTCTTTGTCTTTTATTATCTGCCACATTACTGACAAAATATTTTAAAATGTTTAAGATTTGAGAATTTTTACTACATTTGCATTAAATCCAACTTCTCCATCTAATCCTAAATAAATATGGTGTCTGAGTTTGGGGGGGTTGGTTTTTTGTACATTATATCTCTAGGACATACTTCATGAAGATAATGGGTAAGACAAAATCCTCTTTTCCTAATTCATCCTCATCAAATCTAAATGAGAAATTGTTAGTAGATTTCAGAGACCTCATAAATCTCAGGAATAAAAATTCGCAATAAATGGCGTAATAGAAATAGGAAGTGCAGAAAAGTTCTCTAGAAATGATCTAGAAAAAAGTCTTTGATGTTTGGGTCCTTTCGATGACTGGATGCCTACCGAAAGAAGAAACTCCTTTGGACAAATTGTTATCTGACCTAATTTTGGCTTCTGGGGCTTGAACAACTAACAGGAGCTCCTGTATATTGTGCAATACTAAAATGCCTCTTCTGAGGCACCATTGCTGGAACCCAATGTTCCAAAGGGCCAGAACATTAGCTCCTGGGTGAACTAAACCACTTTTTTATCTGAGAATTTTTCACTTCATATATATTTATTTTAAAAAAACTGTATGAAGAATACATTGAAATTAAGAGAACAGAATGCAGCTTATTTTGTATTCCAGTACCCCTCCAGTAGAAATTGAGTTGGTTTTGCAAGCTGAGCACTTTTTTTGGGTTTCTGGCCACTGCAGAATAGCAAAGGATGGGACTGAGCTTTGTCTTCCCTCTTTCCGTGCTGTCGCAGAGCGCAGTGTCTTCAACAGACCATCCAGATAAGCAACCTTAAGCATTTGCATTTGGGGGGAAGGTTTTTAAGCTCCCACAGCTCTAGTCAGTCACAGCTCATTGCTCCTAACCTTGTTTTCTCTTTCAGGATGGATTTTATCAAGCCTCCCGCTTATTTCACAGCCCACATGCTTTGCCAGCTGTCCTTGCATAATGCAAAACTCAAGGCTGTTACCTATTCAAAAATCAAAGCATCCTCTGAATATAGCCTTTATAGAAGTCCCTTCTGCAAACTTTTAAGATGAGCATTAACCATAGAGATAAGGTAAGATACTTCTCTTTTCCCATCTTTTTTGTTAATGCTCAAATCAACCAAAGTGTATGTATAGAGCCTTGATGGCAAATCACCTTCTGTCAACGGCCTGTCTCAGCTGGAAGGACTCTTGAGACTTGTCATGCTTGGGGTCCCTAATAGTCTCTTCTGTCAGAAGAAAATTGGGTTCCTAGTAAAATGTTTGCTCTAAAACTGCATAAAAACTAATGACTGTATCAAGCTATGTACATTGCTGGAAGCCACACTCTGCTAGGAGAATTGCTTTTATTTGGAGGTTTGATATCACCATGCTGTCAAGGGCCTCACACTGGAGTTTGGCAGCCAGGACAATGAGTTCATTGAGCTTTTTATTGCAGGAAACCTTAAAGCCAGCCTGCGGCTCCGTCCCCAGTGGAAGCTGATAATTTTAACAATGATGCTCATCCTGAAATTTTCTAATCAAAAAGTTTAGCCTCATCAAGTTGCTGAATGCCCTTCAAACTTGCATATGACCATTCAGAACAGAGAGAGCAGGTGGTTATTGCTTGTGTTGCTCCTGAGATATGGGCCGTGTAAGGCAAGTTGGGACAAAAATGTAGCAAAACTGCCTTATAAGTCAAACATTAGAAGGGAGCTGGAGAAAATTACCATAAAAATAGAAATAAAAGCCAAAATATAAGCCAAAATATAAATCAAATCCCCAGCAAAAAATAAAAGAATGGTTATACTGAGCCATCGACTTCTTTTGTCCTAAAGAAAGGATCTTTGAGAAAAATGCTTTTCTGAAAGGAGTGAGACCAAGGGAAGGCAAGAATTTAAACAGGGGTCTGGTCTCTTTTATACTCAAAATAAACTTAATAACGATTGTTTTTGCCACAACCATTAATAGCTACCTCTGTTCTGACACCTGAAAAGCAGAAACGTTTGCTTCTAACTGTCACATTTCTATTTCTACATCAACACTACACCTTTCCATGGGCACATGGTGCCAGGGCACTGCAGGGCTGGCAGGCTCCTGGGCTGGGGAGTGGCAGGGGCTTTCGGGGACAGCATAGTCAGGAGCAGGACAGACCAGGGAGAGCGAGGACAGCTGTATCCTCAGGTTTCCCTGGGGATGGGGAAAGGACATTGCCCTGGCTCATGGCTGGCAGAGCAGGGCTGTGGCAAGGCTGGAGACATTGTCCTGTCATCCTTCCACCAGACCAGGTTGCTCCAAGGCCCGTCCAACCTGGCCTTGAACACTTCCAGGTATAGGGCATCCACAACATCTTCTGGACAACCTGTGCCAGGGCCTCATCATCCTCATAATAAAGCATTTCTTCCTAACATCTAATCTAAACCTACCCTCTTTCAGTTTAAAGACATTCCTCGTTGTCCTGTCATTTTGTGACCTTGTAAAAAGTCCTTGTCCAGCTGTCTTTTAGGCCTCCTAATGTATTTCTATTCTGACCAATACCTAATTGGATTTCAAATTGTACAAATGTGAATTGAAATAGTGGACATCTCTGGTATTTGGAACTAACACAAAAAATCTGGATTTTTGTCTAAGTCTGTTAATAAACATTACATTTATGCATTACGTATTGTACTATAAAGCTGTCCATGCTAAAGAAATACCTGGATGAACTCAAACGCATAAAAGTGCTGTACAAAGTTATCATCAAATTTTTTATTTAGATGTGAAAAATATTTGACACATAAGAGTACCTGTGTTAAAAAAATGAAGAAGCTGAAATAATTTTAAAGGTGAAATCTGTTTTTCAAAATATTGTTATGAAGACATTTCAAGTCCCTGTATTTCAAAGTGTGAAGCATTAGCCTGGGATGCACAAAATGAAAATATAAAATATCTTTTTTTGTCTGAATTACCATTTTGGAAATAAAAATTTGCCTTTCTGTCCTCTGAATTGGTCTAGAGAGGCTCTTAAACTTGTTTGTCTTGTAGGCTAGGGCAGCACTGTCAATATCAATTGTAGAAGCTCTAATTCTGTGTATTGTCCCTCAAGGTTCAAGCCTTTGGAAATGTTTCTCCTTTTCCACTGGACTAATTCTGAAGCAGAAAAATAATTCTCCTGAAATGGAAATTCAACAGATTGCTATAGTGCATGTCTGTAAAGAATAAACAAGTTATCTAGCCAATCCTGATTTAGTGAATCCTGCATGCCGATGCTGCATGCTGATGCTGCTTGGGACTTGAAGAACACCGTGTTCAAAGAAATAGAGTAACAATGAAGCCTGATATTCCCTTCAGAGCCATCATTGCCTTAATAGAGGATTTCCCTGAGGTTTACAGCCATCTAGCAACATTACTTCACTTCTCTGCATTGAATTAGGCCCAAGGACAACCGTATAAATGAAGCTGATGAAACAGAGTTCACTAAAAGGTAAAGCCTTCACCTTTTCTAGTTTTTGTCCCATTTCTTGCTTTGCACATTCAATAGATTACTGCCATTGATAAACTGCATAAAAATGGAGATAAGTGTTTGTGATGCATTAGGAAGAGGAGGAATTTATCCTGTGTTTTTAAGGCATCCTTCAGAATGTACCACACAAACGAAAGTCTAATTTATGCCCATCAGCCTTGAGCCACTGCATTACAAATGATATAGCAACAATTTAAAGCCCAAGCTGATGGATTCTGTTGGAGATGGAGCCTATTACTCCATGGGTAATTTTAATCTTTTTGCCTCAATGGAAGTTTTGTTGTTAATGACAACGGGACTAAGATTACACTTTAGAGTTGACACCAAACCTGAACCCCTCTGCACCGAGGTGGGATCCTTTGCTCCCCACAGCCACCTCAAGAGCTTTGTGGCCCTAGCCCAGCTGGCCATAAGCCAGGTAACCAGTGGCATGTGGAGGTGTCTCAAGCACGGTTTGTATTCCTGGCTCAGACTCAGGCTGAAATTGCTGCCAAACCGCAGAGCACGCATGTGTCATTCGTGTGTTTGGAATGGGAAAGGGATCTGGCAGAGAACTCAAGGCAGCGCAGGCTCGAGCTAATAACGTTACATCCTCAGGTTAGGGATGAGATCCAGACAGGCACTTACAATCCTAATATGCAGCTTGGGTGGAATAGAGGTTCTTAAATCCAAGAGGTTAGGACATGTCCCAGGGGAAGGGAATCCAATGCTCAATACAACCATTTCTACACTTTACACACTTTGTCTGGTGATGCTTTAACACAGAGTTTATGAGTAGCATCTTAGTGTCCACATCTCTCCTCAGAGAGTGAATTCTGAATTCAGCCCCTCTGTTTTGACTTCTTGTGTTTGAACTTGGTGAGATTCTCAGCAGAGTCGTCCCACTCCAAGAAATAATCTTTAGGCTTGGGCTCTTACCTGTTGTTAGAGGAGTTTCTTGGGATGGAAGACATTTAAGCTGAAAATCTTCCACAGCAAACTTTTGGCATCTAGGTAAAAATCTTAAAAGTATAAGACTATTACATAAGTTTGTAGAGGTCACTGATTTGTTTGAACAGTCTAACACACACCTCTTGTATAACTATAAAAAGCAATGCACATACAGAAGTGTTGAATGGTTTCCTACAGCATGTCCTGTGGGGTGGCTCAAGTGTTTCTTCCTCAGAATATTGACTGTACCAACGCAGCACTCTTTCTGTTCCATGTATTAGATATACAAATGCTCAAGTGAATAGCAAAAATGCTACACAGTAAGCCAGGAACCTACAGTGGCACCATACTGATGCTTAATCCTTTATCAGTGTGAGCCCAAATCCCTGTGAGCACTCCATCCAAACTCTTATATTTTAGCTGCATTTCCCAAACGTTTTTCTCTTTTTTGAAGAAAAGTTTTTTGGATAAATACCCACTTACCTGACATTCCTTTGACCAATGACTACGATCATTTTGAAGGACAGATTGTTTCTTAGAATGTGGTCATATCCTGTGTAATTGCTCTCAAGCATCCAAGAAGAACTGGAGAAGAAATAGAACAGAAAAATCACTGTGTATTCAGGTGAGTTATTGAGATTCAGCATTAATAATTTTAATATGAAGGTAAATAATTAGAACATCATATTCTGCCCATGGTTCAATGTTAAATGCCAGAAAAAAGCAACTGGGTTTTATCAAATCAAAACAATGCACCTGTCGCTGTTGTATCAGGAATGGCGAGAAACGACACAGATTCCAGTCCAAGGAGAAAAGGAATTATTTATTAATTAACAAGCTGGTTTTTATATTTTGGTTCGCTTGAATGGCACAAGGCCATTGGTCCCTTACCATCCACCTCCATAGAATGATTGGATCTTACAACACCCATTTCAAAATATTTCTCTGGTCAGTATGACAGCAATACCACAGCAATCTTGCACCTGCAAGATAAAGGGATTAGTTTAGAGAAACTTCTAACTGTTTTCAGCCAGTGTCTGTGAGAAAGCAAAGACTTTCTCACAGACAGAGGCAGAAAGCTGGAAAATCTCTCTGCAACCCAGCTTTCAGCATCCACATTCACCTGCCATATTCTAAGCACTACTATAAGACTGTATTTTTCTTGTTCACAAAACATTATATGCTCAATATGTAAACAAAACATGTAAAACTTGGATGATTCCCTTGCTTTAACAAACATAAGAAGGTATGAAAAGAAAAAAAGCAGATGGTCTTTTTTATTATGGGATCAGATTTAGAAAAACAGGAAAGCTGTGTCTGGAGAACAAGCTCAAAACTGAAGCTTTCAGGCTCTAGATATCCTTGTTTAATGAATTAACATTTCATAACCTGAAAGTTCATCCATTATTAAGAATCTTAATGGGGAAATAAGTTTAAAAATCTAAAATGTAAACATTATTTCCTTTTGCTGTATAAAAGGGACATTGGCTTTCTGTCTTGAAACACATGACCTAAACTTTTCACAATCCAGCAATCTCTGTCCTACAGTTTGACTTTCTATCCCTGTAGCTTTTATGCTTCACTCTTGAATTTGTTTGTGCTATTGAAAAATCTGATAAATTAAATATTGTGTATTCAAACAACCTAGGATTGCTAAATAAATGAAAGAAAAAGAAAAGAAAAGAAAAGAAAAGAAAAGAAAAGAAAAGAAAAGAAAAGAAAAGAAAAGAAAAGAAAAGAAAAGAAAAGAGAAAAGAGTGTGAAGCCAGGTCTTTAGTGTTAAAATTGTTTAATCCACACATATTAAAGAAGGAAGATCCAAGAATGGATTAATATACAAATCATCAGCCTATCTTCAACAAAATAAATTAATCCATCTGCAAATATTCCTATGTGACTGACAAGGACTTTATATATGGCACTTGCACCTGTGCTTGGGACTCTCTTCTGGAAGCACATACAGAGTTGGGAGGTTTAGATTTTGGATCCATTCTGCTGTGATTCAAAGAACTGGGTGAGATAGGATTTGCTGTAAGAGCTCCCATACTTCTGTGGGTAAAGAAATGCTCAATTTCAAGTTCTGAAACAGTTCCACTGACTTTTGCTAAGTGTCACTATGGAGCAAAGCATTCATCATTTGCAGAGAACACAGAGTAAGTTTTCAACACTATGGATTTCTGTGTTCTGTCACTTTAAGTTACCACTATTTGTAGTCATGAATCCTCACATTTTCTTTCCAATGAAGACATTCTGGATGAAGTTCTGCATTTTTCACAACAAAATATGTATTTTCTGTTAGACAGGAAGACACAGACTTCAGATTATAGTGATTCATTTGTAAACTTAATGTAGGGTAATCTACAAACAACCCTTATGCTTTTGTGTTTCATTATTCTCTGCATCATGGCATTGTGTAGTCTCTTCTAGGGGCAATCATTACCCCATTACTTCTAGATAAATTAGAATAATGTAGCTGATGTTTATCAGTAAGGTATCAGGTTTTCCAGGTTTCCAACTAGTTTGACTTGTCTAGTGGAAATATTTCCAACTAAAATGCCTTTTAAAGAAAAGCTGGACTACTGACTTTCATGCTGTCATCTTTCACAAGCCTGTCCCCTGAGATTTCAGCTATGAAGATCAGTCACTACTTGAAGGTTAAATATGACACATAATTTTCTTGTGAAACCTGATAGGCTCTGGATGCAAAACAAGCTTAGTGCATGCCTGGTAATGAAAATTTTCTCCTTTACTGATAAATTTGGATGCTTTTATGCTTGTAACAACTGCTTGCATGGCACATCCTCTGCAGCAAAATATGGTGTGGATCTGTGTTTGGCAGAGAGTTTCTCCCCTCTCTCTCTTGTCTCCCACCAAACCTGGCAACTGCTTCCTCCACAATTTCCTATGCAAGTCCTGCATTTCTTAGCTAGGACCAGGTCTGCTGAGGTTTCACTGACAGCACTGTGAGATCTGCCATCAGCTGGCCTGTGCCTTTGCTTTTACACTCTCAGTCTACAGATCACACCGGACACTTACAAACCTCTTACTGGGAATCAGTCCTGATCTGTCTTAAATTTCAGTTCCTGCTCTCTCAGACCAGTACTGGGCTAGAGACCATTTTAGTATTTTAGATCTATAGCCAGGGATGTCCCCTTGCCCTAAACAGTACAAATCCACCAATAATTCCTGACTGTAGAGTTGTACTTTAACTGAAAATTACATGTGAAGCTAGAGCAACAGGATAACAGCAAGCACAGAGGAATTCAAATAAAGGCAAAGTTAATGAAGCTGTGATTTTTAAAAAGTATAAACAAGTAACAAATATTTCACAAAAATGGTTTGTCTATTTGTTGGAAACAAATATTTCCTAATAGGAATTAGGTTGCATTTGGACAGATTGTAATTAAGTTTTGAATTTTCTATGGCATAGAAATATGGTTGCTTCTACATTTTTGGGAAGACTAAAAAATAATCCTTTTACTGCCTTCATCCTTCTTGTAAGACATCAAAACCAGATCTATTTACACTGCATTTATAATAAAGAATAAATACTCCTACAAGGTCTGATCCTGTAACACTTACTTGGATGAGTTGGCCCATTAACTTATCTTGATGTTGGATCAGGATTCAAGTTGAGTCAGAAGAATCTTTTTCGAATGAGATTATTGAGTGACAACAATTCTTTTCTGAGTGAGTTATCCAAAGGCACTCAATTAGTGACTTAGGTATGTTTGGGCATCTGGAGTAGTTCTCATCATGAAGTGACAAAAGCATTCTCATTGTCAGCGAAAAGCAGTAAAGACTTTCTATTCTTTACCGAAATCGGTATCTGTGCCAAGAGAGTTCAACAAACTCAAACCCCTATGGAATGATTAGACCAAGTACATCCAAATCTACATCAAACATCTACCTGGAATACAGATTTTGGACTCTAGCTCTTACAGCAAACTCCAGTATACTGCAGAAATAAAAATGTATTTAGTCCATGAGCAAGTTTTAAAAGAATGGAAAAAAAGGAAAGAAAAATAAGGGGAAAAAAATCATTGTAATTCTCTTCAGAAGAGAATACATATTTTCTAGAGTATAATTCTTGAAATTCTCCAGGTTTACATGGAGATTTATTTGGGGTTTGGGTTTTTTTCTTGACTTTTATTCTAATCAGTCAAAGCCTTACCTTCCCACTGTGAGCTTCATTCGACCTTTTCAGCATATATTGGGCCCTTTTAAAGATCCATACTGTTATGAGGCACATGTTAAGGATAAGGTACTGGAAAATTGGTGTATGATGAATCTCAGCTTGACTGCCTGAATAAGCCTGGGCCTATTTTTCAGTAAATGTTGTATTCAGTAGCTTCCATGGATCTCAGTGACTGCTCAACCTCTTCATAGAGCTATTTTTTTATTGTTTTAAAGTGATGTGGATGATATTTTTCTTGACTCAAATAAAAATATTGAAAAAAGTTTAAAGATTTAGATCCCAAAAGATCCTAATTTGAATTGCACATGTTGCATATCAACTCAAGTGTTTGGTTACTGCTTTCCCTCATGAGTTTATCCACTAAACTCACAGTTTAGAAAAGATACATAATCAAGTTAAAGAAAAAAAAAGAAAAAGAAAAATTTTAATGATTTGAGCACCTTTCTTGAACTGCAAAAAAAATGGCATGAGTTAACATTTTAATACATATGAGATGACGTGTTCTCTATCCTTCCCATGGCATAACTTTTATTTTGCCATGCACTTTCCAACATATAATTTCTCAGACTTCTGCAGTGTTGACAACAGCTTCACATTTCACAGCTCTTTGTCTTCATTCATAATTCTTAAACACAGTTCAGCATCTGACAGTGAAATTCCTTACATGGAAAAAAGGATTAATAGGGAAAAGTGTAATGTGCTTTCTGTGCAAGCCAGCATCTGGATATTCAAAATGTCGACATTCTGAAACCACTGATGTCTCAGCAAAACACAAAAAACTGTTCAGATTTGCTAGTGAATGACAATCAGACAGTTGTGATCCAGATCATTGGCCTGTTCTATTTGATTTGATGATGAAAACTTAATGCTGAGATCAGCCATTTGAAGGCACAGGTTTTACTAACCATGCAACCATAGAGGCCTTTTACACATTTTTGAGCTCCTGGCATTTAACTATGTGCAGGTTACAGTCGGTGCCAGTGACACAGTTTAACAATTTGCCTTATGTTTTCTGCTTTAAAATTCTATCTTCAGTCATGTTACCTGTCCAAACTGTAACTGGACACTTGCAATTTGAACACCAGGTGTATGCCTCAGGCTGAATTTCTCTAGAAAGTTTCAGCAAATCTGTTTGCTGACAACAGGGTCAGAGGACAATGAAGTTTCCATGAAAAAGGTCTGAATTAAATAAAACTTTTTCTTCAAACTTTCAGTTAAAAGCTTTTGCTTTGTAAGTCAGCTCTCTTGGACACCACATACTGCCGGACTGGGAGAACAGTTTTTCAAGTGTTTCTTCTGTCATAGCAGAAAAATGATTTTTAGCAATCACTCTGATTGAAAGATGTGACTATTTTTCCATATAAAATAAGTTAATGTTTTGGGGTTTTTTTAATGTGGTTGAATTAATAAAAACCTTTGGTGACTGTAGGCTTGAGATTGCTCCTCACACACAAAAATTCAAATGCTCGTATAAATCACTTAAATAATGTTAACAACATAGCACTTTGCCCCTTATTTTTAAATATATTTTGGGCATATTAAAATCAGAATTCATTACAATCTACCTTTTGGGGGAACATAATAGACATATACCTCCACTGCAAAATTCTGATTTCTATGGAAGAATTTTTTTTAAGTCAGTGGCTGTCAGCTGTGCAACCATACCTCTGGTCTGCTCTTTCAGTACCACAGGAGTTGTGCCTTTCTGGCTAAATCCTGGAATTTAGAAGTCTACTACATGTTTCTTAAAAGTTGTACGAACTGGATGCTCATTTTGCTTTGCCAAATGGATGCTTTTAAGCCATTAAGAATCATGTGAGGTTGAATGTTGTACTGAACACAGATAATGCAAAGATGTTTTCCTACTGAAAATCTGGTCTGTAGCTTGCACACAAGCTCCTCCCAGAGGAGCTGAGAATTATTACAGCATTTGGAAAGCACTTTATTTCAAAATCTGTATTATATTTACCACATTTTGCCTATGCCAACAGACAGCTCAGAATTCTCTCATCTGAGCTACTCCTACTATCCCCGAACCTCTGGTATTGGCTCAAAATGCCAAAATATTTGGTGTGATTTTTCAGTAATAGCATCACTCATGGAATCATAGAAACATTAAGGTTGGAAAAGACCTGCAGGATGATCAGGTCCTACCTTTGACCAAATACCATCATATGGCAAATTGCCACCTCTACTTGTTTTTTGAAAACTTCCAGGGATGGTGACTCCACCACTTCCCTGGGCAGCCTGTTCCGATGCTTAGCCACTCTTTCAGTGAAGAAATTTTTCCTAATATCCAATCTGAACCTCCCCTGGTGAAACTTGAGGCCATTTCCCCTTGTCCTATTGCTAGTTGGCTGGGAAAAGAGACTGACCCCCAGCTCACCACAGCCTCCTGTCAGGAGATGTTTGAATGAGGAACTGTCATGCAAAATCCTTTGGGGTGAGCTGTGTATACACAGAGCTCAACTCTATTCTAAAATAGCATCTAGGTCACCCCTAGGTCCAAGGTGAAGAAAGCTGAGAAAGTGAAGGACTGGTGTATCTGTACCTTCTTCATCATCCAACTTCATCTGCAGTGTTTGGCCTGGGCAAAAGGAGACAAAGGAATTAAAGAAGAAATAGAAGTGCAGAGAACTGCACCTCACTGGCATGTGTCCATATTTCTGCTGTCCATCTGAAGAGAGACACTACAAGGAATCTAGCTTTTTTATTGCTTAAATAATTATTTCATTATTTAAAAATTAATTCTAATTTACAAGAACAAAAGAAAGGGAAATCAGACAAAGTTAATTCCTGCAACAAAAGACCAGCTTACCTTATACTTTCCTTCATATTGGTTCAGTGTGCTCTTACCAGGCTGTAAAGATGCTGCCAAGTACCTAAAATTAGCAAAAATGAGGGTAACTGTTTTCTGGAAGACACCCAGAGCCACACCCTTCTACCCAACAGAAACTGAATTTCATGGTACAAAGGGGAGGCTTTTCTTTAGCAACAGTGTTTGAGGTATTGATGTCTGGGGGCAGTAGATCTGGAGCATGTCTGACAGCCAGATAAAAATGGATTTTTCTGAGCCTTGGGAATCTTATGGAAAAAAACCGGTTCAGCTGCAACCCCCTTTATGATATCAAGGGGAGTCTAAAATCAATGTTTCTGCTAATTTATCCACACAGCACACTGCCACGTATGAAAAACAAAATAGATAAAACTGACAGTGTGTGAGAGAATCAGGCATGGGGATGAGTGGGATGGGAGGCATGAGAAGTCCCCAGACTCAGAGAGGAGTGAAGACAGTGCTGGACTGTTTTTATAAAACTAAATTAAAACCAGGATGTGTGTGTGGTGGGGGTTGGGGCATAAGGGAAATTCTGTTCCGTTTTATAAAATGACCCTTTTAAAAAAATTCATGTGTGTGAGTGCACAAATGCAAGGTCAGGGTGTGAGGGGAGGATTTTTAATCTATCTGGAATTTTAAATACTGTTACTGTAGGATACATGTTTATTCAAAAAGAACTTATGAAATGGAAATCATTCTCTATCAAATTTAAATTGAATTTCTAGGATTTTTTCCAAGGGAGTGATGTTAATATGTGTTTCCATAGACATCTACAGAAAGAGAAGTTATGATTAATTTTTTACATACAGATTTTTTTCTCTTTGAATTTTATAATCTGAAATATTTCATAATTGGGCAAGGTGGATGACACAATAAAGTAAACTCAGGTAGAACTAAATATTTTTAAAGCATTTTTCATTGCTTATTATCTCCTGTTATTGTTGATTATTCTGAAAACTTCTTCTGGAAGAAACAGTGAAAATGCACACATTAAGAAGATCTTAGAGAAAAAAATTAAATGCTGAGTTCAGATTTTAAATACTTTTAAAAAGACTCAGCTACTTACCTGTTCAGAACAAACAGTGCCACATGGCCTGTGCTCAGTCACAACATACATGCTGTGTAATAATCATAAATATTAAAAAAAAAGAGAAAAAAATTAGATAAGAATTCACTGTTAATATTGATAACATTCATTAGTTTGTGATATATTCCCACACTGCTTTATGCAAGAGAATAAAGGATGGAAATGCAGCATACAAGGGAGAAAATAATGAACAGAAGAAAATCCCCTATAACAGTTATAATGAAACAACGCAGAACTCTGAGTGAAAGTTGCCATGACAGCTGCAACCCAATTTCACTGCAGCTGATATTGACTTCTCTAAACAGGAATATAAAGTGTGGGTCTCAGGGTAATGACTATGCCATAGCATTCAGGCAAGGCAGGATGTGTTACATAATTTCATAGTATCAGTATTCTCCATTTCTCACTTTCCAAAGCTTTCCCCGCCCTTTACTCAAGAAAGGCTGAAAAAGGGAGTTTGTGCCTCAAATGTCAGCCTACCATTATCTGCAAGAGAACTTAATGCCAAATGTTTGCCCTTAAGTGCAAGGCAGCAGTGGCAGCACTTGGCCACACTTCTGTTCAGCTTTGAATTTGCAAGTGCCCACACAGGCACCCCCTTCGAGGGAGCAGCACCGTGGCTGAATTTATATCTGTGCCACAACGTGCAGATTGCACTGGCAAACACTACAGTATAGTACAGTTGCACGGTAACACACCTAGTAAATGAATGATCCCTTGTCATTTTGGGTTTTACCAGCAGATTGGTGGGATTTCAGAACTGCTTTCCAGAGGACCAAAAATACAACTTGCCATAAACTAGTTTTATAAATCTATCAGTAGGATCACATGGCAGGACTAATTCATATTACAAGCCAAGAAGGCAAATTATACTCCGTGGTCTATCTCAGCACACACAGGATTGTATGTTTGATAGCTGTCAACTGGCTGCTTGCCTGACTGCTTGATTCCAAAGTCACTTTGGAAACTTATTCCCAAAGTGAGGCAAACAGACAGCACCACTAAGGGCTGAAGATAAAGATATCACTTCAGTCCCCATGGAAAGGTAAAGCTGTCAAGGGGAAATGGACTTAAGCTCCATACCTGCAGGTTCTTGGTCTTAATAAAGAAAGAAGGGTATAACCATCAGTGCAGTGGACAAACAAATCCATCTCAAACAGAATGACTGTGAAAAGTTTCAGCTCCGTAATCCATGCTGAAAACAAATTATTCTCTTCCACCTTAGTTATTTTGTATCCTGAGTATAATTTGAGAATGGGAAAGCTACCAAAGAGTGACAGCTGACCTAATAAATGGAATAAATCTGTCACTGCTCTTGTCAGGTATCTTGTCTGACAATGCATTTAGCTCCCAGATCAGGGGCAAAGTGAGGCTTGCAGAACATCAATTCCATATAAATGAGCACAGAAAGCGGCATCTGCGGAAACTCCTCTTGTTGCCAGGACTGGAGCAGTGGCATTTGCAAGAAAGTTGTCTCCATTTATCAGGATTTCAGCCTTCTCAGTGCCTGAAATGGCCTTTCTTCAGAGTCCCACCCAAACCACCTCTCTACCAGCAGATACCTTGAAATACTGGACACATATCAAAAGCAAGAAAGTTTCTCTCTCTACATTAATTTTGATTAAACAATTACTGACTCTGCAAGTCAGTAGAACTGTGTTGCCTCTTGCTCTTGGTTTAGAAAGGTGCAATAAAGGACTGAAAAACTGAGATCAGAACAATTGTATACAAACGAGCTTAAAAATACTTGAGAGGAAAATGAGTTACACATTCTATGGAGCTGGGGAAGAACTTTTCAATCACTGCCAGTACATGTGCAGACCTGTGCAGACCCAAGGCCCAAACAGCCCTTGTTTCTTTAAGTAAAAATGAAAAAAAAAAAACAAAACCAAAAAAACAACCGAACAGAAAAACCCAAACCAAACAGCTAAAAAGGGCTGTAAGAGTTGAAGAAGCATGAAAAACCATCAAAAAATGCAAAAATACCCGTGGATATTAGTGGGAAATGCCCATTAATGTTTACAAGTGTAAACATGACAAGGGTAAATTTTTGGCAAAAATTAGAAGCATTCTAAATGTTTGATTTTTTAAAAAATTATGATCCAATTAATTTTGTGAACTAGGTTCCATTGCATATTATGGGAGAAAGAATATTTAATTTTCTTTTAGGGTAAGAAATCTTCTCACCTTAGGGTGAGATCTTCACTATATGGATATTTGAAATAACAGTGGATTTGGTGACACCTAGATCCACCTAAATCCACCTAGAGCCTTTAAACCCTTTTTTCTTTTTCTTTTAACACAAAAGAGTGAATGTTATTTTCTTCAAGATGGTTTCTTTATTTTCCCAATTTATATGGCTTTGACCTTCCTAGCTACAGCACATTCGGTGTCATAAATTACCCATGTACTTTTCAACTTGTCTGAATCCTGACATATTACCTGTGAAAACCACCTGGAACAGAACAATAAATAACTCCACTGAGGGGAAATATTCCCTTCTGATACTTACACTACAGACATGCATTTGTTGTGGGCTTCCACAATTGCTTGGCTTCACAGTGTTTCCTGCAGAGCACCATCTCCTCAGACATACTGAGAAATTGTGAGCTAGAGCAGCAGTGTCAGCAAATATAGCTTCTTTCCCTCAAGATTGATATGCACAGTGTATCTTTCCTTCCAAAAATGCAATATCCTTAAATAAAAGAATCAATGTGAATCACATCAGAGCCCCCTTTTTCCCTCTTATTTATAACTAGCAACATATGATATTTTATATGAGGCTAAGACCATTACTACTGTTTTGATATATTCATATCAAGAATAAGGACACATTTGTAGGCTGCCATGCAAAAAACACTGCATTATTTCTGGATATTCCAGACCCAAGTTAATTGAAATACTGCCAATTTTGCTTCAAACTTTTTTTTTTAGAAAGCAGTATAGGACCAATATTAAAAGCTAGGCTAAACACCTCTGCTTTAAATAAAATTAAACTGAGAGCTTTCTCCTTTAAAGTGTGAAAAACTGTGATAGAAAAATACATTTTAGTGGGTAAATTATCACAGTTCTGTTGATCTCAGCTGACAGTGTCATATTCTGACAGCTGAAGGATTGTCCCACCTTCCTCCACAACAAAATACATATTTCTTTTTCGAGGCAGTTGAAAGCCTGATGGATGTGAGGTTGCTGTGGCTGCGTCCCGAGGTAGCAAGGTTGAGTGTGTAACCACTGACACACACGTGCATGGACACACAGACACGCACATGCACAGCTGCCACCCAGATCAGCCCAAACAGCAGGGCATCGACAGCACCCACAGAAATGCACACAGAACCCACACAAGCAGGAGCAGTGTGGATGGCCTGATCTTGTTCTTGATTTCTGGGTATTAGAATGGAAATCCAGTGGTGGAAAAAAAAAAATATACACCTACAAAACATTATCACTCTAACGTGAGCCTTAGATACTCAGCCTACCCAGTAGCTGCTTCCCAGCTGTCCTGGTCCCCCCAGTTGCTGGGACACAGACATACAAGCCCCAGAGATTTGCAGTTGTGCTCCAGTAGCAGCTCTGTTTTATCCTGTAACTGGTACTTTTTGTCCTACTTGCTGTCTAACTCAGTTTGAATTTCACCAGTTTTCACACATACTCAGAATAGAGAGCACACCCATACAGAACTAGAAAGAGGATTTAATGAGAACACACTGCAAACTGCAATTATGAAAGGCAGTTTGACAAGTAGAACAACAACAGACAATTAAGACAATTATACCTGATCAGCTTGTTTTATTGCCTTTTCTCTCTATTCTTTCCTGCTTGTTCCCTCATAATCCACCTTGACAGCTCCCTTTCCCACTTCCATTCCTTCCCTAAGCATCCTATAATATAGCACACATTGCCACAATTCCTTTAAAATACCCCATAATAAGCTTTATGCAATCCTCAAATACTGCTTCTCCTGGTATCCCATAACGAGACCTCTACCTGTGCAGGCAGTAACTCCATCACTCTCGAGGTGTTCTGAGAGGGAGAGGTAAAGGGCTCTGCAAGGTCTTCTGAGGTCCTTGGATCTTGTTGAGCTTCCCATCAGGAACAACATTCCCACCATCCTCGTGGGTTCCAAGCAGCTCATTCAGAGTTCCTCAGTTTGTCAATCGTTATGCTTATCTTCACTGGGCCTTTGTGTTCTTGCTGATTAGTTTTAAATCACATAGTGGTAATTGGCAGTTAATGATTCCCATAAGATCTCCACAGTGCCAGGCCAGTGGCTTTGTATCCACGTTTCTCAGTCTTCATCCACTTGTGTGTTTGTTGCTTACTCCTGTTACTAATGTGCACGAACAAGACATGGATGTATGAACTATCACCAGCCAGGTGCTCAGTATGGTCTTCCCAGAGGTTCCTGGGGAAAGGTCTGCCACAGTTCCTTTCCCTCTTTTCTTCCTCTTTCCCATTTCATCAGTCAGTTGTGGTAGTTTTTCTGTTTCTTTGTCCTTTCTCCACAGCTCACAACCAATGTCATCTTCAGTGTTCTACCTTTAGAAAGTAGATGTAACAACATAATGCTCTTTATTGAATATGGCTGTAGCAATTTAATTCCCTCTATTTTCTGGACTTGGGCACTGTGATAAACAATGAAAATTATGGAAAATGTGAGTTACTCCTTTCAAATGTTTCTTTCCATTTCCACATCTGCCATTTTTTTAATCGGGTTGAGAGACACTCTATTACCAAAAAAAGAAAAGTGATTTTACTTAATGAATTATGAAGTGTTGTTCTGAGTTTTTTTAGAAATCATACATGTCATATGATGACAAACTTGTCATTTACCAATGACTGATTTGTTACTTTGTGTGGGATTCATTTCAAGATGAAGACAGCTACATTTAGCTGTCTATATAAGCTAGATGTCTAAGATCTCTTAGATCGTGGCATTCTAGACAATACAGTTAGCAGAACCTGCCAGAGCAAATATATTTGGGATATCAGCGCATGGCTGGTAAACACACCACTGGACCTATGAGGGTCAGTTCAGTTGCAAAAGCCTTATAACATTTCCGCTACTTTTGGATTTCCAAAACTTTCTTATGGGCCAACAAGTATGATGTTATTTATTTTCTATTTCCCAATGTTTATCTGTTGTCTGGGATATGATACAATTAAGCATCCAGTTTTCACACGGGCCATGTGAACGCGATGGCAGGGGCATCAAACCAGTGTGAGAGACTGAATTGCTACGGGATAATGACTCAAAACATTGTCCCGCGTGTGGAGAGGCCAGGGTGCTTTGCTGAGATGCAGGTGAGCTTTTACCAATAGGTGATCTCATAAGACAGAGGGAGAATGGTGGGCTAAGGGTGAGATGGGAGATGAATCCTGTGGGGATGGATGGTGTCACTTGTCATGATAAGTTGCCCCCCCTTGCGCAAATCACTGGGTTGTGGGGCCGCCTCCCCTGGGACATTGGCAAGTGTCCTGAGGGTGTTCATCTCTGATGGGCCATAATGGGCCATAACTGATTCAGCTGCAGGGTGTAATGGACAGCTGTGTTATCTGAGGAGTGAAGGGCTCCCGAAGTGTCCCATGATCCAGCTCATCCAGTGGGAAGCTCCCCGCCCGGGGAGGGGTACCTGGGCGTTCCCGCCTGAACCTGAGTATAAACCCAAGAGATCGTTATACTTTGGGGATTTTTCCGAGGATTTTTCCGCACCGCTTCTTCGGGACTTCCCTCGCCACCTGAGGATCTGGTCTGTGCCCACCACTGTGACCACGACTGGGCAGCGACCAAGTGTCGTTGTGGAGCCCGCGGCTGGTGAGAGTCTCACGCTCTTGTCCTTTCTCTCTCTTTTCTTTCTTTTGTGCTTCACGCTTTTGTCCTTTCCTTTCTGTCTTTTCCCTTGTGCGTGCCCTTGGGTGATGTTTTTGCGCTTATATAGTGCAGAGCTTTCATGTTGTTATTTTACTACAGAAAATAATAATCAAAATGCCTACATACCTGTTTCCTATTGCAACCAAATTGGTCTACAATAAATCCTACATGTGTATATTTACAAACACCGATCATTCAGTGTCGTTTCACTGTAATCCTCCCCAAGGGATCTATTAACAAAAGCCTGGGCTACCCTCGCCTTCTGCGGCCGGTCCTAAGCTCCAGTGCCATGGAAAGCCGCCCTGGGAGCAGAGGGACCTTACGACTCCATGGCAGCACATCCCACCCTGCTCCTGTGTTTCCTCCCTGAATCTGTTCGGGTTTGGGGGACTAGTTGTTATCTAGGCAATAGAATTAGGCAAACACTGCAGTGAGGTGCTCTGATTACGCAATTTGAAATTTTGCCAGAGTGTTGTTCCAGTTGTTTACTCTAATAATTCTTCTAAATTTTGCTCATCTGTCCAGAGACTTGTTGATCTCCATTACCTAAACATGAGTTAATTTAGGCTGATAGGATTCCAGATGCATCACTTTGAGAAGATACAACAAGCTTTCAAGGTCCTCTTCTTTGGTGCAAATTATTTTAATGTTGTTATCACGTAAGACTTTTTATTTCAGCCTGAGATATTCTTTATTTGCTCACTTTTAATCTACCTATCTTTAGAGAATGTATAATCTTTCATGATTAAAATACCTTTTAACAGAGACTGTTTTTTTCTAATTATTGAAAATACATAAAAGCCAAATATTATATGTAATTTTGTCTCAGTCTAAATTCGTCCTTCATCTCTCTCCCACCTGCTAATCAAAGATAGACAAACGGTCTAGTACCTTCCTTTTTAAACTGTGTTGTCTCTTGGTATAATCTCATTTTAAATTTCAGAGATGCATGACAAGTGAACATATTATAGCAGGAAAAATCTTTGTTAAAGAGCATTGGGTTCTCCTTGAATAAATGTTAACTTGAAACCATGAGAGTTTAATCCTGTTGCTTTTGCCAGCTTGATTCCATCCGTTGTTTCTCTGAAAGAATAATTATCATAGTAATTACAAAGTAAAGAAAATGAAATATTTGCCTACTATAAATGATCCTGAAACTTCATGAATTAATGAATTTTAAGGGAAAAATTATGAGGAAGGATAATCTTTCTGGACAGATTGTTGCTTTCTTTCAACTGACCAGACATGTATAAAAAATATTTAAGGGCTCAGACCTCATCAATTTTGGTTTCAGTTTTATGCCTAAATACCCTTCACACTTTCCCCTTAATCTTACTGCTTTATGCTCTTGACAATAGAAAAACACCATTGCTCCTTGGAAATGCTTGAGGTTAATTACCGTAAAGACAAATAGGTGCTTAAGAATTTTGCCCTGGTCTCTGACTATGTGCTTGGAGATGGTAAATCTATGCATCTTACAATCCTTACTTGACAAAATTTGAAGGGTCCATCAGAGATCTGTGGATATTTTATACCTGAAAAATATTAGCAAGAACTGAAAAACTTGAATTTCTGTTTAACCTATAATCATATTATTCTAGTGACACTTAAGTCATATAATTTGGAGGAAGGAAGCCTGTTTTGTTTAATTCTCCATTCTGATAATTTAGGTAAGAGCCTAAAAAAATATCTCTGGCACTGTAAGAGACAAGCTGTCAGTGAAAGATGCAGACACCTTTACCACTTTGGTAAGAGTCTTGCTGGCTGCAAGTATACATGGTGGATGAGGTTCCTGCCATCAGAGCTGTGCTCAGAGATAAGTTCAGGGCTTAATTCTACAATTCAGGCTTATATGTTCAGGACTTCTGTAGTCCAGCTTGCTGCAGTGAGCAGCACCAGAGACCAGACCAGTGAGCTAAAATGATGGGTTTGGCTACAGGGTGTTTTAGGAGGAGTTTTGTATTTGAATGTGGAAATCACACCTAGAATTCACTGTACAGCCAGATCAAAACTGTATCATTTTCAGAGCTTACATAGGCCTTCCAAACTCCTACAACCTGGGCACAAAAAATAATTATCTTGGAAGACCAAATTAAACATAGGAAATTGGAAACTGGGATAAATGCAGACTCAGTGATGTGAGTTAAAATAATTCAGTTTTTACAAGCTGTAAACTCCTAATAATAGGGGGGTTTGATACAGAAAGGAAAAAGAATATGTACATGTTTACTCAAGTTTACATCAGAAATTATAAAATTGTCATATATAGATAAGTCTATCTAAAACTACATCTGTCTGTCTATCTGTTTCTTTGTAATGATAAAGTGACCATGTTTTGGGCTCATAGAATAATTTGGGTAAAGACCAGCTTGTTCCAGTCCCCCTGCTGTGGGTAAAGACATCCCTCATTAGACCAGGGTGCTCAAAGTGTGCAATAGTGCATGCTTTAAACATTTGTAGACCTGGAACTCTCCATGTTTGAGGTAGTCCCGTGACTTCTAGATGAAGCTGATGTTTCTGTTCCTTGTCTGGCTGAAGACTGGTTCTTCTCAGTTAATAGGAGCATGTGATACCTGTTGGGGTTGTAGGGCAGGAGGAGCCCCCAGCCTGCAGCTCTGGTGTGGACTTTCTAGTTCAAACTCATTATTCTCTGAACTGTGCTATGTGATACATTCCCTGGCACAATGCAGCCCCACAATGTCTCTAGTTTTATGATTTCACACACTGGACATTGCCTCAGGTACTGGCTCAGCTGCAGAATGGGCAGTAGGGAGACTGCACGTGTGCAGGTTGTACATTTTGGCCTGCCAAGAGTTACAGATGTGATTGATCTTACTTGCCTGTTTCCATTTTAGTCATTATTTCTAGCCCATTCTGTCACTCTGAGGCAAAAGCAGCACTCATATAATGTCAAAGTTTTAAAATTGTCGGAGAAAAATACTTTAATTCCCACACTTTTCTGGAGCATTACTCATTCTATTTATTAATTGGCTAGGAGTTGGTTCTCCTTCATCCATTCCTGTGGAATTTCTTAATGCACCATTTCTTTCATTTACAATATTTACTTCACCTTTAGGCTAGACTTTTCCCTAAGGTTAGGGCAAGAAGCGAAGTCTTCAAGGTCTAAAACACATAGAGAAATAAGCACTAACAGTTATAATTGTCAGGGATCCCAAAAGACAGTATAAAACTTTAAATAAATATTTTGGCATCTAGATCGCATTGAACATTTAGGATTTACCCTAAAATGCCTTTTGAAATGAACTGCAGAGTACTGTATGAGATTATGGTGAAGACAAGGTTGTGGAAATTGCTAATATTGTTCTCCTTGTTGGGCTGAGTCAGAGAATTTCTGTAAAACATTATGTGCCTTGATTTCACTGCTGGAAAAACTAGAAATAACTTTAGTATTGCCAAACATCCCTCTGGCTTGCTTAGAGAACTTGCTTAAAAACCTTGCTAACCTTCACTAGGGAAAGCTCCAGTGGGGCTCTAATTAGAGCATGGCCTTGAGATACTATAAAACCACTGCCTTGACTTGCCTAGAAAACCTGAGTGAATAAAGTTTTCCACACTGCAGATCCTTCTCAAAATTAATACTATTTCCAATATAACTAAGTACTTCCTATGTTCAGTTTTAAATGTGGAAAGATTAATTCACAAGACCAAATGGAAAAGATTCCTTAATAACTGGCCTTCTTAGAGTTACCAGAAGCTCCAAGCCACTAAGCATTCCTGAATTCAACTTTTATTATTTATTTGTATGTCTGTCACTAGATGGCAGCATCAGTATTAGTAAAAATCCACCAGAAAAGTTGCTCTCTAGCATGGAATAAAAAAATACATTTATTTGTCCATGCAAGGGACAATGAGATTGACCATGCAAAAATAAGAAGATTGAAAACAGCTTTGATCAGTGACTAAATAGTTTATTTGTTACATTTTGTTGCTGTCCAGTTCATGTCCTGAACAGATCTCTCTAATTTTCTTCCACTAATTACATTCAGCTGTTAAACTCAGGATGCAGCAAATGATCTCTGGGCAATATCTGTCTTTAGGTCCCACATCCAGTACAACTAAAGTTTTGCCGTTAGATATCAGTCCTCATTATCCGTATCAGAATAATTCACCATGTGTGTCTTTCAAGACCAAGTGAGGTCTACTAGGCTGGTACTTGATTGTCAGAAAGAGCCAACATCTAACACCTCCCAGACTTCTCTTGTAAAATCAGTAGAGGTCTAAATTTCCAATGTGAATATGCAACGTGTCTGTGTTGTAAAGAATTTGTACATTTCTACTCATCTGGAAAAAAGAAACCCACAAAACCCACCGTTTTGGGCTTCATTCTTGGCATCAGTTTATAATTTTCTCACCTGTTTTTGCTGATGAATAGAAGATCTGCAAACAAATTTTTAGGGTAGATACAGATGGCTGTAGCATCTGAAACCCTGTAGAGAAAGAAATTAGTGCCAAGATTTATTTTATCCACTAGATGGTAGCAATACTGCACACCTGGAAGAAAGCAGCACAAATTTATGTTGGAGTTTGTACCAAAAATGACTAGAACTAGTTGGTCATGAATAGGGAATTCAGCCTTCAGGTGAGTTTTACTAGCTTTAGTGTTTCACCTCTGCATAAAATCAGCTTTCATCTCCTGAATCTGTGTCAGCAATCTCTGAAATTCAGACTTTTAGTCTGGGCATGTTTATGTTATATTCATTTTGCATTTTGTTTGTTGTTGAAAAGAAGAGAAAAAGGAAGGAGAGTGATCAAATCACTGGACATTAGATGAACCTAAAAGGTTAGTAATAAACACAAAATCTAGGACCTTAGACATAGACACTGTTCTTTTTCCACTGGTTGTCTCCTTCAAATTAATAGATTTCAGAAATACAGTGATAAAAGAATAATTGAAAGACAATAAGAATTTTCATGTTACTGTCTTGAATATCATCTTTGAGAGACATAGAGTTTCACTGGTAAAAGCAAATATCCATAAGCATTATTAAGCCCCTCAGCTAATTTGTTAGGATGTTATCATATCTATGTCTGTTGAGAAAGTGCTCATGTTTAAGGGACACAAGACTGACCATGGTAAAGGGAAACATACTGTATCTTGGGCAAGTAAAAGATTTGCTTTAGTCTGGGTCTCTGATACAGTTCAGAGCTTGTGTTTAGGTATCTGAAACTCCTGCAGTGCATTCTGTGGAAAAAATGAGCCATCCTTGGCTATGATGATGGAAGGAACCGGGGATGTTGTATGAGCTGCAGAAATATTTCACCACTTTTCAGGGATGGGCCTTGAGTGTATCAAGAAGTAGCTGCCTTAATTTTCAAGGACCATTTATGAAGTGCTTCAGCATCTGTCACATTTTAAGAATTGGCTTGTGAAGACAGGCATGATGTTTTGAGTAGAAGGGAAGGCTGAGGTAAAACTGCGTGCAAATATTTTGGCTTGAAAGACCAGAGCAGAGCATTGATTGTGCCAGTATCTCTAGATTAAAGTCTTTGGCTGTTCTCTAAATCCATGTTACCATATCTGAACTCCCAGAAAGCACGGCTTCAGTGTACTAAAATAGTCATTAACTTATCCCCCTCCCAATCTTCTGTCATTAGGACTGTATTTTAAAAATCTGTTTACAGTATAAAGTATTTCAGAGGTTTGTATGTATCTGGATGATATAAAAATAACCACAGTTCTGGATCAAATGAGCGGTATATCAGTATTCTTGGAGCTCCTTAGCTTTTTAAATATATATCTGAATAGAAGCGATCAGGAGCCCCTTGGTAATGTTTGTGAAAAATGTTATCTGATAAACCCAAAGCTGAGTAGATTATGAACAAAAATAATTAAAATGCCAAAGTATTTTAAGCCTGTAAAATAATAGATCTGAGTCCTCCTCAAAGTCATTCTGTTCAAAACTTTACTTGCTAATCTTTTAAGCTGTCCTAAAGTTCAGAAGCAAAACAAAGAAAACACAGATATAAAGGGACTTAAATAAAAATTAAATTTCTGTTTTTAAAGCCTTATGCCATCCACAGGATACTTTTGCAGAGGTAGAGGTGTGGGAACTCTCAGTAACAGTTGAAAGGGTACATTTGCTGAAGGAGAAGTTGGCTGGCTCTGGAGCAGATATCTCCAGTCTGATAAGAAAAGAGAGTCCCCAGGACTAGCAACAAGCTTGCCAAGCCTTCTATTTAGAGACTGAAACCAGCCTCAGATCAGAAGTGAACATGTGGAACCCACATGTGTTTACAAGTTAGCTCTGGGGCCTAGGAGAGCCTCTGGCTATTTATCCATATGTCTGTCAGTACTCTGCCTTCCTGTACACTGGATGTCAGGGTGCAGTCCTTCCCTCGTGCTTCTGAGTGCTCAGATTTTTCTTTTGGTGTGTGTTTTTACAGGGAGAAAGTAAAAAAGAAAACTCAACCAAACCAATGACCTCTCAACACCATCTTACTGCAGTTAATGTATGTGCTATGGTTGTTGGTATCACTTCATTTTTATCACTCTTAGTGCTTTTGCTGTCACATAGAGGCACATAAGCAAGAATATTCCTGTAACATAGAGTCACTTCCTTCTAAACTTTAGCTGTTATCATACCAGGAGTCACAGACAGGGACAGTAGCCTCTCCTGATAAGAGGAAACCAAAGATGTTGATGTGGATAAGCTATTCTTTGTTCGGGACTGAAAATTCTTCCTGCCTGGCCCAGTAACATGCTGTGAACACATGTCTTTTTCAGGCAATTTCACCTTTTAATAAATGTAGTGATAACTCTGCTCTGAGTGACTGAATGATCCTCAGTTTTGTACCAGCAGACAACCTGGGAGAGCTCTGAGTAGGAGAGGTGTCAGTGGAGGTTGGGCTCGGGAATATGGTTGTGCTTTGATTGGATCCTCAAGGTAATATTCCTCACACATTAAGTGCACTAATTTGAAAGTGATGATATCAGCTGCTAATGCTTGTGCCTTCTGTGGCTCAGTGAGTGGCTTTAAACACCCTGTCTGTAAATGCCTGCATGGAGACTGATGCTGACTGAAGTACAGCCTGAAGGAGCAGGGAAGGAGTCTTATGACAGCTTTTGGATAATGGGATTGAGCACTGATTTTAAAAAGTTCTTAACAAGTACTGTAGTTCTGGTGCCTCTAAAAGAACTAAGATTACATAGGACTTGTTAGCTTTGGCATTCAAGCCACAGAATTTTGATTCCTCACACTATGGAGTAAGACCAGCCTTCTAAAGAATCACTCCCACTTGAGGCTTGTGTGATCTCTCTTCCAGATTCAATGATTCCCTCTCTTCTTTCCTCAAACTCCTCACAAAGTATCTTTGTTTTTTAGACTATCACATTAAAGAATATCAAAGATCAAAACTGGGAGAGGCAAGGCAAATAACTTGCTTTCCTTACACTGCTTTGTTCCTCTGAGGGACTGCTCTGAGTCCTGTATGTTGATAGAAGAAAGGGTGTATCTTTAAATTTCATGTCCCAATTCTCTAATTGCCAAAAGTTAATATAATTAGGGAGTGTTCAAAAGGAATGAACTGACAGAATCCGTGGCCTTTTTTCCTCACAAAACTGTGATCTCAGGATCTTTTATGCAGGATAGGAGAAGAGGAAAATAGACACTGGGGTGGCTGTGTGACATTAATCTCCATTTCAAATAAATAATGCCTTGAAGGAGGAAGAAAAATAAAATTGTGGTCAACTACATTGAGGTCTCATTACTCTCCTATATACTTTTAATTTCTTTTTACTTCAGTTTATACTGGCTTTTTTCTTCTTTCAGCAACTGTTGTGGCACTTTTTCAACTCTAAGTTCACAAGTAGAATCATTTATTTTAATAATGTCTTTGCTTTAGCTTCTAGTTGAACACCATTTGCAATGTTCCCAAGCCTTGCTAACTACAGCAGCATTGCAGCAATGATTTAATTATTTCCTTCTCAGTATTTATTTGAGACAAAAGTTCCCTGACAAATCTCAGATCCTCTACATTTGTTTTAGAAAAGGAGCATATGTCACGAGTACTAAGCAGTCAGGTACTCCTACTGAAGTAGTCCCTAACCACTATTTAATCATGTTAGCAAACTGTGAACATTTCTGGCCACTACCAGCAAAAAATATCTTTAATGTTCCTTCTTTGTAGGCTTCCAAATCCCTGTTCTTCATAATGAAATAGAAACAGCCATCATATACTACAGATGTATTTGCAAAGGATTTCCACAAAGTTTTGTCCTATAGGACACAATAATCCTTATCTGAGGACAGATAAGGGATCTGGAATGTACAGAGACTTCTTTATGAGACTTTTTAATATGGAAAAATAATTGGTAAAATGTGCTTTACTGGAACACTTTAATAGAGCTTTTCAGGGAAAAGATTTTTCTTCCTAAAAGTAACAGGTCTCTTCTGGGTGACTGAGTTTCCTGACAGTTGCTTCTCCTGCAGATGGTATAAAGGTCATTTAAATTCACAGGATATTCACCTTACGCAACCTGAGCATTGGGGGAGGGAGGAGATGTTTCAGAACACTGAAAAGGCAGACCCTTTGCTACCAAACTTTGCTTTTTAGTAAGTCTGAAACTTACGTTTTTCAAGTTATTGGGGTGGACAGTGGTGAACCAAAGCAGTCTCACATGAGCAAAAAACCCCCAACTTGTAGGGGTTGGCCACAGAAAAAACCAATCTGAAATCCCCCTATATTACTGTTGTTTCTTAGCAACTCACAGACTTTTTAAGGTATTTTTCTTGAGGACACCCTGCTAACCATGGATGGGATGGGAAAGCAGGAGAAATCATTGCAAATTTCTATGCTATGAAATTGGAATTCTGTGCTGGGAAAGGGAAGCAAACCCAGGCTTTTGGTCTCTGCACTTCCTGCCCTCATTAACTACATTTTTCTCTACTTGAGGAATGAAACACAAAACAAGGGAGGATTGCCTGTGAGGAAAGGGACAAAGTTTCTCTTTGATGCAAACGATTCCACCATGATGATGGAGGAATATACTGATCAAACAGGTTTGATTAGATACACAGACTTCCATAAGTTGTAAGACCGAAAGTACAGGAGTAGCAGAGCTGCAGCTGTCTCTACAGCACGAGAGATTGCCTCATCTCTCAAAACCCTCGAGCCAAGCTTCCATAAGAAGCAGAAGTCCATATTAGGTGGTTAAACAATGAAAATATTCATAGCAGAAGATGAGACAATGAACCACAGCAAAACTGATGTGTTTTGTGATGGAAGGACACCACCTTTCATACCCTTGAAGTGTATATTAATAGTTCTCAACATCTGTTACCCATCTTCTTGATGGTAGGATACAAAGGGACTGGATTTAGCTTCTTTTTGTACTGGCTAGACCTACATCTCAAGGGCCACCGTGAACTGTACTACTTTTCTTGTACTTTCTTTCACCATAATTATTCTTGGGTATCTGTAATTAAAACCATCTGAGAAAGCTACAGAGTTGAGGCATCTCTGAAACACAGGGAGTTAAGATAGTGATTACATAAGGTGAGTCACAGTGATGACTGTGAAATTTTGGCAAACAAATCTGCACCTTTAAATTTCAGCCTCTCTTCCCCTTTTTTTTGCTAGTAATTTTTCAATAGACATCTAATGAGTTAACAATAAAAGAAATACCTTCGTATGGTCTCTTCTTGCCATTCACAAATACATCCCAGACCATTAGAGTAACTTTCCCATGTCAGCCTTCATGTAATTGTAGAGGGTGCTGACAGTGCTCAGACTTCATGGTTTGTTAGGAACCAGCAGGATGCATGGGACTGGATTTGGCACCTGAAGATACAGATAGATATTTATTAGAATAANCCCCCCCCCCCCAGTTTCTCATGAATTAATTATCTGATTTTCAAAGAAAATCTCAGTAGTTGCTCACCCTTAAGACATTCCTAAGGTTGCCATTCCAGACATAAGTCTTGATGTCAGAAGATCTACAGTTGCCATGTATTGTGGAAAAAAAAAAGAGGTTTTCTACTTGAGAAATGTTATGTTCTGCTGCCAATTATATACCCAGTCTGAGTTGTTGACAGTTTCCTTTTCCTTTCACACTTAGGCAACATCTCTGGTCACAGAAAATGAAGCAAAGGCCTCAGGAAAGAAACAGAGAAATTTATTTTAGGGGAGAAAAAAGTGAAGCTCCGAGCCAACTCCCTGATGGCTGGCCTATTGAGATTTACACAGGATCTGCTGGGTCGGATTTATGAGGGATTTTTCTGGGCCAGAATGAATTTCTGAAGAACATCGTCTACACAAAGTAAAACAAACAAAAGAAAGCAGGGATCATGACTATAAAACACTACGTGTACTTTCTTCCTCTTCTGAAACTACTCTTCAGTCTAGTGATGGTGATCCTTTATCACACAGGAGAGCCATAGCAGTGCTAGTAGGAATAACTGGAGACAACACAGAGAAAAAGTAGGCAGAGATCTGAAACCACACACACACACAAAATTTGAGCTATAAAATATGGTAGAAAGAAAAACACTGGATGGCAGAAGACTGAGACACATAATTAATTAATAATGCACCATGACATGAAAAGATCTTGGGTTTTAAAAAACAGTGGTAGGTCCTTTAAGTTGGGTTTGTGTGCTTACTAAGCATATATAGGAGTGAGAAAGAACTCGCCTATGGGATATTTGTGTGTGGATGTGGGGTGTTTCTTGGGGTAGGGAAGTTTCCTTCCTTCAAAATATTTTTCTCCTTCAGTCTTGGATCTAATGAGAACCAAATGGTTCCTGGATATAATTATTTCATAAGATCTGTTGAACAGACATTAGAACTTTCACCTGCTGTAATCTTAGCTCAAAGACAGTTTGCAAGGAGGAGGAAGAGTGTGGTGTCCTAGAGCCTTCTCAACTAAAATCTTTCAATTTATAGATAATAAATCACTTAAAGCTGAAAACCACATTTAAGTAACACCTCATTGAGCCTTTTTAAAAACATTTTCTCTTGGTCTACCACATGTATAAATAGAGTTGAATAAAAATGATTTGTCTTGTTGATAATGAGACTAAAAGCACCAGTAGCACAGTAACAATACATGCTTTCAGAAAAATCCTGTTAATGTTCTTTAAAATACTTGCCATCGTTTAGACAATGGAAAGCTGTGTCTTTTGTTTGTTATACTGGAGGAAGGAAATATTAAAGCAGAAAACCTTCTATATTTTTAAAGGACAGATTTATTTGCTAATAAGGGAAAAGGAATGTGTGTTTGAAAGAGCATGGAGGAACACTTTCAGGGAAGTGCTGCCATCATGGTGAAAGGTGCTGGTGTCCTGCTCACTGGGGAATACTGATTTAGATATCCCAAGATGAAGGCCTTAATGTTACCAAGGAATATAGAGGGCCATGACAGATGCCAGGGGAGAGAGTCCTCTCCTTTTATTTTCTCACTCTTTTTAAAATTTTTTTTAAATTTATTTTTTATTTCTAGGCACTGTTCTGCTCTTAATTTTTGTTCCAGCAGAGCTTTCCAGATGTGTTCACAGCCAGACTCACCTTTCCAGAAAAGGCTGGGACTAGGGATTTTTAAATTGCAAAACTGTAAGTGCCAAGGAAAAGGAGAGAGATGGTAAATCAGTTACAACTGTGAGAGAGAGACACAAAGGAAAAGGCTCCCTCTTCCAAGAATGACACAAATCAGTTTGATGGAAGTGTCTGCAATGGTAAAAGTTTCTTATCTATACCTGGTTCCCCTATAAAAACACTTATATTTTAAAAATCCCTCTGAAAAAATTAAAAAAAATATTAGAGAAAAGAGAAAGAATCATACTATGAGAGAGAAAAGATGGGAAGATTGTTAAGAAGCATCTCTGAGGAAAACCTTTTCCCTGCTATCTCACACTGCAGCTAACTTACTTGATAGTATTTTGGTTGCTTTCTTATATAGACATCCCAAAATTTATTTGCATGAAAATTTCTCTGTATATCCTTAATTAGAACTCATGCCTCAGAGATGCCCTTATGTCTTGTGAATATATTGAGAAAAAAGTCAAATTATGCTTTCAAATTATCTTGCACAGATTTCTGGTCTTCGCAATGAAGAGACCATATTGCAAACCAAAAAAAGTACCACAAAACATCTTTCAGCAAGGATATCTTGCTGCATATGCCTCTAGGGTAAACTGTGGGATGTTGTGGTATCCTAACAGAGTAAAGAGCCAAAGTATTGCTCAGGCATTTCTCAGATTGTACGTCTCCCACAGAACTTGCTTCAGAAATTTAAGAAACAGTCATGGTTATTTTTCCATGTCAGGGCATAATGAGGTATGTCACTCAGCCAAGACTTTTAGGAAATGAGACTGAAAAGCAATGAGCCATACTTAGGACACCAGGCACATTGGCAATGCTCATTAGCAGGAAGTCAGACCTTTTCCTGGTAGATTCAAGGTACCCAAGAGATCAAACCAACATCCTTACCCAGCTGCCTTCCTTCTGACAGTTCTCAAGCTGCTTCATTGTGCACTAAATCTAACGTTAATTGCGTGTAAGTCCATGCAAGAGTGCTAATTAAAACAATGCACCTATCACATACTCTTATGCCTTCCAGGCAGCAAGAACACAAGAGACAGCTGCTGTTCCACGTCAGTGTATGGGAGGATAAGAGGTAATTGACCCTGCAGTTGTTAGGTTAATTCACAAAGGGAAATCTCTTGCACAACTGGTGTTTCATCTGCTCTTGCATTAAAAACAACTGTACCAAAAGCATTCTCTTTATATAAGCTATTAGTATACAGTCATGAAGACTAATTACTTAAACAAAGACTTCCAAGGCACAGGAAATAAGGAAGTCTTGTGCACCATATATTTCTGCTGCATGCCTGACTGACTTCAGAGTCAAAGAAAGCATAGACTCCATTTGAAACTTTTCCTCTGTCTGGGGCCTGCTTAAAAGCTTGTCCCATGTGGGAGATGCATGAACATGAACATCTCTTTTTTACCTCCATTAGGCATTTCATATAGTTTTTCTTCCTGTAGCTGGTCATCTGTTTTCACAAAACAGGTAGAAGCTTAATTATATTTGGTACTTCTGCTCCCCTGCTGAATTCCTTCTAATAAAGTATTGGTTTCACTGGGAGGAAAAAGGAAGTGCAAAATTAGGAATACACATGGACAGGCACACTGTCAGCAAAAGCCTCATGTTGCCCTTGTGAAGTTAAAACAGCCACCTGCAGTGTCAGATAAGATAATTTTCTTTACATGCACAACGCTGTTCCCTTTACTCCAAGGGTTCCAAAGAAATTATTTTTTTCTGTAATAAGGAAACCCACAAAATCCTGCAGGAACCCACAAAAACTCAGTTGTATTCAGTGTATAGAAGAAAACATAGGCCTTTATATGCTGGTTGAGTGGCTTTTAACATCCATAATTCCATGACAGAGGAAGATACGATGTTACATGCCTCAAAGTTTCCCTCTAAGAAGCATGAGATGATTCTCAATTAATGGATGTGTATCTGTTGAAGAGGGCCTAATCCACACTGTTTGGATTCAAGCTTGAATCTGAACTCCCTAAAGGTGCTCATGCCTGAGGTTTTGGGCTGATTTTTTATAGAGATAAAATGACCACCTACATGTATTCATCTAGATCCCAGTCTAAAGTTTATGATGGAAAAGTGGGCTGAGTTTTCATTTAAGATTAAAAAAAAAGTCTTGATCAAATCAAAGTTACATTTTTCAAATATTTTTCAATTTGCTTACGGGAGAAATTCAGAGCAGTTTCTGGAATGTAGACAGGATTGTTTAACAAAATTAATAGACAAGTTGAACCCAGGCCTTTGGATGAAAATCTCAATCAATGCCTGCTAAAAAAAGGAATGTTTTTCATTTTTTTCCCAGAACCTCCTCATAATATTATAGGGCTACATGCCAAAGGAACTTCTCATCTAACCCTGCCCACCAGCATCTCTTGCCTCTTCTGCACCCTGAAGAGGCAAGAACAGATTTTCATGATAACAGTTTTTAAAAACTCAGGCTTAGGTATGCAAATAATCACAGCTGATAAGTAGTGTATTTTGTCTGAACACTGGACACCTTCTAGAACACCTGAAGTTAATTTGGTTTAGTAATCAAGTAATTGCAAGGAACATAAATTAAAGTTCTGTTCAGGCATTTCCAAAAGGGATGCTCAGTAATACAAACTCATGCAATGATTACCAGCTTTAATCTGTTGTTCCCCCAAAGGTAGTTTACACCCCTGTCTTGGAGCATGAAGTGAAGAGAATATCAGTTAAACCATCTGTGTATCAGTAATGCAGCTGCTCCTTCTTCAGCTGCTGTTACAGCACTTTACTCCTAATTGGGCAGTTGCCTCTCCTGACCGAGTTAAGAGCTCAGTATCTTCCATGTTAGCCCAATGGCTGGCAGTTCAGATAGGTAAGGAAATGGATTAGGTATTTTTTAACTTCCATGACTCCCATAATTTAATTCAATATTCATGGCATTAAATGATGTCCCCCCCACCCTTTTCTTTGAAGCATTGGATCTCAGATTTACAAGAAATTTAGGCTTTTGTCTTCCTAAAATGATGTTTTACTTCTCATTTATTTAAAATTTTGGATTTGTAGTGTAAAAGCAGTGTTGTTACAATCCACTACATGCTAGAATTTTATTGTCCTTGTTTTATGCTCTAAAAATAGCGTCAAACAAGTTACTAAAAAAAAAGTTTTTATTTAATGCTACTGGTTGTCTCTATGCAGTTATATACTAACACAGAGGAAGAACAGAGTATCTTAGCAGGATATGGCTGAATTGCTGTTAGATTAAACTTATTTAATTTAGGCATCAGGAAGCTCTTGAGCCTGAACCCTTGTGTTTTTATGACAGAGCTGAGATATTCTGTCTTCTTCTTGAGTGCCACGTGATTAAAACACAAAGGAGAAAAAAAAAAGATTTCTGGTAAACAAAGGGAGGAAGGAATTAATCCACTTTGGGCAGATTTTCAGCCTCATTACTACTAAATAGTAGAGTATTTCTTATATCTTGAGCCTCGATAATGTTGATGGCTGCATTAACATGTGGATTACTTATTCCTGATTTTCAAAATAGCTGCAGCAAGTGAAAACAATTTTAAGGCATCTGTAAACTTACTTAGGAATCTAGTCTGGCATATAGATACTGAAAGATTAGGAAAGCTAAAGCCACCTAGTTTCCACTATTTTGCAATTGCATTAATTGCTTCTTAGATAGAGCAGAGAGAGGGGCTTGGATCTTCATTCTAAAGGAAAAGAAAACAGAGTGAAAGAGGAGATTCAGTCTTGGCATGACTCATCAGCCCATAAAGTGATATGAAACAGGATAATATGTCAATATACTTTTGAAGTACAAGCAAAAAATAAGAAATCCAAATATTTAGATATTCAGACAGTAAGGGGGAGGAGGAGGAAAGACATTCTGCTCATAAGAAGAGAAAGACTGTAGAGATCTGTGCCTTTGAGAAACAGATGTGTGGTCTGATTTCATCTCTTGTTCAAAATAGAAATGGAAGCTTTCCCTAAGTATGTGGTGAAAAAGTCATCCAGAGAACTATGCTTTATGACATCCCAAAATGAGCTAGCATGTTATATGCTACAGAAGTGCTCAATGATTTCTCATGGAATTCTCTGCCCCTTTGAAGTAATTACACGAATTGCTCTTTACTCTGTGGACAGTTTTCCAGTTGTCCTTTATGACTTAATATTAAAAATTTCATGGAAAATACAATATTTACTGCTGAGGGTAGCCCTTTTCAATGAAGTACTTCTCTACTCTTCTTTTTTGAGAATATCTCTGTGGAAGCGAGTTGGTTATCCTCTCCTGTTGTTGGTATTGGGAGATGAATCTGTTAGGATCATAAAACCTGCTGACAATCACTACTCAGCCTAAGCCACATCGGTTTCTCATTCACATCTGCCTTATGCCTCAGAGCCTGTATCAAAGCAGTGAAACACATATAAAACAAAGAGATTCCCTGGATGAGATGCATGAGCCAAAAGAAACTTCTAGGCAAAACAGAATGTATGTTTGGAAAAAGTAAAAGACAAGTCAGCCTGCAGCTAGAGTTATTAAATCTGAGCAAATCCTGGCATTGCCATAACTAGTTTAACATTCTAACAAGGGAAAAAACCAAACCAAACAGCAAAACAAGCACGCAAACTAGCAAAAATAGTCTGGCCAATTAAGAACATAGATTTTTCTTCCCAGTTAATTCACAGAAAAGTATTTCAGGTGGCTTAAAATTCTTCAAATGAGTGCCCAGTTTGCAACAATAGCAAAAAGAGAATGAAAATTTGGTGGAAAGGAGTGGGTCTGTGGAATAACTCATCAAGCAGGGGTGGCAGTAGTTCTCACGTGCGCATGCTCAGTCTCTAGAGGACCTCCCCGGGGTATGGTGGACAGAGGTTCAGAGCCCCTTTTCTCCCAGTGCAATGCATTTAAAGTCTTTTACATTTCAGATTTATGTCCAAGACAGCTTTTTATAGGACTCTTATTGACTATTTGCATAGTAAATAGCCCAGAAAGAGGAAGCAGATTCTACTGTCTTTAACAGATAGTTGGGATGGGGGTAGTTGTAGCTCTGATTAGATACAGAGGTGTTTGTTTATAGCATCCTGGTTGAATACATATAAATCTACTCAAGGTGTTCTTTCTATATAAAATTACTGGAAAAGAACATAAAATAGTTCTGCAGTACTTTTATTTCTGGTTGACTTGAACCAATTTTACGGTGTTTATTCATGGTTTTACCACCAAACAGAAAAATCAGCTGCTTGTAATCCTTGGTCTTTGCTGATAGTTTAACCATAATTGCTGATCTTAAGAGAAAAACTTTTCTCTTTGTAAGGCCATACCTGTGTGCATGAAAGACTTTGCCTTTAGTCACTTATCTGTCAGCAGCCTACATAGATTATACGACTGCCCAGGCTGGTGTGAAGAATGCTTAAATGTTTTTCCTTGGCTACAGGTATGAGAAGTGTACTTCAATTAGTTAAACTGAGAGATTATGTTCAAATAATTTTAGAATTTATTTGTTTATTTATCTATTTCAGTAAAAGATGGCCCATGTTTTAAAAACTGTTGTTTTGTACCATGGACTTAGATTTTGGGAAATGTTTGGAGTATTACATGATTTGTGAAATTCGTAGTTCTTAAAAGCTCATTTACCACAAGGTGGCAAACTATGTCTACAGGTCCAAATTGAAAACAAGATTGTAGATGTGTCAAGACAACTCAGAAAGTCTTTTATTTTCTATGCTCAAATAGAAAACAGTATCATATCAATACCTGGTGTATTGGTACCATGAGTGGGGAGGAGGAAATCTTGTTCTTAAGAAGCAAGAATACATGTAGAGCGGGAAAGAGGGTTCATCATGCTGATGCTTTTAACTCACCACTTAACTCACAGAATGGGCATTTAAACAAACCTTCCAGGTCTTCCTGAGACAGTACTCTGAATTTCATCAGAAAAAAAAATACAAGTCTGTGGAAGCAGCTGCTATACTCATGAATAACAGTTAACATAGTTATAGGGCTTGGTTTGGTGGAACTAAGCTCTACACTGAGGTCAGAACTTTTTCGGCCTAGTAGGACATCTTGAATGCTTTTCCATGGGGACTGGACTTGCATGACATACAAAAGCGCAGAAAGAATATTTGTTAAAATCTCTTTTAAAAGAAATAAACAAACAAAAGAGAATTCCATAGCTAGATGATCCTAAATATGCATATTGCAAGGATAAGTGTACAGTTAGAAGTTAATTTTATTTTTGTATGTGCATTAAATAGAATAGGTAGAAGGTAGTTGGTATGAGTTGCAAGGAGAAAAAAAACCAAACAAAGCAACAATAAAAAGCAAACTTTTTTGTCCTTAGCAAAAGGCTTTTGCAATAACAATGAGTGTGTCATAAGCATGGAGAAATCTCTAAGAAAGGAAGAATTCTGAACATTTTTGACTTTTATTATTTCATTGTAGCTGCATTAAGTAGTAGTCTAGTGCTTGATGAATTTCTGATTGTAACCATTGTGATTAACTGATGCATCTTTAAATAGCAATGCAGAGAAGCCACTGCTCTGAAGCAAACAACAAGTGCGGTTTGGAGAAAGGTTTTTGGTATTTTATCAAGGTATAACTAAAATTCGTGAAGTGACCTGTTGGGTGTTTAAAGAGAACAAGCCAAACCAAAAGGAAAAAAACCAAGGCAGCAAATTTTTGGTGTATGGAAAGAAAGAATTTGTCTCTTTGAACCCAAGTTGTCGGTGAGGGTCTTAGAGTACTTCTTAAGAGGTGCTGAAGGAAAAGACTGAGATGATTATTCCTTCCATTCCTGAGAGTCTGCATTTAGTTTTTTTCCTACCAGGTCCAGTCACATTGTGTGCAAATGCTTTTTGGGCAATCCAGAGTGAACACTTAAGGGACGAAGCCCTGAGCTAGCAGGAATTATGTTAGGCTGCCCTCTCAATATGGAGGTAAGTGACAGACCTGCTCTAATGGCTCTACAAATGATCCATATAGAAGGAGTCTTTAAATAGTTGTTGACAGTTAGTGGATCTTTCCTTCTCATTTTGAGGCATTCCAGTGCTGATGGAAAAAACAGGAGAAAGAAAAAAAAAATCCTCACATCTGTATCCACTCCACAGGGACTTTCTTTATCTGCCATGTCCAAAGCTCCATAAAATGTAGAGAACCTCACTGACACTAAGGAGTTAATGTCTAGGATGAAATCCAGCTTTGGGCCTCCCAGATTTTCCTCCTAAAACAAGACTGAAAACTTAAAAATAATGAGCTCAGCAGTGGATTAGTGTCATCAGGCTTTGATAAAGGTTCCCAGTCCTCCATGGAAAGACAGGTTGCGTTTACTAGATGAATGTACTTTTTTTTATCCTGTGACACATTTTCAGATTGAAATACCTAAAACTTTTGCCTCTGCATCTGGAGTTTGGTGGCTAAAGAAAAAAATTGTGTCCTAGTAGCTGACAGATTCTGAGTTACTGCTGTGAACAGCTGTGTGACACATCTGCAAACAAGGACAGCTGAGTGCAGGAATCCTTCCCTGCTAAGGAGTAGCTCAATGGTGCCAGCAGGCACAGATTGCTGTGACTGACTATAATTACAATAAAATTGATAAATTTTGATAAAGGACAGAAACTCTGCTCAGAGAGACCAGTAAGGCATCAACACAGAGCATGGAGGACATGGCTGGAATGTGAATTCATCTATAATATGAATTGCAGAAATCAAGTTGTCAGGTAACATATAGCCATGTTAGAGGGAATGCAATGTCCTGGTCAGCTGCAGATTGAAGTTTTCCACTTGCATGTGCAGTGGACTTGCACAACCAATGGTGTGACCTGGCTCTAGATTCAGGAGGTTCATCCCGTGACCCAGGTGCAGCAAGCTCTGAGCAGCAGCCGTTGCCATTAACCTGTGAGAGAGCCCATAGTGCAATAAATTCTGCATAATAAAGAGGTGGAAACAAAGAAGGGGGATTGCTATGTTAATAATGAGCTTAATTAATTGAGTTATTAATCAATTATTCAGAAGAAAAACACCAGGAGGAAAAGGTATAAAATCTGAGGAAAAGAGATGGATTCAGATGATGATCAGCAATGCTGAGGATCAGTTTATTTCAAAAAACAGCAGAACGTAACACTTCTGCACTTCCTTGGTGCTAATATGACCAACAGACACTCCTCAGGTGACTGTACTGCTGTGTGTGAATATATTTTATGTTATATTCTGCCACATATCATCACCTATCCCAAGCCAAGCCATAGCTTTTCCTCACAACGTACTTGTTCTAGCCTATGCCTATATGCACTAGGTAGTAAATTATTGTGGTGTGTCTCTGAGTGCTGTGCCTGATTCTACCCTCAAGTCTCCACACTTGACAAAAGAAGCCAAAATGAAAGTGATCCAAAGATTTGGGACCTCTAAAAGAGGTTTGGAAGTTGAGACATATACAATCAATGACTGTGCTCTTGATTGAGTTAAACAGACAGACAGATGTTTTGAGCCCTTGCTTCTTCTAAATCTTCAGGTTTGCTTTTCTTTAGTTTTAGCTACTCTCTATTTGTTTCTTTTTGCTGTACACATGTATCTTTTGATAGATATAAAGTTATGTCTTTTCAATTCTATTTCTCCCTGATTACAGTCAGAGAGATTTTCTTGGACAGCCTGTGAAGTTTGTCTTTTTGTGCAAATATGAATTAATGTTTAAATATACCACTGCTGAATGCATTGTTTTCATGAAATTTGTTTAATTAAGAACTACACCTCCCAGTCACACCACATTCATGAGTTTACTCTGGAATTACCCCATCAAGGTATAAAGGCTAATATGGACCAACATCCATGTGACTGACAGTGAGGTTCAAATTGTAGTTATAAAATGCTCAATGTTCCACCTTGTTCCAACTGGTTTTGTCATCTTCAAATGTTATTGTTATCAAAAGGCATTAAGCTGAGGCTTCAAAATTTTTACAAGTTATTCTTTCATTTCAGCTGACTTAGGCCAAATAACTGTCCCAGAGCAAACACATGTTGAAAGAGGAGAATGTGTGCTGGGAGGAAGATCTGCCTCATGTTAGGTTCATTGTGGGCAGAGACCCATCTATCAGACACAGCCCTTGAAAAGCCCTTCAAAATAGATAAACTAAGTACCAGACACACCCAAGACCTTCACTTCCAGCACAGAATTTCTTTTCTACAGAATATAGTGTACATATCTGGGGAAAAAAAAAAAAAAAGTTCAGAGTTGCATGTTAAGATTCTAACATTGAGAGAAATGAGAAATGTGATTTTGATCTTGTGTTGATTTGTAAGCAAGAATTTCCTATGGAACATTACTAAATTCAAGTGCGAAGGTCAAACAGCAGAATGAATTCATATTTTCTGTTTATAGCTGCAATTTAGCCAAGAAATACATCTATTAGAGCATATACTGTATAATTTCTAGCATAAAGAATTCCATCTGAGCCCAGTTATTAGAATCTTTTTTCCTATTTCTATTATTTGTTTTTCTGTACAGTATTTTTCCCTGTATATCTATAACATGGATGTGCTATTAGTTGTGCTTCCATAATAATAATATCCTGTTCTCACAGACTGTTTTCCCTTGTTAAGACAACACAGAGAAACTTATAGAGGTACCACTATTGATGTCCTTTTTGCATGGATGAAGAACTTTGCCTTTATGTATCTGGAAATATTTCTTCAGAAATACATCTTACACATTTGAGCTCATTTTCCTCTCTGCTCTTCACAGTTGGTCTGCCCAGTCCATTGATCAAAAGAATGTAACACATTCTGTTACAGCAACTGGTCTAGCTGTGGGGAAAATAGTAAATAGTTCAGAGAAATCTTTGTTTAGGTTGACAGTGAATAACCTGACTGAATAAATCTTTAATCTGTTTGTGAAGAGGAGTTTGTTTTGCATTTAGTGGAATTTACCTAACAAGTATAATTAATGTAAATTCCTATACCCACAACTTCAGAAAGAATCAGAGCCTGGAATAAAGTGTAAGTCAGTGCACAAGTAGACAACTTCTAAAATATCTTCAGGCCTTTGGCTCTTGAATAATATTTAATATCTGTACCCAAGTCCCATTTTCAGAACAGGCTGAGATCACGTAGGTTATTTTGCTGGGTAATATATAGTAAAACTTGGAGTTACTTCCATATGCTCGAAGATTGAATTTGATCCTTCACCTCAAAACTACTTGAAAATTCTTTCTTGGGGATGATTTTTAGGGAATAAGTGATTAATAAATCAAGATGCTAAGTACTACCAACTCCTACAAAGGTTAGAAGTGCCTCAGTTCTGTGCCTCCTAAGAGTGACAATTATTTCACTTCTACGCTTCTGCTTTATTTCTGTGTTTTAAACAATACTAGACTTTTATTGCTTTTGGCAAGCAGTGAACATGTCTGATATACCACAGTCCATAATTTTGCACACAAAAGGGATTTTGACACGAAAATTATAATAACTTTGGATCAGTCCTCAGGAAAACCAGAGGAGTATTAGGCTTTTATTTTTTGTTTTCTCTACCAATTATATATCCAAATTCTTCCATGAAGAATATCTTGACAGAATAGATAAGAAAGATTCATTCTCCCTAGAGTGGTAGAAGATTATAAAATACCTTAGTAATAGCGTTTAAAACCACAAAAATATTTCCTTTGTTAAAAGTTGATACCCTTGTTTTCCCTTTCATTCACGAACTGATGATCTTCAAGAAACAGACATTTTTGAGGAATGTGGAAGAAAAATGAAATCCTCTTGAAAATTCTGCAGAGCCAGATGCTAACAAAGTTCAAGCATTGAAGGGTAGCCTGTTCTGAACTGTGGCCCAAGGTTCACTGTTCTGTGGTCTAGAGCTCATGATCCAATTAGTGTTTAGGAGCTTTATAATAATATTTTCGGTTAAGGGACCAGATAAGATAATGTGATGATGCACAGGAAAAAAAGCTTTGGTTGAAAATCCTTTGATTTAACATTGGTTAGCTGATGTTTTGAAGCATGTCTTAGTCTTTTTCTAATCTATTAGATTATAAGAGCTTTATTTTACTACAATAGGGACCCTAGTAATGCCACTACTGTGCAGTTAGTCTTATAAATAAGACCAGAAACCTATTATGTTTATTATGATATAATTGGTACAAATAGACAGGAGTCTTGTCCTAAAAAGTTTTAAATAGGAGATTAAAAAATATTTTTAATGCACTGTCGAAAAATATGTGTTTTGATGTACAGACAAACCATGCACAACTACCTTGCATTTACTGAGGGCTAAGGTTGTATTCATGATTGGGCACTGTACCCAAGTAATCTTTTAAGTGTCTGTATCAGGGAGCACTGGTTGGTGACTTTAGTCCAGGACACATCTGTCCTTCAGCATATTTGTGATTCCAAATGAAACCAAAAGACATTATTGCATAGAGAGAAATTGTGAAGCCTGTACTGTTTAATATAGTTCAGAAACTTTTGTTTCTATGCATTCCCCCAAACTAGATGGGTGAAATAAGAACAAACAAGAAAACTAAATTGCAGAAAAGGCAGCCCTGCTTCTGAAGAAAGAAACAGATCATCCCTCAGCAGAAATGCTGGAGAGAATGTTTTGTGGAATGAATCACATGTTGATCCTTGCTGTAGAAAGAAGACTGTTGCTGCATCCTTCCCTTAAACAAAGCTGAGCGTGCCTAAAGAGCTGCTCACCAAAGAAGGGGACTGATCAGCTGAGGAAAGACAGGTGACAGATGGCTGAGAAATAGAAACATGGTGAAGAGCTGTATGCGGTTCCACCTCCCCCAAGCAGTCTGAAGACATGTTCTATTAGGTCTGTCACTTGTTCAGACATCTTTGGTAGCAGGACAGTGTATCAGGTCAGAATTCCAATGGGGATCAGAAATGTGTACCGGTAGGGATCAGAGAGGTGTAGCTGAGCAGAGAGAGAAAGGATGTAAACCTGAAATGGGGTCAGCATGAAACAGCTGTCAGAATGAACACATGTTCCAAAATTACTCCTGTTTCACTTACGTATGTTTAAAACAGAAATAAATATATTTTAAAATATTTTTTCTCAAGTGGTTTAGGGAGGGAAGTGGGAGAAAAGGGCAGCCAATATTACATCCTTCATATTCATATCAGATACATCAACTTAGGGATAAGCATAGTCAAATACCTTAATGGGTTTCATACCTGTTGAAGCATGTGTCTTGTGACTTCCCTGCTTGAAGGAATTAGACACTTGTTTTGAAGTCACACAGTCATTTATATCTTCTTTATGATTCGAGCCTGTGAATATTATGTTGCCATGGATGCTGGGATCAATACTCCAGGAGTTTTTCAGTACAATTTCAAAAAAAACATGAAAGATAAGTGTTTCTTTTATTTTTATTTTTTCTAAAAGTGGAGTCTGTCTGTGGCAGGTACAGACCTGGTCAGTCAGCTGTTTTCTCCAGCAACGGGAGCAGTGCTGTTCTGTTGATATGAGGTGTAAATTTCCACAGAGGTGTGGCTCAGGACTAACATCTGGTTTTCAAAAGCTCAGGTCAGTAAAGGGAAACAAATTAAGTATGCTAAGCCTCTGTTTAAAGGATTTAATATATTAGTAAAACAACAACAAAAAAAGAAGATGGAAAGAGAAGCAGTGAGCCACCCAGCTCTGTGTAAACAGAGGTACTAGGCTTAGACGCTAAAAGGATATGCAGAGCCACAGAGGACTTTTCAAAATCTTTGTCTATATTTCAAAGACAGAAGAAGGTGAAGGGCCATATCCAAATTCCACTGAGGTCATTGGAAAGTCTTGTGTTTACTTTGATGAGTTGGACCTAGTCTTAAAAACCAAGCTGGTTTCCTCATATTACTTGACAAATGTTGCTCAAGAGAAAGGAAGAGTACAGATAGACTGAGGTGTGTAGGCTATGCTTGGCCAGCTGGCATGCAATACATGGCTGATGATCATCCTGTACAGATGGTTGGTTTGGATGTCTGAATGTTATTAGATTTCCACTACCCCACAAAAAATCAAAAGATATCTGAGGTACGGTTTGGGGCCAGTCAGACTGATCCTCTGGATCATTGTGGTTCTTGTCCAAGGCGTTACAGAATTTGTCCTGCGAAATACTCTGGAAAACAAAGGCCTTTTCTTCCAGAGAGCATCCAAAACAAGTGTGATCATTCTAACCTGCTGCATTTTCCCCAGAGGTATTCTGACCTAAATCTCTTCTGGCTCAGGGCTTAGCTAAGATGCTTAGTTAGACTTCTGGAAACCATTACGCCCTCTCTGCCTACATTGATTATGCAAGTGTCCCAAAAAGTTACCACTGGGTTCTAGAGGCTTTATATGCCACCTCTTGCTGATGTTTGGCCCTCCCACATCTGGTATGACCTTCCTCTCCCTCTGCTGGAAAGCTGCTTCCCCTCTCATCCCGGTTTCTGACTCAACTCCACCTGCTTCTGCACAACCTTTCCTTCTCCATGAGCAAAGCAATCCACTTAATGCTTGTTCTGTTGAACAATAGAGTCAATTTGCTGCAGCAATCAAAGATTGTTAAAAAAAAAAAAATTTAAAAACCACAAACTTTTTAAACGTGTCTGCCCAGTATAAGAATAATAGTAAGTTACCGAGTGTCTTTCCTATTGCTGAGCCAAGCATGAAAAATGATTGACATTCTTTCACAGTTAAAAGGTGTAATGAAAAATACATAATTTTCACTTTGTTTAGGGGGTTGTATTTTCCCTAGGTAATCTCCAGTTCATGGAAATAGGGTGTTTCTGTTTTCTAACATGAGCCATCTGATGAGAAGAAGGACCATGACCATGGTTAGGACTAATTGACAGAAAAGCAGATAGTTTTAAAAATGTTATAAAATGGAAGAAGAGTCTCTGGTTAATAGGCAAGAGGAGTTCTAGCAGAGGAAATGGAGAAAATGTAATGAACAATGAATAGAGGAATAGTTGAAAAATATGTTTAAGAGCTGACAAGAAGGGTGGGGTTGGGTGAAGTGGTGTGAGAAAAATCTTATGTTATCAGCCAAAAAGAAAACTTTGAAGTTACCTTCAAAAGCTGTTTTCAATATTTCCTTTTTCTTATTATCAGCAAGTCTTGGTGGAAAAGAGACATGAACTTTTTGATTGGGAGAGAGTAAAATAGATAGCCTGATATCATTTGTACAAAGGATGACTGCAGTGTAATACTGCTACAGGCAACAGCAAGGCTAATGTCTTTAAGCCAGCTAAATCATGAAATGTTTATCTAACTTTCAAGACCCCCACAACTATCATCATTTCTTTTTCTGATTTCTCTCTTACCATTCCTTTTCCTTAGATGTTCTGTTGATGTCTCAGGGTTGACTTTAATGTCCTCCCAAAGGAAATAGCTGAAAGATCCAATATGGTTTCTTCTTTAGAAGCCAAGAATGTTTTAGCTCTTTCAACATTTTTGCATGGAAATAGGAATAAATGACACATGGAGACTGCTTCATATCACTGTTAACAATTCGACATTACTTTGCTGAAATACTTTATTTATATAAGAATGAAGTTTTAAATAAAGATACATCTCTTATAAAGGGTATTTATATGTGATACTCACTATTTGCCAACAGCTGTAGATTGTGAAAGATGGAAAATATTTAGTTCATTCTGCTACAGCTGTAGGTATTATTTGGTTTCTCTAAGCTTGCTTTGCATCTGATTGGCAAATTTCCAATCTGTTTTTGAAAGCAGAAGCCTAATAAAAAATGTAAAGAACACTGGTTGAACTGCACTTCTTTCTGATTTTCTAGGGGCAGTTACACACACCGGTGTTAAGAAACAGTGGAGCAGATACACAAGAGAATGTTGGTGACAAAACAGGTAAGAAGTTTGCTTTCCTGATCAATCGCTCAGCAGTCAGTAATACACCCAGGGGACAGGATCACTACATGTGAATTTGATCAAGCTGCTGTTAAAGTTGGATTCTGGACAAACCGAACTGCCTGTTGAGTGAATCGATCGACATCAAAGAGGAGCTTACACATTACCCTGTTTTCTCAGCTCTACCCAATCTCTTTGTTCTGAGCCATGGCCTTATTTACATGTATCTAAAACCAAATGGAAAATAAAATACAAAACTGAAGTGGTTTTCCCTGTTAAAATGTATAAAAATAGCTGTTTTATTTCTTTTCTGAAATCTTCTGCCCATTATATTACATCTCAAAGTGCTAATTTCTTTATACTTGTTTTATTGTTGTTTTCTTTCCATCCCATTTTACCAGCAGAATATCAGACTGCTTGGACTTGGACAAAGACCATTCCAAGACAGCCGAAATCCCTGTCATGGTGCCACGTTTTGCTAATAACTAGTTACTAGTATTAACAGATGTGCTGATCAGAGCACAGCATGCTGCAAACTATCTTCAAGAAGCAGAGCAAATCACTGCAACCTGAGTTTCATATATGTAAAAGTGAATATTTGCAAAGGTCTGAGATGGTTTTTTTAGTCATGTTGCTCTCACTGTGGTGCGTGTAAAGCAGATCTCTTCTGAAAGGTCACTGTTTTTACTGGCATTATAAAGATCCATCTTTCTAGGGCCCTAGTGTTAAGGCTCCTTGGGCTGTAGTAAATTTAGCCTTTGCTCGACTTCTTGTCAAATTTGGGGAGAACTCGTTGTCGTGGTTTAGGAACTGTGGGAAGGCATGAGATGCTTTCAGTAATTAACTGCTTCCCCCTTTGCTTGCCATGTCCTGAATGTGCACAACACCCATGTTTAGGTTTCAGAGCCAGTCAAGGCAGCAGCAACCTGCTTTTGTCTCTCCAAACCCTCGAGGCTGTGCTAGGCTGGTTCTTACCCTCTTACTACCCGTGAGTGAGAGGACTTCTGTCTGTGGGTAGGAAAGCTGCCTTTTTATAATAACACTGACGTTAACTCTGAATGGAATTGCTTTATATGGCTTTTGTGGTGATTTGTCAAGCTAAGGGCTCTTTTCTGATGGGAAATGTGCTTCATGGTCTGCTCTTAAGATGTTGTGGTTATTTCAGTTATGCAGCACCACAGCCCACTATTATAACAAACTTCTAAGTTTTAAGAGTGGTTGTGCTGATGCCTGACAGCTTTGTATTGTCCATCCAGCTCACTGTTGTAGGTGATTGTATAAGAATTAGAGAAAAGAATGGAAATATAAGGCACAAACCTCTTGAAACATTGCACAGGAATGACTTCTTGCACCTCGGGTACTCAAAATAATTTAAATTTATAAATCCACCCGTGTGGTACCCCACTACACCCATCATCTTTTGTGTTTTGGGGGGCATCAAAACTCAGTGACCTGGGAGTGGAATGATCAGAAGCAAAATGAAGAGTCAGGCTCAGCTGTGAGAAAAGGTAGAAGAATATAAGATTTTGTCACTGAGCACACAGAAGGGATATGGGTGCTTTAATTCATTTTAGTTCCCCCCCATTTCAGGCGAACAAGAAGCAATAGAAATGTATGAGAAATACACAGGAAGATGCTTTTACTTAAAGCCTTGATTCCTTGAGAATTTAGGTGTGGATTTTGAAGGCATTCAACAGAATAAGAAAAAATTAGATTATTTTTATACACTTACACATTTGATTATGAAATCTCACTGGGTGGTGGGTCACACAAATATCTTTTGAAATTCAGTGAGTTCCCAATAGGTGAGCCCAAATTTGCATGGGACTAAAGCTTGAAAAGAATGTCAAATTTCAAAACTTTCTCCTCTTTTTGAGGGCACATTTTTTTCCTTTTTTTTTTTTTCCTGTTGTAACTACATACAACTGAACTAAAATGAATTTGCTGAAAGGAATGCAATTTTATTTTCCTTATTAACAGGAAAATTATTAAAATTCTACAATTGTTATTAAATTTCAGAGTTAGGAGACCAGCGGTTAAGTTAAAACCTAGCTAAATTCATAAATCCTTCTACTTATATCATGATGATGATTAAACTGTTTTTTATGTACATTTCCAGGACAACTTGGCATAGGGTAACTCTGCCTCCCTGTTTGCATCTTCGAAATGGCTATGTCTGACTTACTGTGTACTTTAATGCTCTTAGGAAATCAACTAGCACATGATGAAGTAGTTACTGTCACAGCCTGAAAATTAAATAGAGACAGAAATCAAGGAAATAGCCTTGCTTAAGCTGAAGGCTTTTAATATAATTGAGCTTTCTGGTATTCACAGGATACTTTATTATCTTGCAATATATTGGGTTATTACTGGCAAGCCACAGTGCTCAGTCCTTCATTTGGACGTGCTGAACATCAAATCCTTAATTGACTCAATCCAAAGACTGGATTTATAGCTGAGGTGAAAATGACTTCTAAAGTTTCCTGAGGCTAAAGTCAGTGCAGCCAGATTTCAGTGCTTAGCAGCCGGTGCAGTGTGAGCAGCTCTGGGCTTCTTCAGTACATAAAAGAGAGAAATGCCTGGAGGCTTAGCACAGGTCTTTGGTGAGCTGTTTCAAGGCTCAGGTCTGGACAAAGATCTCAACAGAACCAAGCACCTAAGAGAGCTGCCTGAAAATAAGTAAAAAGAAACTGATTCTTATACACTATTACTTAAAAGTAAATCCTTCAGACGTTTTTCAGTGCAGTTTTAAATAGTTCAAGTCATTGTCCATCCATCACATTCCTTCAGATGACTTTTTACAGCTGGATCAGGATTTTCCTAGATGTGGAAATAGTTGCTAGAAATACTTTTCTGTGTGCATTCTCTTTTATATGGAAGTGTCAGTAACTATATGTCACCGTTCACTTCATACAGTTTATTCCACATGTAGAAACGAGTATATAGGAATCACTGTTTGGTCTTAGGTAGAACAACTTGAGGACAACTTCTACAGTTTCAGAACAGCTTTCCCTTTCAGCAGTTTTTACTGTTCATACCTGTATATGTGCTTAAACACAAACACACACACATACATTCATGTTTAGACAGAATTCAGTGCAGAATGCCTAATTTCTCTATGTTTTCTCTACATTGTACAGCTCTAGCCTTAGAATTCAGTTTAGCAACTCTTTGTGAGAGTCCTGTAATTATACAAAGCAGTGAAAACATTCATGAAACTGTTTTTAAGGAAAAATAACTGAATTGTTCATTATGAAATGGAAAGCAAACTTACACTTATAAATTCCAGATGCTGAGATGTACCTGACGCTGTCTAAAGAGCTCAGATTGAAATTATATATTCCTGTAGCTAATTAAAACCATAGATGGGACTTCTGCTATATTTAGTAATACATAAGGTTTTATTTCTTATGTTTGCATGCTGGAATTTGGCTAAATAAGTGAAATGGCAGGATGATTAACTTAGGCTACAAGCCTTTGTGGCAGAAAATATGGTACCTAAATAGGTTCAGTTCAACAACAGGCTTAAAGGCTTTGGCCTCCATCTTGTACCTTTCCCTTCTCAGAGCTATGTGTTGGCCTCTTACAGTGTTTGGATATAAAGGCAAATTGCTTCCCACCTGGCCTTTGGCTGGGTTACGTCTTCATTTTTTGCTAAAGATGAGTTACCCTTAATGGTGTTAAGAAAGCCCATGAAAAACACAAATTATTTTTCAAGTTCAGGATTCAAATCAGCATCGGTAAAATACGAAGTTATGCTTGGTGGTGAAAAATTAAAGTATTTGATGTTTCTATGTTGGACAATGAAATAGATTTTGTCCAAAGAATGTGTACTCCCAAGATGGCAGAAATTGCTTGCTGTTTATATTTTATTAATCATCATTCTTACCATCAATGCATATGTTTTCAGTTTAACAGTGCAAGTCTAAGGACATCATTCTACTTGCCTTACTTAGGGAAAACTTTGTTCTTTCTACTTTACTGATCAATTTGGACAAAAATTGCAGGTTTTTGCAAATACATTCAAATATTTTTCTGACTTAATGTTCTACAATTAGAAATAGTTTACATGACAATAATTGAAATAAGATAAAAGTCCTTGGTTGTTTTATGTTGCTTATTTCAAGATTGTTTGAATTGGATCTTCCACATGTGGCAGACTCTTTGCCTTCATACATTCAGTGTGATTCAATTACATTTATTAGGAGACTGGCACCATTTTAAGCACTGCAGGACAATTTACTAACCTGCACATGCTGCTCCCGAAGGCTGCATATCTGTCAAAAGTTCTGTTCTATACCCATTTATCCTGTGGTAATAAATATCTCCAGTACCATGAGATACTCCATTGGTGTTGGGTACCTGTGTTTGGCAACTGAATGAAGACTTGCTGTAGATGTAGAACACACTAATTAAATTTGTGTGTTTCATCCATAAAGAAGAAGATCAGAGGCACTCAGAATAAGAACGTAGAGGCATTTTTCTGAAGCCCAAAACATGATTTAAGAAGTCCAGCTTTGGCAAAAAAAGGATTTGCCTGAGTTGATCTATTTACACCTTCCTGCCCTCCTATGACGAAGTTTTTTAGAGAGACCTTCCTTGGCCTACAAATAAATCAGCATACAGACTTTCAGCAGATCCATTTAGGGGAATAAATAGAAGTTACGTGGCAGTTAAATTACCTGAATATGCCCCAAACACAGGGAAGCAGATTTGACCCTGGTTTGTTAGTATTTCCTGTCCACGGTGAGTGTATGGAAGGCTGTTCCCTTACTTTCCTTACTTCCACACAATGACCAAACTGCTGTCTGGGTCCTGAACATTGCATGTTACATTTTTGTACTTCAGTGTCCACAGCTAAGACTTTAGACTCCCTAAAGACTTTTGCTGAGCATGTGTTCTCAGTGCCTGAAGTATGAAGTTTTTTGCCTCTTATCAAGGTCCTGTCATGGTTCTAAGGAGAGGCAGTGGAACACACTTACCTTGTTCTCTGGCTGCAGTGAGGTTTCTTCTCAGAGCACACTCACCTCTTTTTCCTCTCCCCTCCCTGCACGATTGACCAGGGTAAGGAAGAGGAGCTCTGCTTTTCCTCAGGAGCCTTGCATTGAAGCACACCCTGTTTGACTTCAAAGATCTTCACTGCCCCATATTTACCACATTCCAGAAAAGTGCCAGAATTTTCTGGGCTGGAAGCCCTCTAAATCCTTCCTGTGCTGGCTTTCATATTTTACATAAAATGATTAAATATGCACTGGAGCAGAGCCTGGAGTCAGAGCTTTGGGCTTGTTTTACCTGTGTGCTGCAGAATCCTGGGCATGTTCTTCTCTGACTTTCTCTATTGATCTCTCTTTCTTCTCCTTCATAGAAAATTAGGTTGTGCAAAGTGGGTGATCTTTCATGGGACAAGCTGGAAAACATCAGTACCAAAATAATTTATATCTTCCAACTAGGATCCCATTAAACATGTGGACTCAAGTCCCTGCAAAGAAAAGGTAGCTCTGAACAGACATTGGGAGAATCAGTTGCCCTTATGTTAAAATAAACCACAAAAAGCTTTCTGATACAATGAAATATCTATTACTAATGGGAGGCTACAATGTCTAGATAATAGAAAGTTGGGATAATATAATTTTAAAGAACATATCGGGCATAAATCCAGATGAAGACATAGCTGAAATGTGGGAGATCAAGTGCACACATCTGCATGGTTTGTGAAGAGATGCTGGGTTGAATTTAGGCTTATTTATACTCGTCTTAATGCTGGCAATGCCATTGGGTTAATCCATCCAGAACCATGAAGACTCTGCACTGTCCTTACTGTGTTTGGGAGAGCTGAGGTTCCTTCACATGTCTGGTTTGTGCCTTATAGGGCTTTTTAACTCAGACTCAGCTCAAGTCATTCACTTGTGTACTGAGTCTGGTCAGCAGTTTCTGGAGCAGAGTAGTTATTATGGAGAGGTAGTTCATGAAGTAATAAAGCTTATTTATGATGACCTAATCTGGCTTTCTGTTGAGACAGCCTCTCTCTCTGCATCCAGGACATGGTCGATCCAGCACCCACCCAAGGAGACTACAGAAAACTGAAAGTTGACTTCAGGCAAGCTGAGAAATAAGACACAGGGTAAAGGGATGCAGTGGTTCACTGGAGAGAAATGGTTGTGTATGAAGAGTGGTGGAGAGGATGGTGATATTCACATTCTGCAGTCTGGGGTCATGCGAAATGCTGCATAAAATTCTAGCTGTAGATTTTATCACTTATTTAGTATGCAATCTGTCCTGCTCAAAAGACAGATTCTCTGAAACAGTGAACAATGAGCAGACTTCACTTCATGAGAGAATGCACTAGAGATAAAGGAGATATTCTATCTACCTCTTAATTTTGGGAGTCAATGTGAAACAAAGAAAAGGAGTTCTAAATCCTGCCCTGCCCTAAATCACAGCTTTCTCTGTTGAGTTGTGCTGTCATGCATTGCATACTAAGGTTTTGTTTGGTGCAACCAAATAAAGTCTTTTCTCTGATTATTCTTTCTTATAGTGTTCATTTTTTTCCAGTGCAAGAAAAATAACTGTAGACATTAAAACAGTGATGTTGTTGTGTAGTAGCAATTTTGCAGTAATGTATAAATTTAAAAACCCTAATTCCTGCTCAGTAATTTCCAGCTCAGGATGTGTGTGGTAGTATTCCCAGGCACAAAGTTCATCTGCGGTTTCCTTAATAAAAATACGGGCTGCCATTTATGAAGAGAAACTTGAGGGAACTCCTAGGTTGTGAGGCTGCAAGAACCCAGTCCTCTTTAAAATGCAGGGGGGGGTGGGTGCCTAAGTCCCTCGGGGTCTCTTGGTCTAAGAGGGACCCATATCCCATGGATTAATCCCCTCTCCACATCCTGGCAGTGCAGACCTTGCCTGAGCAGAGTGTGATGGTCATATATCCCTGCTTGAAAGAACGCTTATTGCAGCCAGATAAGGAATATTCCTTTGGCCCTGATTCAGATGGAATTGAAAAGTATGATTTTTCTTGGAAGAAAACTGAATCTCTTAACTGTTTTCTCCTGCCGCCACAGCACAGCTACTGATTTACAGCAGCATGAGGTCTACTTTTCCATCTACATAATATTTGGAGAAAGCTTATGGCAACATAACGTGTAAATGAGTATAAGCAGAGCGTGTTTGCTTTTCCTTCCTGCTTGTCTGTATAAAGATGATCTTGACAGTATCTGTTTTGTGTTGAATGCTGCACACCAGGGTTCTTTACACTGATGTTTGCACTGCAGGTGACAGCTCCTATTTGCCTACTGGGAATAAACCTTGCAGTTTGCACCATCTGGGAACAAGAAAACACAGCAAATCCAATCTCCCCTGAAGTAAAGCAGGCACCCGAATTGGTACCATCAGCACACTGGATGTTTACAGGGGAAGCCAACTTTAAAACCTGGATGACTCTCCTGAAAAACAGTGCTGGGGAGATGCTGTGAATGAATGTATTTGGGTAGCATAACCTTACCTCTTCCCTAGCTGGCACAGGATTTTTTTTCCTGGGCTCCCCTCAAGATTTCTCTGCCTTCCCAGTAATGTGTCTGAGCTTCCCAGAGCAAGGCGTGGGTCAGTATCTTGTCAAGTCAATTCTCTGATTTTGTATTTTCCTCAATCTGCTGCTCATTTCTGTAATTACATGTGTAGCCCCGGAAATCAGAGGTAAGGGATATAGCAACACCAACAACAGAAAAGAATATTAAAGAGCTTCAATATTAATTACTATTCATTTATTCTGTTGTGGAGTTGGTTGGTTGGTTGGTTGGTTGGTTGGTTTGTTTTTCTCCCCAAATGTCTTCTACCTTTGTGGTATTTACCCATTTCTTTCCTTTCCATGCCAGTGGTCAGGGATTGACAACATGCTCCGCTGGTCAGAGCAAACAGCTTTTGAATTTTTACACATTTTCAATTTGAAGCATTCCTAACTTTCACAGGGCAAGAATTATAAGGCTCCCTTTCAACTGTTTGTAATTTATGACTGCTTTCATGAAAGGATTAAATGCATTAGCCACAAGCCCAGTCTTGCCTTCAGTATAGCCCCAAAACCTCTATCAGTTGTAATGTGCATTTTTGCAAACATACTTTTCATGCAGAGTATCACAGAATCATTGAATATTCTGAGTGTAGAGGGACCCACGGGGATCATCAAGTCTGACTCTTAGTCCTGAACAGGACATCCCCAAGAGTCACACCCTGTGCCTGAGAGCATCGTCCAAACACTTCTTGAGCTCTGCTAGCGGTGGTGCTGTGACCACTGCCCTGGGGAGCCTGGTCCAGTGCTCAGACACCCTCTGGGTGAAGAACCTTCTCCTAATACCCAACCTAAACCTTCCCTGACACAATACAATGTAGTTTTATGGGTCTTTGAAAGAGCACTTAGATATTTCACCAGAATTCAATTTAACCATATGCTTATAGAATAAAACATGGCCATACACCAGAATGTTGTTATCCTTCACAGATTGAAATCTGGTGCAGCATATGTTGGTCTCCAGTGAAAGCCCTTCTGAAAAAAGCAAAAGCATGCAGTGATCTGACGCTAACATTATAGATATTAAACCCTTTGTCCCAACAAATCATATCATTTCATAAGCACATATCATTAATTAAGTATATTTTACTGATGAAGAAGATTATTATTACTCTAGATAGATTGTGTCTAGATAATTTCTCTCACTCTTACATGGTAAAAGTTTTCTACATGGAGTCTGTATTCCCTCAGTATCCACTCATCTGTACATAACTTTGCTAGATTAAAAGACAAAATAAAACAAACAGAAAACCCAAACCACAGCACACAAACAAATAACCCCATAAAAATCATAATCAAATTTCTCTGCTTCTTCTCAGTGTTCCAGTCTGCTGGCAATTTTTTTTTCATCAGACAAGGCAAGTCCCTGTTAGTAGTTGGACTGTCACTCTCAGTCATATTTCAGCTTTCAGTTACATTTCTGACTTTTTTCTGAACTATTTCTAGTTGTTTAAACTTTATTCTTAGAGCAGAGGCACTCTAAGAAGACACAATAACCCCAGAGCAGTAAACATGACAAATAGAGAGGTAATGCAAGCTTCCCACTCACTTTCCTTGGTTTTCATTATACTACTTTTTGATAGGCATGAATCAGATTGAGATCATGATCAGCTATATATCCACAGTGCCAACTCTCCATTTTCATGATCACTGCATCCCAGGAAGCATTCAAATATTTAAAATTCATTGCCTGCGTTTTTATTATTGGGTATATACATTTTATTGTTGGTAATAAAGACCCTGTTAATCAGTTTTCTTCATTACTCTTCATTTTCATATGATTTACTGTGTGAAGGTATTTAGGAATTGGGTGTTTTCAAGACTGTTGATAAAAATATTGGATGGTAATTTAGTCTGAACCATAAAAAATATTACCTACTTGATAAACCCTCATTGAGGAGTGTGTGTGGAGATTTAACCACTAGGAAGGTTTTAATCCTCATAATACGTCATATGTTGATGTTATAATGTGCCCTTTTCATAGCATGTTGTGTGATAACAGTCAAATACCTTATACAGTGTATATTGCATCATTTACCTTTATCAGTGGGAATGTGTAATCTCATTGAAAGATACTTTGACAAGAATTGTTTTTATAAACCCACATTGACTGACTTTAATGACATTACCCTACTTTGGATTTTGAGTAGTAAAGCCCTATATCAACTATGCTATTATTTTGCCCTATGTCAATGTCAAGTTGTCAGGAATATAATTACCAGATTGTCCCACTTACCCATTTAAAATATTGGCACAAGATTAATTTTTTCCAGTTCTCTGGAATACTCCAGTATGCCAAGACTCATGCAATCAAAATACTGTTATTGTTGTTGTTAAAAGCAAAACAAACACCATTACCCAGAGATTTCCTCACTTTGGTCTTATAAAACTCTGAAACTTTATTCTGACCTAGCTACTAAATTAACCCTCCCAAACTGCCTTCTGTCTGCAGGTATTCTCAGACTGGAAAGTGTATTTTATAGCACTTTTATTGATTTATACAGTTACTAAGATTTTTTTTTTAATGAAATATATAATTAATTCTGCCAATTCACACCCAGAACAAGTAGTCTAATATAGAGGTTTGACCATAAAAATTAACACCACTTTTCTGTGTTCAGAAAAAAAATATAAGCCCAGATATTCCTAAAAATACTTTTAACATACCAGTTGGATCTAAGATGTATGTTAGAGACAATCCTCACCACTCCTATCATTTTTTCAACCAGATTATCTAAAGCCACTGGAATGCACTATTCCCTTCTTGTCTGTGGAGAAATGTGTTACCTTTCACAGAAAACCCTTCTTGACTTACAGAGAGGTGGTGCCCACCCAGTGCTCATCAAACAGCACAAAGCTGGCACATGATTATCATATATAACTGGGAAAGCCTCATTGGTTCCCTTGACTAATAAGATAAAAAAGCAATGAAAAAAACAGACTTTTGATCTGATGTGGTACCAAGCACCAGACTTCAGCAGGCTGAGCTATGGCATTCCTCCAAGTTTCTGTAGAAATCCTCTGTGTGGGCAGTCCCTCCTGAGCTGGTTGCCAGTGGTAGGGAGAAGTATCTCACTCCAGTCAGCCCTTGTCATGCCAGTGGGATGAACTGCACCCTGGAACACCACGTGCTCTCTCCTCGGGTGAGCAGGAGCTTCTCTGTGGTGCACATGCACCTTGCAGCTGTCTAGAGTTAGTGTGGAGGATTCCAGCGTGGGTTTTCAATTCTAACACTGTCACACGCGTCTTGGGTAGCAGTGATCAGTATATGATGCTCATATATAAAACAGGGATGTTGGCGTTGTCACCACCGATTTCATGTTTAGGAACAATGGTACTATTTAGCGCTTGGAAGGAATGCATTAAAGTACCTGTCCATAGTAACTTTCCAAATCAGACTGCATTGAGGTTGTCTCTGTGGCTTCAGTAATGTTTTCTGAGAGGAAGGAGCCATACAAATGGTCTCAGAAACTCCAGTGCTTGTATTTTCTGTATATTTACTTAAGACTTATCCCCATTCCTCCTACTGAGGTTTGCATCACTCCCTGAGGGCTGTTCATCTGCATTATAGAACAAGATCCTCTGGGCTTTATGTTCATATTTACCAGAAGAGCAGTCAAAATTTAAAACAGTTATGCACCAACAGGTATCTTAATTCAGATTAGCCCCATATTCTTCAAAAGAGAAGAGAATAGCTCTGATGTATCCAATGACTTCTCAGAATAAAATTTTTATCATTTAGAGCTTTGTTGTTTTAGTCAAAGGCTTTCTAAACATCTAATGAACTTAAGATGGCTTTATTTCCATAAGTGATACTGTTAAAATTAGAGTTTGTAAATATTTTCAGCCTCCATGTTTCTTAAATGACATCAGTCTTACTTTAAAAAGAAACAGGACTGCAAATGATCTCAAGTGTAAAATTAAATCAATGATTAAACTTTTCAAGTGAGTCTTATTCATTCAAAAATATTTGTACAATCCCTATTCACAAGCTTGCTTTGTTATTTTTTAAGCTATCTAAAAATCATGTTTGATTCCTGGTATGTTTATTTAATATAACAGACATATTTCTAGCCTCACCTGCCCACACAGGATTTTTCTTTCTATTCACTTCAGACCTTGCTGTGCAAAAAAGCTAATGACTTGTCTGTCTTCATTCGTTTAAAGAATTTGTGTTAGTCAGCTCTGCAGAGGAAGGAAGCGTTTTCTAGTAATTGAGGACCGGATCCAAATCAGCTAAAATGAAGAGTAGAGTTAGTTCAGGAATTTTTTTCTGGAATGTTTTCATCAGGAAATTCCAATTCATTAATGCTTTTCAAAGGGCCACGCTGGTTTTGATAAAAACTTCATTAGGAAAATCTTCTCATGCAGTGCACAATTTTTGGTCAAAACCAGAAACAGACATGCTTGGATCCAAGCTACCAAGATGCCAGTGGCAAGAGCAAACACTCTTTTGCAAGAACCAGATTGAAATTCTTCCTTTGCAGCAGACAGGGCAGACATTTAAGCTTGAATTTCTCTCATCCTTCAGGAAGGCACATGGATCAGCGGCTCCTTGCTGCTCCTTACTTTCCTTCCAGTGTCAAAAGGGTTACAGCCAACATCTCTAATCTCTGGTGAGAAAAAGCCATGCTTTTTCCTTGCTCCGGAAGAGATGGTCCTTCCTCTGTGTCTGGGTCACATTTTAGTTTCAGTACTCGTGGGCAAATCCATGATCTACCAGACCCAGGTCTAGATCCTCTCTAGAGCTAGAGCTGCTGCTGTGACTTCATGTATTTCTATTTGAAAATAATTTTATTTCATCATTTTCAGCATATAAAATTGCATCAGAAGGAAAGAGCTTCCTTTAAAAGATTCCCTCTGGTGCATTGTCCTTTTGTTCTATCCATCAATAACTCATTATTTTTATAGATAGGTTTGAAGGATGAGATTTTAGCAAAACACCAAACAGAAGTTCACTGTGAGCAACTCAGCAATGGAAAAGCAATAGTTCATATGAATGAAATGCGAGAGAAGCATCAAGTGTGGGAGGAAAAGAGCACAGAAAAGGAATATTCATATCAGAATTTATGGGTGAATGTATTAACAGGAGCACTTACACTGTACAGGAAACAAGTCTGAATATTATGAAATGTGCCAGAACAGGCAGGGATTTTTTCATGACATAAAAGTAGATTATTTTCCTGTGATTACCTTCATATATGTTTGAATTTCTAAATAAATTAGGTCACCAAACAAGCCAATTTCTAGTAAAGATTTCATGGTACCTTTCCTCGGTCCTTCTTCCCTAGCTCCCTCTTACAAGATTATTGTCTTCACCTTGTAAATTTGCAGGCTTAGAAGGCATGTTTAAACATGCTCTCAACCACCTCACAAGTCTGCCTATCAAAGGCTCCATTTTGCAGTTGACATCTGCCAGAAACTTCAGGTGTCCCCTATGGCTGATTTTATGGAAGTGCAGATGAGGGGGATTTGCTCACAAAGGCCGGACACAAACCTTGGCATAACTCAGTGCTCGTTGGGAACACTGGGACTTTGTTCAGAAGTTAAGCCTTACCTCTTTAAAACAGGGCTGTTGACATTTCCTTTTCTTACATTCATTTTTTTCTGAAGTTCCTTCAAAGCAACACAGAGACAGGAATTTGTTTTTTGTATTTGCTTCAAAGATCTCATTAACCTTACGATGTTACAACATTGAGTCCATAACATAATGGTGAGATGCCTTGTAATTCTGCCTTAAAATTAAGCTCTCACTCAACAGATTCTCCCAGCCCCCAAGGGCTGTGCTCAGGGAAATCTTAACAATCAGGAGAGTGTAGCAGGTCTCTGTGTGACATAAAGTAGAGTGAAGGAGCTAAACATAAAGCCAAGGTAAAGCAAAGTAGATGAGAGACTGGCAGATGAATGAAGGGCTGAACCACTGGTTTTGGGAACCCTTAGGGCTTTCTTAGTTTGTTTTGAATCTCTGCTGATCAACATTTTTCTGGCTTCTGTCTCTTCTGCTGTCTGATAAGTGGCAGACAGTTTCAGATGGACCAAGCCCACAGTGTTTAGGTCAGGTTTAGATTCAGTGTATTTACGCCAAATTGCATCAGTCCAGCACAACAGCCCTACTGACCTTTCAGAAAAAAAATCCAAAATGTAGATAAAGCATTGTCTTAAACTTGCCAATTCTAAGTTAAAATATGGTTTTCTTATTAATTTACTGAGCTTGAATTCCCTTAAGATGAAGGGCTGGATGTTTTGATTATTACAACATCCTTCCTTCAGCCTCCAGATATGCAACTTGCTGTGCTCAGAGCCATTCAGAGCATTGCTCATCAGTCCTGTGCTTTTACGGTGTAACACTTCCCTTTTGCCCCATCCCTGGCTCTCCCTTCTCTACAAACCTAATAGAAGCCGCTTGTCTTCAATTTTAAGGTCTTCTAGAGGCTTCCAGATTTATTTTTCTTTTTTATTACCCAAATGGTAACTCTGGGCCTATCCAGTGTTGTTTCCTCACTACTTACTTGCTTTCAACAAGCACCTTAGTGCTGCTGCTCTGTTTCCATGAACCTCAACTGATGGCCAAGCTTATTTCAAACATGATGCTTTATGACATTAGAACAACTTCTGGTACAGTAGGTTGTCTGAGAACCAAATGTCCAAATCCCTTTCCTGCCACATATCTGAAGGTTCAGCTGTTGTGACAGCTGACTTCCAGAACAATTTGTTTGTCCTGCAGCACTTTCTTTATCCCAGAGTGGACGAGAAAAAAGGAAACTGGATGAGGCCTGTGACTGAATGAATGGTTCAGGTAGCCCACAACAGATCCTGTAAGCCTTAGATCAGGGACTGTCACTTTATTTTCTGCCTGTAGAGCACTCATTACAGTGGAGATGTGTTTTGTGATGGCAAGGGAATATTATGAAAATAAAAACCATCATACTACAAAAGCTTCATATATCACAAATATTTCCTTTCCTAATATTTTGTCTTTCCAAACGTTGTGCCAGACTTCTCCAGAAGTAACAGAAATACGAATTTGCACGTTTGCAGGTGAATTGCCCATTAAAGGTGCACAAAGCTCTATATAAAGTTACTGGGCCATGTAAGCTCAACTATCCTAATCTTTTAAAAAACTCCTCCATTTTAAAAACTACAGGCTTTCATGTTACCCAGTATTATCTGCTAAAAATTCAGAAGTTCTTTGTGTGCTTTTCATTTACACTTCTACCATAGTAAATGGAGGGGGTTGCTCATCTCTAAACAGCAGTTGTTCACATTTCAGCATTGGTGGGATAAATGTCTCTAAACATGGCAATACTACCTCTACTAACTTTTATCGATTAACTTGAACAAAGTGTTGAGTCTGGTGAAACAGTGTCCTTTTGTAGTGTGACCAATACAAGTACTTTTATAGTAGGAGCATCCCAAGAACCAGAGTTAAAGGCAGTTGGAGATGCTCCAGATTCTGTTACCTGAGCAAGTCTGAGCGTCCCCATTTTTATAATAATTATATCATTTGTTAACCCACATTTTCGTTTTCACTATGACTAGAAATATGTATAAAACATTCACCAGTAACAAAAAAATACACGTGGGCTTAACACTTTTACATACTTTTCCTACTGTAAGGTACAATATATAAATGTCTGCAAAGAGCACAGAAAATTTGAAATAGTAGCTCTGACTAGACTGCTTAAACTAAAGAATCATGCCAAATCCAAGAGCAAAACATAAACTTGGAATATCCCACCAATGAAGAGCCATTATGGTAAGAGTAATCATAGGCCCTTGGAATATCATGTTGATCTGTAAAAAACACACGAAGATGAAATAATGCAATTTCCACTGACTTATAATTAAAACCACCGATGCAGTCACCCTATCCAGACTTTGGGAAACATGAGAGGAGTTCTCTGGCTAAACCATACTGTTTTAGTGCATTAATTTATTATCTCGCATACAGATTTTGCTGTAATGATGCACATCAGCCAGTGTTGGATTCGTACATGTCTCTACACAGTTCCTATACCTGGCGTAGGTAACAGGGAGCCTTTCCAAAAGATAATATGTCAAGACCAATCTGCCACTTAAATTATCTGAAAAGGAAATGTACAGTCAGTAGCACTTGGCCTTTCTTATGCTAAATCCTTGAAATAATCCCAAGCACAATAAAACTGTCAGAATATTTCTTCTACTCACTTCTAATAGGACATATATTAATTAAAACAAGCAATGTGTAATAGGATGCAGAACTTGCTCAAGTGTGCTCATGTATTGAATTTCAGAGATGAGAATTCCTCCAGATTTCTGCTTTGCAGGCAAACATTGGTTTCCAAGTCTTAGATTTTAATGGGGGTGTATAGACTGATGGCTCCTCCTTGCACTTCAGAAAGGACTAACTATACACCAAAGTCAGGGTCAGGTCTTCATTCCACTTTAAATTTTTTCAAAACTCGGACCATCAGTCATCCACTTCTCTCTGGCTGGAGCTATGCCACTGAGCCTTCCCAGCTCTCCAGAAGTGCCTCCTCTGTGGACCATTTGGGTAATGGTCACAAACTCTCAATTCTAGTCGAAAAGGTAACTTGTATCATATAGCTGCCCCTCCCCAGATGAGTCCTTTAGATCATTGTAGGAATTAGAGAGGACTTTTTAAATAAAATACTGGTACTGGGTTATATTTAGAATACATTTTCCATCATCTAAAGAGAAGGGCAAAAAAGTGTTTGGCTCAAAAAACCTGAAATCCTCCCATCTCTTTTCTTTCCTTCCTCCTGTGAAAGAAGCTGTTGCCTCAGTCATCCACACTGTCATGAATAACTGCATTTCTACTGCAGATGTAGAGTTCTTCCCACTTGATTGCACAAGTCAGGAGGGCTGTAAGTTCAAGTGTTGGTTTCCTGAAGACCCTTTGTCCAGTATTTTTTGGCTTGGAGTGCAAAACTGTGAAATTCAAAAACCTAATTGTTTCCTTTTGTCCTGTTTTTTGTGTCTCCCTCAGTGAAACAGACCTGAATTTACAGTCACAGTTTCTTTTTTAATATAGACTGATTCACAGTGCTTAATATTTGTCAGTGTTGGTCATGATACATTCAAGCTGTTCGCTATCTGAATTTCATTGAACAAAATAGGTATCTAATGGTAGAACTTCCTTTCTTCATCTATAAAGCAATGTACAATATCCTTAGTGCTGAAACTGCTAAATCAAATTATGTTTAGCTCCATAATTCAAGTGGCTCCATTTTTTCTGTTGGTCAAATGCAGATGGTTAAATTGTTTTTTGAATATGAACCATAATATTTCATCATACAATTAACTCAATGGTCAAGCAGATAATTATCTTAACTTTAGTGAAGTTTATTCATTACTAGAGGTGTTTCAGGTAACTAGATTCTATTACATCCTAAAAGAAAAATGGCATTTAAGATTCCCCCCCGCCCCCCAAAATAAATGTATCCACAGACTTAAGAAGTCTAAATTTGTATGGATTGTTGCACAGTAGGCAGAGAAAGACCTAAACTCAAATCCATTCCCTCCCAGGAGTCTAAATGAGTTACTCTTTTTTGTATTTGTATTTGCAAATATCTTTTAAACCAAAGACATAACTATTCTAGCTGAGGTTAAAGCTACAGTGGAAGCATTCCACGTTTTAACATATCTTCTTACTCTCATCACCCGGGGTAGAGGAAGACTTATATATTTTGATTTTTTCCCTTGATTCTTCACAAAGCATCACTGAACATAACTGAGGTTTAGGATGGCTTTATTTCTGATGTTTCTTGTTTTTGAGCTTCAGCTTTTGTGTCTTTCCTGAGCTTGAGCTTGTATAAAAAAGGCAACACTGGAGGCATACAAAGTGAAACATATTACCCTCTAATCTATTGGTTTTCCCTGCTGTACCGTGGCATCCTCCCTGTTTCTCTTCCTCTTTGGTGTTACAGTAAGGCTAGATCCAAAAAGAGCTTAGATTTGCTCTTGGAATGGAATCCAGATTGCTGTGCTAGGTGCCAAGGTTTTCTTTGCAACAGTAAGAAAAAAGAAAAAGATTATGCTAAGCTTCAGAAAAGTAACCCAGCCAGTCCCCTGAGCAAACCTAGTTGATTGGGAGATCTAGGCAACAGGAAACATATTAGAAATACAAGCGGTATGTTCTCTGAAATATTACCTCTCTCTGGAGCTTAAGTGCATTACTCCCAACTTTTGTGGTTGCAAATTTAGTAGTAAGCAAAATAAGCCACAAACCATTCAGTGATCCTAGGATTAGCTGGCATATGACATTTCAGCTAAACCCTCTTCCCCACCACAAAAGAGTAGCCACAACAATATGATCCATTTGCCTGTGCCGACTCCTGAGTCAGATCTGGGCATTGCTTTCAAGAGTGTTCCTTGGCCTGGCCAATACTTCTGCTGCTCCTGCCAGGGATTTGGATGTGCAAGTTATTGTGTGACAGCTCATGGGCACATTCCTTGGCTTTGTCACATTCACTAATGCAGATATAAGTTGTAAGGCATCTTCATCACTTCAAAATAAAGGAGGCACAAACTCTGTGTCTTCTCTCTCAAGTAATGTCTCTAATTGTTGTGCTACTTTTTAAGCTATGCTACTTTTTAAGGGGAGTGAGACCTCAGTTTGTCTTATATCCTCTTTTTGAACTCTAGATGACTGAAGTGTGATTATTAAAAACTTTGTGCCCTGTAGTTCCTATATTGTACACACATGATAAGACATGTCAGCTCATGTTCTCTACTTTTCTGCAATAAGACCTTTGAAAATACCAGCTCATATCAGCCTGATTTTTCACAGGCTAAGCTGCAGCATTCTTATCTTCAAAGCCTAAAGTAATTGATCATCTCTCTTCCCTTCTATCTGAACTCTGAGACAGATCCAAATAAGTATCTCATGTGTTTAGCTTTTTTGTTGTTCTAGGAAATTTCTATCACAGAGTTATTTGCTCTCTGTTGTCCTTTGACTGTATGATTGCTTTGACACTGAAGTTCAAAGAGGGAGGTTAAACAAACATTAATTACCGTTATTATTACCATCCCCAGGGTAGCAATATAGAATATTTAGCATTTTTATGTAACTTTTGATTGAAGCAGGGAAAAGGTGAGCAACTGCAGGATGATAACTGTGAATAGAGTAATTCCACATGAGGCTAGAAAAGGCCATGGATCACCTGCACCTTGCTACTTTGTTCTCCTAGATTTAGAGATTGGGATGTTTTGTTACAAGCATGCAAATAAAAGGGATGAAGGTTCTTTCGGTATATGAAATCCTGAGGCTATACAACCATTTTCTAATTCTGCATAAGTTGCAGAAACATGATCATCAAGGAGTTCACTTGAGCAGAGATTCACAACAGCAATTAAACAGCAATGCAGGACTCTTGGCAAACTGATTCTTGTATCAGCATTCACAGTTGTGACAGCCCATCTTCCCTATAAACATGTGGAGGAAGTTTCACCAGTGACTGCATAACATCAAATATCTGGGCAAGGAGATAAAATAACCAAAGTTAAATAAAATCGTGACTAGTATGGAGAGGGCAATGATGACTTGGTTATTTGCTGTTTTCCAGCACAAAAATGGGGGCACATCACATGAATTTAGAGATTTAATAGAAACAAAAGGAGATGGTTTTCTGGCAGTGGGTAGTAGTTCTGCAAAATTCTTTGCCAAAGGATGTTGTGTACACAAGAAGTTTATGTGGATTCAATAAAAAATTAGTCATATACTTAGAAGAGACATCTGTTGGGGGTTACCAAAGAGAAAAACCACACTAGGCTTAGGAATTCTTACACTGAAAAGAGCTGGAAGATTTAAAAAGATGATGAAGGGAGGATCCCGTATTTTTGGCTGCCTGCTTTCTCTTCCCTGGCATCTACTTACATACTCTGGGCTTTGGATTTGGCTATTTAGAAGTGCACTAGCCCACTGGTGATGAAACATAAAAGACCTTCTGAAACGCTCTTCTTCATTCAGGTGGCTTCAGAGAAATTCAGGGGAGGCAGGAGCCCTCTCTGCAGGTGCTGAACATGGTTGCACTGCAGCTGCAAGGAGCCCTTGGGAGTACCCAGAGCCCTTGATCCCTGCTGCCCAAGACTGCACAGAGGGTTAGTCTGGGTGCTGTAGTTAGGGGATAGCCTGGAACTGCTGGGGTTTTGAGCAGTTTGAGCATGGCTGCTTTCATGAGATCATATCTTACTCTCTGTAGGTGTAGGGGCTCCAAGAGCCATTCTGGTCATGGCACAGGGGTGGTTGTCTTCTCTTCATGAGGCAGGGTATGGGGGAAATTTGTACAGGGAAAGATCCGGGGAAAATGATCTCCCACCAGCATACCCCATCCACCAAGCAGCAGGGTGTGGGATCCATTCTCCTGATTGAACACTCATTGCACTATTCAGTGTAATTCATTTTCATGCCTGTTTTATTACTCCCTTCCTTGAAACTATCCAGAATGACGTCTGAGGCTTACTCAGCAGGCAAACAAAGTCTGTTCAATTAGCATACACAGTTCACTACCCTTCATGGTAGTGAAGGTGATGTTACAACCTCCAGCCCAGTCTGTACTGAGCGTTTCAAGAACGTGTCATAGGAAGGATGGCTCCTGCACACTCAAGCCAGCCAATAACTGTTCACATTAAGAGAAGAACAACATCTTAGTCATCCCTGTTAAACTTCTGTTGCTGTAGGAAATACAGGCAGGGATCAGCTTCCAGTACATGGACTATTCCAAGCCCGGATCCACAGTTCTAGTTGATGAAAGCAGGGAGGGGATTCAGTTCTGTAAGGGCTGGACATGACATAACCCTAAACCCTTGCTTTACGTCCTGCTCTTGGCCCCTCAGACTCTTGAAGTACGCTGCTGGAAATGGGAAAATCAGAGATGGACTTCCCATTTGAGCTAGTGCAGCTGTACTTGTGGTTTTTGATAGAACTTGGCATAGATACTGAAATTTAGGCTCCCTATTCCCAGTCCTTTCTCCAAGGCTAGAGACATTTTGCACTTTCCCACCTTCTCTCTGATTGTAAACTGAATGGCTCAGATGAGAGAGACAAAGCAATGCCTGCTTCATGCACCCAGAGTAGTATTTGCATGCAAGGGTCAAGTTGCTCAGTGGTGTCAGGGATAAAAAAAACACTTTCAGGCAGAAGTTTCAATGCCTGGAAATTTTAATCCATTAAATTTAGTTGCTGAATATCTTCTGGCATCTTCAGAAGGAGGTGGTAACTGCACAGGAGTTTTAAGAAAATGCTGATTTTAGCCCCGTGGTTTTGATTGTGGCAGATGAGAGCATTCAGGGCTGTGCTTGACCTTCAGGATGACCTATTCCTCTGTACTGCAGGAAATCCCTTGACAAGCTGCACCAGCAAGGGGCTGGGAATGACAACAGCAGCCAAAAGGGAGGAGAGCTATAGAAAGGTGAGGCAGGGAGCACACTGCAACAGCCTGAAGGGTCACTAAACATGAAGTGTGCTTTATGTCACTGTGTCAAAATTATCTCCCCATGGGATGGCTGTCTCCTGACATACAGATATTATTGCTATGGAGGGGACAGCCTACTCTAAATCCTCAAGTGGGGGAGGTTAAAAGAGAATAGATCATATTGTAAGACTGAGGTTAATATAGAATAGATCATATTGTAAGACTTCCTGTCCCAAGGGCAGCTTAGCATATGTCTGGAGAATAAAAACTTTTAAAATAATTTATTTTCAAAGGTTTCCCCTCATCTATCCAGCAGATTGTAGATATATATTTGCCTTGAGCTACAGCTTCCCTGATTTTCCTGTGAATTGCATTTATATGTACTTTTCTAACATAGCAATTTTTGTAAGGATGAAGGCCTACCCTCATCAGACCCTCACTCTGGTAGGACAGAACTCTTTTAGTTAATTTGCAGTCTTTGGAATTGACTCAAGAAAGAATAAGTACACAAAAAAGCAGCCTCAATCTCTGATATTATAGCAGCTCTGATATGTACATACTGCTCCTCTTGTCTTGGAAATTCATAGGAATCTTCTAGTCTTTTATAGGAGCAGCATGATTCAGAATACAGTATATGTATCTCAGTGTAGATATTTAGACTGCTGGGCTCATGTTTTCCTGTGTTTTATAGTTTATTTATGTATCAATAATCCTGAAACATAATGCGACAAATCTCTGTTGTTTATGCTAACGTTGTTACCTAGAACACAGTGAAACTGAAAATGTGTATATTGGGATGAGCAGGGTTCATTTATGTCATTGAAGATCTAGCATAGTCTGTATTTTGCAAGTAATTGTGTTACACATGTTGAGATTTTCTTTTTATTTTGGTCATCAGTACTTCTTACATTATATACATTACATTCTTACATTTTATAGAAGTTGTTTAATTAGGTCAGGAACATAGACAGTGGATGACAATTTAAGAATAGTTTCCTGATAAGCAGTTGGAACAAAATTCTGCAAACTCTTATAGGATTATAACATTTAAATCTCTTGTGATGGCTTAGAGTTCAACCAGAGTAAAACTCATAAAATTGACTATAACTGAAATCATTCTTACTGATGGACAAAATTTTAAAGCCAACGCTTACACTTGGTAAACTACAAAAATCTTAAGATCATTATTTACTTTATAGGATGGTATGTGATGTACATAATAGGTTAAATGTTGCTTGTACCTTTTTAAAAGCTATGAGGACATTTATAGTTCCAAAAAAGACTTTTATTTTTTGTAAGTTATAAACACAAGCGAATGGAAGCAAAATAATTGCAGACTATGGAAAAAGACAATCTAAAGAAATAAGATTAAGCAATTAGAGATCTATTATGCCCTGGCCAAACAGGGAGAGGAAAAACACTTCTAGAGGTCACATAAGTCCAAGTTCGCCACTGGCAGCAAAATGTACACAACATTTAGAGAAGTCTGCGGAGCTCTAGACAATACTCCAACAAATAATTTTCACTTGTGTATCTGCAAAAGCCATCAGCAGCAGAACAACATCAGGCAGCCTGGAGCAGATTTACAGTCCTGGCTGCACTTGGTAAGGAGCAGAGCTGCTGGTGCATCCTGACGTGGCTGCACGGAGCTGCAACCTTCTGCTCCCCCATGTCACAGCAGGTTTTGTCTCTGTGCAGGCACTGTGAAAATGGAGAGAAAAGGCATTGCCTGATTTATTAAACTCACAGCTCATAGTCAGGATGGATTTGTTATGACAGTTACGTGTGACTTAAGAGCTTAGGTTAATCTAGCCAGTCTGTGAATTTTGTAACAATGTGGACTGTGGTTTGAAATCAAAGATAATTTCTGGCTGGTTTAGGTCCTTAGAAAAAAGTCTTGTTGTGCCCCTGTTTTCCATAGTATGTATCAGAATATCTACCTACTAGGAGGCAGTATCCTCAGTAATCTCAAGTGGTTTGTCCCCAATTAATTCATTTTCTCTAAACTAACTGCACACCAGTTGAGACGTTTGTCCACTGATTTTGCTCAAGAAGGACATAAACCAGACATGAACTAACAGTTCAAGGGAGTCCTTTAGACTGACATTTAAATAATGCATAATCAGAGAAAGAAAAACTTGTACAAATTACTGCTTTCTTTCTACTTCATACTTATGAGCATCCCTGTGATGTTTAAATATATGTTGATTTTATTAATTTGTGAGTAAAGACAGTCTCTTCCCAGACTTTTCATTAATGTTGATCCTTACAGTGTTCCCACATCAACAGCTCTTTATCAGAGTTTTATAGTACCCATGTCCCACTTTCTGTTCAGTATTTATTCTTTGAGATTATCTTTTTGCTCAGAGTGACTCTGTTCCTGGTTTATGACTTGTTTACAAGGATCTCCTTAGTTACACACATGTTGATGTAAGCTTTTGGATGAACTTTTCAGGCAAGCCTCTTGGGGCTAGAATTCACCCCACCTTTTTGCTGAATGGTGTCCTCCTTCGCAATCGCTGCCAACTCCTCACATGTTTTAAACTTGTCATGGGTTATGTTACAGCAGCTAAGAAGTCAGTCCCAGAAATGATTCCTACACCATTACTGGTGATGTAACCTACTGCTCTTGTATAAAAATGGCAACCATATCTTTGCTGTTGAAAGAAGCAGTAAAGTTAAAACAGCACACACCACTAAATTATTAAAAGCAGCCTAATCATGGCTTTAGATCAGGTAAGGATTGTGTGTTGTACTGTTTTGTGATAAAATGGAAGAGGGAACCAGAAATCACTTTTATAAGCTGCAGACACAGAGTTTTCACTGCAGATAAGAGAGGAAATTATTTTGCTTTGGCTGCACCCACTAAACAAATGTTTCATTGAATCACAAGTTGTCCCCACAGTTTTGTTGGGAAGACATGAAAACCAGAATGACAACATCTTATTGCTGAGACACTGAAGCACTCAGAGCCCTATAATGGATTTCTGAGAACACAGCAACCTGCAGAGAAATGCACAAACTTGCCTTGAATTCAGAATTACTTTGAATGTACTTTGGGTGCTTGGGTGTTCAACCACTGAAAGGCCCTGAGGTAACCTTCCTGATTTCCAAATACCTCTCCAGGAGTACAAAATCCTATGCCACGTCCACTCTGTGAATTTCAGACAACTGAAGCAGAACCTCTGGTCTTCACAAACAGCGTGGTATAAAACACATTGTGATCTAGGGTCAGGAGTAAATAAAACATTACACCTGGAGTATTGTAAATTTAGACTCTCAATAGCACTCTGACTCAAGAACAGACAATACTAAGGTGACCTGTCATTATCAACAGCTCTCCCATGCTTTCTGTTAGCTGTACAGATGGAAACCAGAGGATCCTGAAGTTGAATGCTGAAAGCTCTACTGCCAAAGCTTTTAGACTTAGAATTTGACAGATCTTTTGTTTTTAAAACCTGTTTGCAAAATCCAAGGGTTTTTTTAAAAGGTTTATTTTCCCCTCAAGGAGTCTAAGCAATTGGTGCCAACAGGCCAGCTGTCAAGTTCCAGTACTATATATCTGTGTAGAGTGAAGTTGGATTAATGGAAAAATTCGTAAGAAAGCATTTCAGTGTTGAGATTTCCAAACTGCTTGTATTAATAATAAGGGGGTTGGGAAAAATAATTTGAAATTATCCATATCTTGTTCTAGTTTCTCAAATCTGGCTTAAGTGGACCAATTCAAAGACATGCCACACAACTATGGCATTGTGAAAAAGGAGATTATTAACTGTTATGGACTCCAGAATAGGTAATGAATTGACTGTATGCCATTGTCATTCCTTAGTAACACAAAAAATAACAATAAAACTCTTTTAAAATCAAGATGAATACATAGTATCCATTAATATGGATCTCATTAACCTCATATAAAAAGGGCAAATGGGATTTTGAATGCTAATGATTCACTGGACAATAGGGAATTTGAACGAGATGGATTATAAGGACAAACTATCTCGAACATCTGCTAATTTACCAGTCTTAAAATAAACTTATGACAACAGCAGCATGTGCAATCAAATCTGCCAAGTATCGTTTATTAAGTATAGTTGAAGATTTTGTATAATTGCTTTACAAGAAATAGTTATTTTCCAAAACTATATCTGATTGAAAGATCAGGCAATTTCCCCTAATACTCCAGTCCTTTACTCCCTGGTATCTTAAACTTAGGGTGGTGGTAATTGGATGATCAGTTTTGCAGTTGCAATCATTTGTTCATTGTTCTAAAGTAAAACTGTATTTTCCCCCAGTCTACCCTATAACCTCCTCCTCTGTGAGCCAGAACATTAAGATTTTGCTCAGTATATTGTCTTCAGCAACTTCCAAAGGACTGACTCTCACCTGCCCCTTGCATCTAAACATAAAAAAAAAACCAAACAAACTCAACCTTTTTGATTGAGAGTGGTTGAACACTCAAACAAAATGTTCAGAGAAACCGTGGGGTCTCCATCCTGGGAGATATTCACACCCATCCTGGACATAGGCCTGAGCAACCTGCTTTGAGCAGCTGGGTGGGCAAGAGGCTCTCCAGAGCCCCCATCCAATCTCAACCAGTTCTGTGATTCTTTTATTTTCACTAGCAACAGATACATGTTATCCTTTAAAGGCTAAAAGGGAAAAACATTATTCTCTTTGCTTCCAATATGACAGCAAAATGTTTTTCCAGTGATAAATGAAAGTCACCAGTTTACACAGGAATGCCAGATTTTAAAAAAATGGGGCCTGCAGATATTTAGGCAGCTAAGTAGCTACATTTTAAGAAGTGCTGAACTAGTCTCCTCAAAGTGCTATAAAAATCAGGCCAGTATTGGTTTTGCACCCTGGAATCCCGGGTGCATCAGGTGGCTCCTTCACTGTTGAACTCTCGTGCAATTTTACTTGAACAGCTTTACTGGTCCTGTTTCCCTGACAGCCTGAGACTCAGGCAATCATCTGCTTCACTGAAGTGAAACACTTTTCTCAGCTTTCTTCAGGTAAAAAGCAAATGGGTAAAAATTAATCAGACTTTGAAGGCAGAAGAAGAAAAAAGGGGTCTGGATAAAGAATTAACATTCTCAAGTGGAATTTGGACTCTGAAAAACATGTTTGTTAACTAGGGCCAGGTGACAAAATCCTTACTGGCTCTTCCTTCCAAGGTGTCTTTGTTATATTGCTATAAGTTTAAAATGCATTCTCCTACTTGTTTATTTTGGCAGGAGTGAGCAGAGTTGTTCATTAATTGTGATCCAGAAAAATGGAAGTTCCTACAAATATATTTTCTGAGATGAGCCATTAGTATTAGGATCCTGATCAAATTCTCTTCTTGCCACCACTTTCTTTTGAAAAAAAATGTGAATACCAGAAAGATATCAATCAGTGTTTATGCCATACCTTAATGGTGAGAGCACTGTCTGTAGAATTTGCAGAGCTGAGTTTCATTTCCTGTTCAGTCTGAAAGGGTCCAAATTCAGAAATTCTCCATCCTAGGGAAGTTCCTTAACTCTGTGGCTGAGCTGGGAACAGTCAGACACTTTTGCATCCCTCCTACTAGTATTATGCTATTAAGCAAAGGCATGAAAGATTTATGAGCTTAGCAAGCAAAACACTAATAGAAGTTTAGTCTTTCAGCTGAAAATGAAGAATTTTATTTTGTTTCCTGCCTTGGTCCCTGTTTAAACATTTTTCATTAAGCTGTTGTTAAATGGAATACAGAAACAGGAGCCCAAAGCATCCTGATGTTTTCCATTCAGCAGGGATGGATCCTTCTTTTAAAGCACTGAGGAGGAGGAGGCCATGATTCCAAGGGTTAGTTTGCTTCCTAGCAAGCATGAAACCTGGGGTCCAGGTCTGTTTTAACATTAGGGATTCAAAATTCCTTTCCAGAAGACTGCCTTACCCACAAAGACATATTAGGTTATTTTAGAGGGAATAAGCATTGTTTTCCAGTTGGCTTAGTGTGCAATTCACAGGCCAAAACCAAGCACAAGCAAAATGGAAGTTACCTCATATTACAGACTGGGGGCACAGAGAAGACCTACTTTCTAAACTCCTTTTTTTTTTTTTTTCCCTTTTCCAATGATATTGTTTAATGTAAACTGCACAAACAGCTAACAGAGCAGGAAATTGAACTCAGATGTAAGTTGAAATCGTCCGAGGTGAAAGAAACTGTGAAACCATAAGGTCGTCCCTTTAGTTGGAGAGTTGCGTGAATGCTCATCTGTTATGAAAATGCTGGCATAAAGCTGGCATGGTACAATTTAAAAGAGGTGGGCCTGAGTTTTTATTTTCCCAAAAAAATTTTCACGGAGCTGAGATTTGAAGTGAATACAAGCAACTCTACCCTAGCTGTGGAGACCACAGGTTGGGTGGTGGCAGAACACTCAGGTCCACACTTGTGATTGATGTTTTTGTTCCTGGGTATCTTTCCATTTCTTTTGTAGGTACTGGGTTGCTCTAACGAGACACCTTGTTCTCCCACCCAGTTCAGGGCACTGTGGTTTAGCTCCCTGAGGGAGACACCCAGCAGTGAGAGACAATGTGGTGCCCAACTTTGAGGTGTCTCCTCCCTTCACCAGCCCAGGCTCCAAACTCTGCATTTGTTTTCTTGCCTGGAGGATGACTCTAATCGTACTTATTTGTATACTTTTAATACATATGCACAATTCTTTGAAGATTTCTAAATGTTGACTTACAGCAAACCCATTTTTTAATCTCATAGTAAATCTCCTGGTCCTCATTAAAATGAATAATATACGTTTATATGGGTATAATTCATTTTGCATTAAATAATACAGCTACGGCAAGAGCTACAGCTGTAATACATCTTACAAGGTAAAGATCAACAAAAATGAATCTTATGTGCTGTACCATTAGCAAATCACTGATTCTTTCTCCAGGTGGAGGCAGGCATCTCAAGAGGGGAAAAATATTTCTAGAATGACATTAAATTAGTTCAACAGTAAACACGCAGTAATGAATTCCTGGATTAGAAGAACATGGCTATTCTGCTGCAGAAATTAGCCAAGTTAGTTTGGAACATTTTTTTAATGCAGTCAGAAAATATCCCAAATGGCACCGGAATCTAATAAATGCAGACACAGTTTTCAATCCTTTCTTCATTGCTCTGTGTATGAAGTAGAAAAGGATTTAAAAGGAAATTGATGTCAACAGAAGTGAGGGTGCCTTGAAAGTACATCTTCTCACGAACCTGACTGCATTCGCATGGTTACCAGATGATTATCTCCTCGCCCAGCTCAAACCAGCCCATCTAAGGCATATCGATTTATCACATGTAGTAATTAAAGCAAGCACAGCTTAGGGGAGATAAACTGAAAACCCTGACAGACTCTCAGCTGGTTTAAATCAGTGCAGATCCACTGATGTCAACGGGCTTTTGCCAATTTATACAAGCTGAGAATTATGTCCCGTGTGCCCACATTTCATCCAAGCCCAGTTTGGACTCACTGCAGCTAAAGTGTGAGATGGAGAAGATGTTTCTAAGTGGCTCCTTGCCTAATTTAGGGAGCAGCCCTGGCTGCTTGGGTACCTCTTCTGGCTGCTGCAGTGCGGCAGCTTTCAGGTCAATAGCACAGGAAGAGCATCACAGGGAGGAAACAGAGTGAGGAAGTGGAAAAGGTGAAAAGAAAAGAAAGAACAATCAGGCAGTTACAGAAATAAAACAAGCTTTGCCACTAAGTTTCCTGGACAAATCTGGTTGGCTTTAAACTCTCACCCCATATTTTTCCATGTCACTGACTAACTTCTGAGGCTTGGTGTTTGGCATTCCATCTGAGTCACCACAGAATTTTGTACCCATCTGTTCATCCATTCATTCTCCTGGTCTGTTGCCTCTGCAACAGCACCAGAACAGCTCTACAATTTATTCCAGCACCTTTTTGGGTCTCCAAGCTCCATCACAATTTTTTTCATTCTTGGGAAAAATAGTAAAAAACCAAATCCAAACCCAGATTTCTCAGCTCTTCCTTCCTTAATGGTGTCTGACGTCTGGATTCACAGAATGTTTTTAATTAGTGATCATGGTCTCCTGATGTCAGAATGATGCTATCTGATGCTTGTCAATTATTTTCCACATTTACCAGGAGCCCTTGTGGCCACAGACAGATCTATTTATTTCTTAACCTCTTCCTTCCAAACACTACCCATTTTCTACAGATCTTTCTCCATCTTTCACTCATTTTATTTTTTTCTTTCAGTTGCATTAATATTATATGGTTGGGTCACTGTTCGTCTGTGCCACCTTCATTTTTGTTTCCCACAGCAAATGAGGTAAAACAAATGGACCCACAAACTAGTGTGGAAAATTAAAGTTTATTTTTGCTTTTTAAACCATGCATATTTCTTTTCTGAGATTCATGACAACAAACAAGGGACTTAACCTGTGACCCATTTAAACTTGTTTCAATGTTTTCGCTAAGAAACTTCTAAAGAAAAAAAAAATCAACTGTCTGCTTCCCTCAGAATTCTAAAAGAAAATAAGTAATTCTTTACAATTTCTCCTGTATCAGAAATCAGTCTAGTTATGCTACTTTTTCTTGAGGTTTTTTTCAGAAAGTTGAATGAAGTTCTATATGTGCAATGGACTGTCCATTTATCCCATATATACAAATTCATGACAACTTTTGATATTGTTCTGGTAGTTGTCATTATGTTGTGAAAATTTACATTAACTTCCAATTTTTATGTTAAATTCTGTTGTTTTATTATCAGAAACGTTCATCTTTGTGACTGTTTTGAGTGGCCAGAGACTGTCCATTGTTTATTAGCAAGGACTATTTGAGATTAACAACTCTGCCTGCAAGAGATGGAAACGATGCTGCGAGCTGGAAAGTGGGGTAAGGATTTGCACCAACCAGCAGTGCAGTCTGACACTTTCCTGATGTGTTTACTGCCAGCAGTGCAGTATCCAGATCTCACACACAGTTTGCATTAAAGTTGATGGGAGATGTTTCAGTGGAGACAGCCATGAGGGCACGTCTTACCCCAATGTGTTTGACACATGCACAGCCTTGCACCAGCCCTGGCAGACACTCTCACACGATAACTCACCAGGTTGTCTCTCACTACTCAGAGAAGGGCCATGAAATTGAATATATCTCTATTGACAGAGGATTTGCATGATTTTGTCTTGGCTGAAAACCTGGTCCTCAGGTTGCTACTAGGGGCACACTTTCCTTCTAAACAGGTCCCTTTTTATTTTTTCAGTGGTTATGATACTCCTGGAAAAAGAGACAGAGACAAAAGATGAAAATTAAACCAAACATCTAAAGACTTAAGAGCTAAATTTAGATTTTGACTCTATAAACATAACTCAAAGTTATTGAAAAATTAAAGACTATTCAGGCATCTAGAGAGGAAGGTTTGTGTTGTGTAAAATTCTTGACACATTTCTATAGACATGCACTTGTATGTCCTACTGAGCACACCTCTCATTTCAAAAGGGATTTCAGTAGAGGAAAAATCTGTCTTTTACATATACCTGCTACTATGGTTATGGTATTCTGACATCTCATACACTAAATCTTGCTTGCTGTTGAGTGTGCTCCCTTCAAGGCAGTGGAGTTTGCCCTGGATAAATATTAACAGAATATGACCGTGAATTTATCCCTGTATTTATTTCCTGAAAACATGCAATCAGAGAGGAAAGAGACACTAAAGATACAGAAAATGAAAATACTTGGGACCCACTTTTTTCCTAATGGCTACATATTACATATTGAAATATGCTTGAACTATTTTTCTGCTTTGCTCAGAGATGATACACAGTGATAGTTTGCAAGGGGAGAGAAGGTAAAAGGAAAGACATGCCAAAGATATACAGCAATAAAAACATTTCCAGGCTGGAGTTTCCTTATTTTTTTAGCATCAGTCCTAGAAAAATATGTATTTTGGCTAGCAGGCCTTGCTTCAACCTACTTTGAGGGCAACCTTTAGTATGATCACAAGCAGCCAAATACAAGCTGTTACAATTCTGCTGAGGACCCTGGTTTACATCCATGTTGAATCCGGCCTATGATTGTGCAATTAATAAAAGAATAAATTAAAACAGTTAAGTCACTAAACTAAATATCATGTTAAGCCAGAAGAAGAAATGTAAAAAATCTAACATTGGGTTGAAAGACTTAAATTAGCAGCAGTTTTCCACTTTTAACAACTGGAAACAAGATGTATTTCTCAAATCTTTGAAACATAGTGGATTTTTTTACTTCATCTCATATACTGTTAATATATATAAGCCATGCTCAGTACTTAATTCTGTAATGTATATAACAGCACATAAGCATAATTTCCTTGTGAATTGCTAGTGTTAGAAAAGTTATTTTTAACTGATTTAATGAACTTATATATATACACACAAGCTTTTATATGAGACAATTTTCAAGTGCATATTATTTTGAAAACCCTGCAAGGTCTCTTTTGTTCCTTAGGAGATCTTTGCAAATAATCTCTCTCATACTTAAACCATGCCAAATTCTACTTTCCAGCATGTGCACTCACTGTTGGGCAAAGCTGGGCTTTCTGTGGCACTGCTGGTTTACTTATCTGAGTACTTTTGTGAGAAACACGCTACAGGGAGAAATGCAGACATTTGGGAAAGTGGGTGTCTTGTTTTGCATGCCTGGGGACAAAACCTATTGGCAGGCATCCAGGTGTGTTACACTTTGTAGGGCTGAGCAAGAGCTCCTGTGTGTGGAGACCGATGAGCCTGTACGAAGAAACTGCAATGGTCCCCGGAAGGAAAAACTCGAAATACTTTCCTAGGTTAGGGTGACAGAAAAGGCCTCTCCCAGGGTGCTTTGTTCTATTATGTTGATGTACCCCAGTTCTACTTCCCTGCTTGGCCCATTGGCCTCCCCGCCCCTTGTTACGTTACATGTTCCTGATCCAGAAGTTTCTCCCTTCCCCACTTTCCCATTGGCCCTTGTTCCCTTGCCCCTCCCTCACTATTTTCCCATTGGCTCCCATACCCTGGCTCTGCCCATGTACTGCCCCTGTGCTCTCAGACCATTGGTCCCTGATGCTCTCGCCACCCCCATATATAAACCCTGGACCTCCCCTTACTCTAGGTCTTTGTCAATAGAATGCCTTCACGAGTAGTTGAATAAAACTGCTCCGTGGAATTTCTACATGAAGAACCTTTCCATCTCTTTGCTGTCGGTTTGTCGAAGAAGTCAGCCGATCTCGGCGCTGCTTGCGACACCTGTGCAAGTTTATAAATGTCACAGATCATATCCAAGATCAAACGTGGTCTTGAACTGTTAAACTGTGCTTTCACCAACACCCTATATTCCATTATTTCTATCTGGCTATTTTGAGTTTTCGTAGTGATATATTTTTCCAAAAGACCAGATGGAATTTATTATGGTTTGAACTATTATAGCATTACAAAATTATGACCTTTTTTTCAGATGATTTGGCTTTCTTAACTCTTTGCACCATGAATTCTGTATTTTTGTATTTTAACTATAGAGTTAAAACTGAAAGTTTTTGTCTCAAAGGAAAAAAATAATTAAGGATACACTGAAGTACCTGAGGTTTGCAGAAGCCTAAGACCTAATTTTGGCTCTCAGTGCATTGCCTCTGTATCTTGGATAAAGCTGTTCGGTCACTTGATGTTTGGGTTGCAAAAGTTAAAAATTTACCATCTGACACTGAAGTGGTATGTTTGTTGACTTGATAGCATAAAAATAGGATCATGTTTGAGACACAGAATCACAGAATCATTAAGGATGGAAAACACCTCTAAGATCATCGAGTCCAGTCATTAACCCAGCAATGCCAAGTCCACCACTCAGTCATGTTTCTTCTAAGCACCACAGCTACACATATTTGAACATCACCAGAGACAGTGATTGCAGCACTGTCCTGGGCAGCCTACTCCAATGCCTGACCACCCTTTCAGTGAAGAAGGTTTTTCCTAGTATCCAATCTAAACATTCCCTGGCACAACTTGAGACCATTTCCTCTTGTCTTATACCTTGTTACCTGGGAGAAGAGCCCGACCCCCACCTGGCTACACCCTCCTTTTAGGAAGTTGTAGAGAGCAATAAGGTCTCCCCTGAGCTCCTTTTCTCCAGGCTAAACAACCCCAGTATCTTCAGCCTTTCCACATAAAACCTAAATGTTTTATACAGTTGGCCCAGTTCTTCACTCATTTAAGATTTTCCTGCTCTGGGTTAACTAAAGAGTGTATGACATGCAAATGCAAATTCAGTGAGTTAGCACTGGAACTATCAGCTTTCCTTGGGCAAGAATTAGGATAAATTAATACAGTGATAAATGATCCCCCTGTGTTGTCCATAATCCCAAACCCAACAGCAGAGTATCCAAAGGGTTAGCATTTCAAGCAGGGATGAATTTTCAGCTGTTCCAGAGAAATAAAATGGTGTCATACTTGCAGTTGCTCAGAAGACATGGGACAGGGAGGTGTTTAGTGTGAGTGAGGGAGAATGAGTCAGATCCTCAGCTACTGTGAATCAGTGCCAGTGCACAGGACTGATTAGATTACAGCTAACTAACAACACTTGGTGTTACACTCAAGAGACCTATAATCAGAATCGATTAAAGAACAATGAGCTTTACATTCAAAATTGGTTTTCATTTCATGTAAATTTGATATAGAGGGCCACAGATGAGCAAATCAGCTTAGGAGGAGCTCGCTTTTTCTAACAGTTTTACTGTATCTCTTTTTCTTCCTTTGATAATCCAAAGTATCTGTGTACTTAACTTAAATCACATTTGTCTTTTAGACCACTGCAACAAGGTGAAACAAGTTTTCTCCCAAAAGCTTTAAATTTGTAAGAGGCCCATGAAATAGACAGGTAGCCTAAATCTAGTGCCTATGAAAAAGTGTCAATACTAGAAGAAAATAACCTTGCAAGTCAAGAGAGGGAAAAAAGGAGGAAAACTATGGATGGTCTTTCCAAAACAGGCATTTTCCAAAAATTATGTCATCATAACTAAGGGCAATCTGAAATTTTAGGTCAAACTTTTGCAATTGTTTGAAGTAAGACTAATATTTTTAGTTTCATTTAAAATGTTTTTCATGATTAAGTTATTTTAAAAGCTTTTTTCCTCGATTTTCTGTTTCCAAGCAAAATATTTTGTTGTCTTGGAGCGGCATGATTTCATTTAGAGAACCTTGTAAAGAAGGATTCTGATATTTCCCCCAATTGCCTCCAACTTCCATTTTCTCTCCAGCTTTCTCAGTCCCCTATACCTTTTCCCTTTTTCTTACTGTTGCTAGGTACGGAAAATAACTTTTTGTTTTAACAAATCTGTACACTTGAATTCAGCAGAAACTCCACATGTGGGGTGATCTTAATATCTTATTTAAAAAAAGGTAATAATAATCCAGGTTTAACTATAACCATGGAAAGCACTAAAGAAAATACAGAGGAATTGTCAATACCCATACACACACAGAGTATAGACTGAATGTTATTGTTGTCACACAACTTTTTACTCTAATTTTTAATAGGAAATGGAAAACCTGTGCAGAGAAGCTGCTTTGATTGGTTAGAAGAAGGGTCCCAGCTCTGGCAGCCTTCAGCACAGGTTAGTGGCTGTTGCAATGACCTGAAATAGATAATTTAGAAGGGTTTTTTGAGTCTCTGCACTCTATCCGTTACTCAGGCCTGTTTTAAAATAGATTTATGCATGTGTGCTCTGCAAGCAGATTTCTGAATTAGATTACTTTTTTTTGCCCTCTAAATTACTTGGAACAACTTGCCAGTTTAAGGAGTGTTTGTTAATTGCCTTAAAAAGGGTATTTCCTATTACCACCCTGCTCCTTCTGGAAAAAATATATTTAGTCCATTTTTGTCAGTGTCATACATGTTAGATCTTTTTTAAAACCTGATAACCGGATTACTTGAGAAACTGGAACTCTTCCAAGACAGCCGTTTCAAGTTTCTTGGTAAATAGTCTGTACATTGTATATATTTGCAAAATGTACATTATTTACTTTATAAAGTCTTCTGATCTTCCATAAATCTCTGCTCACAGAGTAAATTTTAAGGCACTGTTTCCCACTTCTTAGGAGCTGGCCTCTTCCTCTCTGTAATACCACACATGAAGTCACATGGAAAAAGGTTCATGTGGGATGGCTTTGAAGTGTAGCCATCGGACATCAGATGGACTGGCTTTCCTAAGTGGGAAATACAAATCATATCTGTTTATTGTCTCCATGGAAGAAATTCAGTGCTTTGTTTAGCGTATATTCTGAGGTGAGCACATGCTTGTCTGTTGTCACTGAATGACACCTTTTCAATAATGTGAAAAAATATGGTGAAAATGGTGAAATACTATTCTTTATATGATATGATTCTTATATGATTTGAAGCTTGCAGGATGATTTTTTGTCATTTTTGATGGTGGTGGCTTCGTTGGGGTTTTTTTGTTTTTGTTGTTGTTGTTTTGTTTTGGTTTTTTTTTGTTTGTTTGTTTGTTTTTTGTTTGGGTTGGGTTTTTTTTAACTATGCTGTTTGACTGAGACATGGTAAAGAGAAATGATCCTGTGCTTCTGTCACTCTTGGTGCTCACTGAAAGCAGGCTGGTAGTTGCAGATAAACCAAGCCTGCTGTGCCTGCCTTCAGCCTGAGCAGAACAGGCAGATTGCAAACCAGCCTGCGCCTGAGAGCTGCCAAGCTTTGTGCAGGCAATACCAGCCTGAGCTAGTAAGCCCTGGACATGAAGGTTTGCCTGTTCCTTTGGCTAATTTCAGTGTAGACATGCTCACGATACGGTCCTGTTCTGTAGTACTTGTCTCTGCAGGCAAGGATCACTTTACCATCCAAATGTCAATCCTCACCAAACTGTAGGGAGCTGTAACAGAATTATTACTCTTCCATCAAGACAGTAGACATCATGATGTAGCTTGACAGTGTCTCTGTGACAGAACCAGAAGCTGAAGCCAAATCTCCTATAGAGTCCTCATCTCTTGTCATGTTACGGGGTATCAAGAGAAATTTCACTGAAGTCAAAGAAACTGTTTTTCTTCTAAATACATAAAACAGGCTGAAAAATGAGATATGAGATCCTAAGAATTCCCACTGTTCAGCAGGTATTTGCCCACTCTGCAATGTCAATTTGGACATAAAAACCAGCATCCTCCAAAGAGAGCACCCCTGTTCTGGAAGAACCGTGTTTTAAGCTTCTGATGCAAAACACCTCAAGGCTGGCATAAATTCAAAATCACACTTAGGTCCAGATCCGAATTTTGTACTGTTCCTCAGTAAGCTAAGCCAAGGACCCCTCTCTTAACATCTGTGGATATTGGGGTATTTGAAATCCAACTCCAAATTCCAACTTAAGCCACGGTCTAATGTAAACAAAGTTAATGGCTTGTCAGCGTGGGGCTGTAAAACAATGTGGGTACTGTCATAATATTGATGTAAGGAAACTTTAAATATATAGCCATTTTTCTGAATATAACAGTGGCTTTTGCTCTTAGGGAAAAGTCATTAAATCAGTATGTCCAGGTTATGTAGCAGCCAGAGAAAATATACAATTGTGGCAGCCAAGAAATTACATGGAAAAGAAATTGTGCCTTGACCCATTGACCGCAGTGCCAAACAGTGAGTGCCATTTAGTGTTGTATCACCTGGGTTTTATACCCACGTGTTAGAGCTCACAGGCAACTGTGGTTGTATGGAAACAAGAGCAATGTGTGTTTGACCTGCAGCTCTCAAGGGATGACTGAAGTATGAGCCAGGCAGAGAGTTTGAAAGAGTAAAGAAAACAAAAAAGAGATACTGTATTGGAATATATAATCTATTTTTGGTTTGTACCAGTGAGAAGTTGTTGTCAGCAGTATATCATTAACTGATGTTGAATCAAGGTCAGTTTTAAAGACTCAGGTGGACATACTACAAACTCACAGTGTGGTTATTGTTGTTCATCTGAAATCTCAAACAAATATGGAAATTCCCTAAGGATTACCTTCTAATACAACATAAAATAATTTGAACTGACTTAATGATTCACAACTGTTGGAAAGTAAGCTTAATTTACTTTGCAGTGATCTGTAGAAGCTGTGCATATTTAAGTATTCCAGCCCATCTCTGTAATTAATTCTTTTAGCTTCTGAATTGATTTCTGTCAGTATTCTTTTATTTTCTCAAAATTACCCATCTGTTTATAATACTGAAGTGCCAAAAATGCATTTTATATTTAATAATCCTTATGCAGCTTTATTTTGCATCTTTAATCTACAGGAATCACTGCACAATATATTTTTTGTGTGAAACTGTGGCCAAAGAACTTTGTTCAAGCACAGCAACAGCTACTCAGTGTAAAACGTGTGCTTGGACACATAATAATTTTGCTGAGTTTTTGTGAGGTGTGCTCTGAGACCATGTTCTCTCTGTACTGCTATTTTGATTTATACCAGTAAATAATCTGACTATCCTTGTCTGTGTTACAATAAACTCAAAGTTGTACATGATGGGATGAGTTCAGATAAAGATTTGGACTGATTTTGGAGCTTTGGAGAGATAAAGCATTAATACTTTCCAAAACTTCAGCAAGGATTTGGATTTGGATAAGGGCCCATGTCTGATTATGTTTAAATATTTTGACATGCATGGTATCCTATTTTATAAGATAGAGAGATCATAAGAACTTCATTTGTGCTGTTAGTCTATACTATGGAAACAAATGACATGTTTCACCCATATTGAAGAAATTCAGGATGAAAGATCACAGAGCAAATCATGTTAATATATAACACATACAAGAAATATTACAATTAAGAATTTACAGATGTGATTCAGGGATAGGCACTAATTACATGAGAAGCAGAGTTTTACTTAAACCCAAGCTTCCAAATTAGTCACCAAGATGAGCTTTCAGCTTTCTAGGCTTGTGTGAGCAAATACTGTGATAACATATCACCATGGCAGAAAATTACATTTTTAGTAAGATTGAAAGGAGTGGTGGTAAAGTTTGAGCAGCTTTTCTCCATCTCTCAAATTTGAGGCTGGACAGTCTATGCTGACCCTATTTCTGCTGAACTGGGATTCTCTGAAGCCTCAGGGCTTGTTCAGTGTCACCAGCTGTGTTCCTCTCTAGATGCTCACTTGTGCCATCTCTCCTGATGTGCAGATAGATTTGTGACCTGACACTGATTCAGCAAAGCAGGTGTCTAACCTGCCCTTTGGTTGCAGTTAGTTTTAAAGAAAATTCACAAAACTTTTATGTCCCTTGCAAAATTCTCCCATGGTGCTCCAAACCAAGCAAGTAGAAGTCTGCATGGTGAGGGAAAAGAAGGATTTAGCTGATGTCACTGGTTCACCAGCATGCCAGAGGACACTGCATGGAAAATCTGACAAAAGGAAAGTTGTCTTCAGTAATTTGACATTGCTTTAAGAAGCTTGACACATTTTTATCCTGTTTATACATTGTCCTTTACCAGCAGATGGATGAGTACCTAGTCAAGAACTTGGGCCATAAGTGCAATATCTTATAACACTGTCATTTAGCTTTCTGGCAAGTCACTTGAATATTGACTGAAGTACTCAGTCTTTAAATTTAGCACTCCAACTGATTTATTTTTCTGAAGATGACCACAGTGAAAATGCACTAAATATGAGATGATGTTAAAAGTAATATTTCAGTTATTACATGAACCTCGAGTTGATTTTTTTTTAATCCATGACTGTATTACAAAAATGTCTAATTTAATCTTGACCAGTATTTCATAGACTCACAGAATGGTTTGGGTTGGAAGGCACCTTAGAGATCATCCAGTTCTAATTCCCTGTTTTGGGCAGGGATGCCATCCACCAGGTCAGGTTTCTCAGGGCCCTATCCAACCTGGCCTACAGAGTTTACTGTAAATATGGATTATCTCTGCATCACAGTTGGTGTTACCCATCAGAAAACACAGGAAATACCAGACTAGACTAAATCCATTTTCTTCAGCTCTTCCTGCTGATTGTGTCCAACATGGGGATTCTTGAGAGGTTGCAAGAATTCCTTTCTTCTTTCTTACTCTTTCCCTGCATTCCTCCTTTCTGATACTTAGAAACTGTTTTAAATCCCTAGCACAAAGGGACAGATACAACAATTAGCCTTTAAAGAGGCGTTGCTCTACTTACATGTAGACATGTACATCACCCAAAGCAACAAGGCTGAATTCTAACTCTGACTGCTAATTTGACTCTGCTTTTATAAATCATTAGTTTGTTTAAACATTGTTAATTGTCAGATATTCTTAAATGTCATTAAATTGTAATGCATAAAGTTAGAGCACAGAATCATGTTTTATGTACATGTCTTTAAAACTAATGAATTATGAATAAATTCCCTAATTGCACTGAAGTACAGATGGAAGCAATCTTCATGAAATTATAAATAATCACCATGCTGCTGATTGCAAAAAGTGAAGTTTAAGCTTGCCAAGCCGTCTTAGAAGTTTAATTAAATGTACTAAAAAAGCAATTTGATGCTTTAAAAGCCAAGCTGTTGCATGGCACTGAAGCAAATCAAAACTTCAGTTAGGTTTGCAAACCAATGTTTGCTGCTGACCTCAGAAATGCCAACATTCCCAGTTTAGAAATTTTACGCTTTGCAAGTTCAGTGCCTCGAATAAATATAAGACTTGACTTTTGGAAATATTATTTAGGTGAAGACATGCAGATAAGCAAGAATGATTTTCAGACATTATAAATTCACATGCTTAACAAGATGAGTAATTTTATATAGTATTGAGAGAAGAGACCCTCTGTACAGTAAGAAAGAGTAAGATGTGCCAGATGTCATCAGGCAAGCTTAGAGTTTATGGAGTGTAGACAAATATAAAGGAGCTTATGTTTAAGGTTGTCCCTTGACCCTTCATGACTTTCTGGATCTGTGAATCTACACTCGGAATAACTAGAGCAAGAAGAAAATTTTGGCAGAATCTTGGCTCCATGACTCTCCAGTGAACTATCAACCCTGCACAGACATGTGTAACCTGGTACTTTGCTCCTCGTAGACAATTTCTTCCTTAGTGTATTCTTCAAGTACAGCAGCTGAGCAATGCAAGGCAAATGTGGTGCTTGGCTTCATAAGTAAAGATCCCCAAAAGAATTTATCTTTTATTCATTCTTGGATACTTGACTTGAAATGAAGCTGAAGTATAAATGCTGAAAGCTGCAATCATAATAAACTTTATGCCAATGCTTCCAAATCCCACACTTCCATGGTGAATCTCTACTTGACTTCTGAGGTCTGTTTCTACTTCAGGTTTGGATGGAAACAGCCCTAGCCTGTGAAATTCAGGTATTTTTTCAGGTTTATTAGCATACGTGTCTGGAGCCTTTTCGCAAGACTGGGTATCCTGTATGGGTTTTTCTTCCAGTCTGGAAGGGCACAAATATTTTTGGTAGGTATTTGTGTATGTCCAGCAACTTCAGGGCATCTCAGATCAGGATAGCTTGAATCAACCAGGCACGTGAGCTGATGCCTCTGTGTTTACTTCCTACCTAAACTGAATCAAGATAGAAGCAAAAAGCTTCATCCCCATCTGAGCTTTTGACTGGCTGCCTGTGGCCTGTTAAAGTGCATCTAATGCATGGAAAGATGATGACTCTGACTAAATCCATCTGAGACAAACCCTAATGTGCTGACATTGGATCAGTAAGTAATTGCAGAGGTGGCTTTTAGGATAATAATGTACCACTTAGACCACTCGCACAGGAAGTGAGGGAGCTGGTTTCTCTTCCTTCCTCAGACAGAGGGGACCAGACCATATTTCCTCATTCCCAGGGGTGTGAATGACAGCCAGAATTTATGTCAAGAGGGTTAATGGGGGAGGGCAGAGGCACCTCCTACCTCTCCAATGGGCAAATGGATACAGGATTTACTGTCCCCAAGAGTGAATTAGGAAAAAAGAAATAAGCTCTAACTGTGTAATATGATGGTTAGGGCTTCTTAAGAAAAACAGGATCACAGGTTTTGTTTCCCCAGTTAAAGGCCTATTTTGTGTTTCCCAGTAAATCCTAATTGAAGAAAATTAGACTAGAAGTCAAAATTCCATGTTGTCGGTTGAGTGTCCCTATTCACAGTGTCAGTAAATCTTTTTCTTACCCTTGGCTTATACTACGCAAAAAGTGTAAAAATGTTTTGTTGTAATATTGCTAATTTAGAAGATTAAAATATTTCAAATGAGGAGGCTCAGGGAGGACCTTGCCACTCTCTGCAGTTTTCTTAAAGGAGGTTGTAGCCAGGTGGGGGGTTGATCTCCCAGGTAACAAGTGTCAGGAGAAGAGGAAATGGCCTGAAGTTGCACAAGGGAATGTTTAGATTGGATATTAGGAAAAATTTCTTAAGTGAAGGAATGGTCAAGCAATAGAACAGGCTGCCCAGGGATGTGGAAGAAGTGCCATCTTTAGATTTGTTCAAAATATATATGGATGTGGCACTTGGGGACATGGCTTAGTGGTGAACACAGCAGTGCTGGGTTAATGGTTGGATTTGATGATCTTTGAGATCTTCTCCAACCTTAATGATTCTGTGATTTTGTATTTCTTCTTCTGAAAAAAAAAAATTGTCCGGATGGCTGAGAAATTAAACATGCAGATCAATTTCTTTTCAGGGAAATTGAGGATTGTAATGTATATCCAGGACTGTATCTTTAAAACTGCAGCAGGTGGAAATGGTTAAATTTCTAATTAGAAAAAGTGACAGTGTAGTTTGAAAAGACTGTTAATGTCTCTTGGTACCCCCCCAGTTCAGTCCAAAATAGTGATCTTCATTTACAGGGGCAGCCTCTGAAGCTCACCTTAGGTTTTTGTGTTGTACATTAGATCTGTTACTGGATGTAGTACATCCAAAGAGCTTTTGGATGCAGCACAAAAAATAGATGGGAAAGCAAGAAAGTCACAATTGCTTTAAAAGATCATATTTTCACATCTGCCTTGCAGGATATTTGGCAATTTCTTCTCTCTGTAGAAGGGGCTACATAAAGTACAAAGTTCTTTTGATCTAAAAAATCTCAGTGGGATTTAATAATTTATATCAGAATTTAATAGCACAGAGGAACCCTTTTTATATACTGGAGTAATTTTGCTTTGCTTTTGTCAGATCAGCTCTACTTGAAACGGAGACTTGCTATTAATGGAACTGAACTATATTTCACTGTCTCAGATATTTTGGTGGCTTTCATTCTACCATATTTCACTCTGGTTCCAGTTCAGCAAAGATCTTAAACACATTCTTAAATCTAATAATGTCAGTGGGACTGAAGACCATATGTAGATGTTTTTGACCCTAAAAATAGGGTCAGCTTATAAACTCTTGTTTGTGATACTTTTGACGAACAGTAATGTGTTGAGACAGATCCTTTTTGTTTAATTTTCTTTAGTAACTTATTCTGCTGATTGAATGTGAAATAAGGCACAAATATGAGGGCTGAAAGAAAAAATCTTGTGATTGGCTTCTGCATAGAGCCATAGTAACAGGAATCACACATATCTGACCCAACCTATATAATAGATGCCCTCATTTGAGATAGACATCTACATTTTCTTTAGTATTGGTGGGTAGAAATACATGTGTTTCGAGTTCATTTTGCTCCTCCTCACTAGAGATGCCTGAAACAGTCCAAACTTCTGTACTCCAGGAGTGTCTCTTGCTCCTGGACTATGAAGAGGACTTTCACATAGGCATTTACGTAGGAGATATCTGAGTTTGATGGATGAGGTGACATGCATCCTATGGGACATTTAGAGTAGAGGGGAGAAGACCTATCAGACCAACATCCTCCACACCTACCGTCTTGTCCCTGAGGCTGGGCAGCAGCAGACATGTAGGCAAAGAGGAAAGAAACAAATTCATGTACAAAAATGTCTTGGTCTAGCAAATTTTCCAGTAATCAGTGGTTTCAGAACTTCCCGATCCAGATTTCTTTCTGGCAAATCATGTTTAGTAACACCAGCTGATTTACTCTCCATTAATTTGTTCCTTTTTACATCCATGTGTATTTTTTACCTCCATGAAATCCTGTGGCTATGAGCTCTATAATGTAATTACATGTTGTGTGGAAAAAAAATACTGTGCTTTGGTGTATAACTTACTCCTTAATGCTTTCATTATATGCCTGCTAATCCTTGTGCTATGAGGTGGGGTGAATATTCACTCTGCTCATGTTCTGCACAGAGTTTATGACTTAAAGCCCTCTGTCATTTCCCCCTACCACTCATCTTTTCCCCAAGCTTAAGAATCCTAGTGTATTTGCTCTTTCCTCATATGGAAAACATTCAGATCTAGGCACTACTGATGCAAACAGGATTTTCAAAATCAGAATTTAAATGGCTTTAGTATGAAGTAAGTCAACAATGACAGGGGCACTAGACTTCATTAGAACAAGTCCTCACCCTAACAGTGTGATATGCAATAAACCCCACACAAATATTGAATGCTTCTTAATCATTGTGGAGTCCATTGTATCAAATTTATGTGGTTATTGTGCATGAATTTTTTATAAAGCAAATTGAAGCTGGTTATTGTTTTAGCTATTAGAAAAACAAAATCCTTCAGAGGAAAAAAGAATGGACACACTAGGTTACTTCTTTTATCTCCATTTTTATATATGAGACCCTTCACGTTGGAATGAAGGGCATGCTGACTCTTCATCTCTGTATTAACAGTTACAAATCAGCCAACACCTTATGGCCATTTGGTTGTCTCCATCATTATGTGGAGATTGTATTGTGACATGAATTGGTGGACTCAGTCCAATCCCTAATTGAAAGAGTCATTAACTCACAGTGACAGGAGAGAGCAAAGAATTGAACATGCATGAAGGTATTTCATCTCCCTTAAGATATTTTTGTGACTCTACAACCAGTGGTGTAGCCAAACTTGTATTCTGGGTTTGTTCCTGCTATTTATTACCAGTATTAGTGCACCCCCTGGAAGCTCCCTTCAAAAGTGGAGTCCCATTGCAGAATAACGTACTGGTTTCCAACATATTTTATGCACACATCATTCAGTAAGAAGTGTGTCTTCCAAAGCAAAACAAAACAATGTGTTTTGTATGATTCACTACACTTTGCTGCAAGGAATACAAAATAATTGAGCAACACTGCAGTAACTCTCCAATACTTTGTTATGGTTTTTAGCTGTACTCAGCAGAATAAAGTGACCTTGGTTCACAAACTCCCAAACTGTATTTGCAAAGGTGAAATTACACACTGAAAGGTTTCTGTAGAGGACATAACTCTCAAGGCTGACATTTTAAATCTGTAAAGTTCATGCGAAGGTACAATATTGAATAAATGAATGCCCTTTTCTCTGTGGCATGTGACAGGTTCGAGTTACCACAATTTCACTCTCAGTGGTTGTGCTGGAGGACAATATATTCACAAATTGTCACCCACATTCACCATTTGAATTTGTGTGGTGGTTAAAGCTCTGCACTTGTCTGTATAAAGAGGGGAAGAACATTATTCCCTTCACTAAGGAATTCATGGTACAGGCAAGAGCTGGAAACAAGCAGGTTGGGGTTCAGGTGAACAGACTGACAGGCCAGCTGTGGTCTTCATGCATGCACTGGCAAGAAAATCCCTGTCAGGGAATGCTTTAGCTTTACTTTGGAGTTCAGTGCTTCAGCACAGCAGTATTCTGCTAAGCTGCTCTGTCTCATATTGGAGCAATCTTCACCCATGCCTCTACAGTCAGCAGGAGAGCAATTACCAGCTCCATGGCCATATAAATGCTCCACGAGTAATCTGTGACAGATTTGATGACAGCAGGGGAAATACCTCTGAGAATTGTAATTGTAAGGGCTAACTGCAGACCCAGATAGCTCTCAGCTGATGACCAGGAACAGCCCCAGAGTCAATGGCTACTCAAGCTTCAAAGATAAGAACATGCTCTGATTTAAGAGCCTATTTCTGTGGGCAAGGCTGTGAACTCTTCACTGCTGTTGAAGACATCCATCAGCCCTTTGACATTAGTGGGATTAATTCCTGGTTAGAAGGGCAGCAATCTGGCTCAGAGACACTGATAAATTTCGTCTTGTGTATTGTCATTTTTTTTCAAGCATGCACAGGAAAAAACCCCAAACATGGGCAATGCTGGTTGCATAGAAATTCTCTCTACAAGGATGTATAAGAATGGAATATGGTTCTAAGGATTTAGCTCTGCAAGAATCATCATCAGTTTATTTCAGCCTGGATGCATTTCTGTGTCCTGGCCCTAGTCTGGTGTGGTTCCCATGGATCAGTTTGTTACAAATAAGCACCATGAACTAGAACAATCTGTCTATATCCTTAGGAAGGAAAATAAGTCAATGTATATTATAGAAGAAGTTACTTTTAGGCATGTTGCACTTCCATCCTGACTAGTACACAAGGATTGGCCTGCTTTTGTGGTACCAAGATGAGTGTATCACAGCAAAATGAGTGCATTCTCATGGCTGAACTTTTCACCCAGTTCAGTCTGGGAGTGTTAAGGACATCCCTTTGGTGACAGTATAAAAATTGATCTCCGTGTTTCCTAGGCTCTTCTGGACTTCCACCTGCAACAGGGTGATTATCAAAGTATCAAAAGTCTGGCCTCAGCTGAAAAGTTCAGGAATGGTTGTTCAAAGACTTGTTCATTAGAAACCAGAGTGTATTCAGGTCTCAGCTGTGATTAGATGGCAATAGTTAAGAGACAATAAAAACCTGGGCTTAATTTAAATATCTGACTAATCCTATGGCTACTCTAGCGTCTTTCTCTGCAATGCCACCGAGGAGAGCAGTCACAAGTCAGCAGCCAGACAGTCCCTGCTGTCCATGATAAAGTCATTCAGAAAAATGGAATTCTAAACTGAAAAATTAACATTTTTCAAGTGGGTTGCTGGTACACACCCTTTCAGTTCCAAATTTTTACACCCATTGCACTCATAAGAAAATTAATGTCCTTGGTGTCTATTTGACTTTAGACTAGGAAGACTGAAAAATAGACCTTCCACAATAATCCCCGTAATTGTGTAATTCATGGACTAAACCGCTAATGCTCTGCAATGAGGTAACAGGGGCTGGTCTAATTTCAGCACATTTTCTTCTCCAAATTTCAAAGTGGGTACTTTTGAAAGAAATATACAACCTTTTGCCTCTGACTGCTGTAACTAATAACCATATATTTGGCTTTCGTGTTACAGAGTGATAAAAGATTGCGAATCAGAAAAGCCAAATTTTCTGTGATTTGAGCTGTAAGTCCATCACTGGAAACTACAACAGTTCGTCCTGATTTTGAAGTGGCCCAGAAGAGGGCCTAAGACATATCAACCAATGTATTACTTCCATGTGGGGTTTGTGCATACTCTGCGTATGGAATTTAAGAAGATAATGAAATGCATTCACATTTTCATATACCATAAAGTAAAGGCCATATTACTCTATAGCATTACACAAGCATGGTGTCATGAGATGAAGCAGAAAATCTCCCAGGCCTGTTTCTTCAGTAATGCTTGTGTTTTGGTTCAGTCCCCAAGGTTTCTGGCTTATCAGATGCAGACAAAGTGAAAAGAAACAGTACCAGTGAAAACGGCTATAGATCCGTACATCGCGTGATGCAGTGTGGAATGAGACTGAAATGTGTTCTTTAATAATGAATACTAAAGTCAACATTTATAATAGTAACAGGAGATACTGAGTTTTCTTTTCATTTGAGGGTCAAGAGTTAATGCCATATCTCAGCTAGGGAGCTTAGACATACAGTGCCCCATTTATTACTACTGCAGTGTGTCAGTCGGATGCCGGCAGACAATGTCAGTATCTGGCACAGTTTCATGAGGAATGAAGTTTTTAAAAAGACACGATCACTTCTGTACTAAAGTTTGATGATATTGTTTCTTAGGTCAACTGCAACTTCTCTGACACTAAATGCTTTCTGGCTGACTGCGACCATTGCTGTGACTGACAACATATTTTTTGCCTTGTATCCATTGCTCATTTTAGCTGTGGAAAGGAGCAGAGTTGGAAAATGCTGTCCTTTGTAGCATTTACTGAGGCAAGGGTCTTGTTTATGTTCTGAACCCACCATATTCCAAGTCACTAAGGTAATAAGCCAAGTCCATTCATCTCTATACTTGTGTGCATGTGTTTATAAGAAGATTGACGTTTCACCATAAGTTTTTGCCAAACACAGACTTGTAGTGTGAACCCCAGTTGGAGAAATAAGCAGGGAAGTGTGCAGGGAGCCACATGCAAACTACTGTGTATACAACACCAGTCCTGGAAGTAAAAGCTGGACCTTAAATTAAACAACAGGCTCCCATGACTGTCCCACCCTTTTTGTTTTCAGTGCCATCTGTGCAACATCAGTGTTTTCATCCAGTACTAATGGGAAAATCTGAGTATCTCAGTTGATGTTAAGCCTCAGTTGACCAAGGCATCATTCTCATGCTCAGTGGTGAATATTGACTTGCATCTTGTGTCCTTTAATATTCCATGTTTCTTCCTGCAGATGTAGAAGTCATGGACTAATCAGAATCACTGTTACCCAAATGGCTGTTACTCAAAATGTTTTTGAAATGATGGGGAATCTTGCACAGAGGCACTTTCAGATGGTTTTCTAATATACTGATGTAAGAAAATATGGAAAGAAGATCAAATCTCCACTTATGTCTTGTAAACCACTGCTAGTATGTATATTCAGCATATTCAGATAGTCTGCTGTGATTGCTAAGACACACACAAGTTTTGACACATCCTATTCAGAGACTTGAGATACCACCTTGAAGAGGTGAAAATGTTTGAAAATTGACTAATTTAAGACTTTTCAGAACTCTCTATTGACTGAACAAGGTACAGAAGTTTGACATTAAAATCACTGAGGCATCCCAGTAGACGTTTAAGTCTGTGGTAGCCTTCAGAGATTCTATTGTGAATAGAAACAGTTTCACCTGTTCATAATCTCAAGAGAGGCATCTTTGCTCGCCTCTGAGGTAAGGAAACACAGAACTGCACAGGCAGCAGCTTGGTGAGGGTATCTGTTCTGTTGCGTGACTTCTGATGGGGCGGAGACCACCCTCTTTTTTTGAATGTCACAGAACACAGCTTGATTTCTGTGAGCTAGGGCCAAAGTTTTCTTTCTTTTTTTTTTTCTCTCCCTGCTCCCCTCCTTCCTTCCCCCCACATGGTGTCTGCTTTCAAGATTGCTTCAATAGCCAGCATTGTAACATACAGAGATGGATTTCCACAAAATTAATTTCAGCACTTGGATAGGAACTGATTATGAATCTTTGTAGTCCTACAGATGAAGTCATTAAGAAAGAACTCAGAGTGGAATGCAGCCAAGGTTCTTAGCAAGAGCATGGCAGTGATTGCACAACAGAATATGGGAAGAGTAAGAAAAATGACAGAACACAATCATTTCATACCATTCATTAGTTTCTCCAAACAATGAAAGAACACAGTGGCACACGTTAAATCAAAACAGGCCTCTAAAGAAAGTAGCAAAACTACATGTGTGATCCAGCAGGATTTTGAGGTGAAAGATATTTGGACGACAATCTTAATTGTCACAAATCTGTTTGAAATACATCCATAATATTGCAGTGATTCAGTGATATTTTAAAGAACCATTCATGTGTAGTAATGTAATACAGCAAATAGAATTATAAAAATTGCGACAGTGCAACAATGGATATGAACAACTTATGAAGTTATATACTTCATTATATTATAAAATAGGTTGATAATTTTCTATTACAATTTTACTAGAAATTTTCTTTCTTAAGTTGTTTTTTCTCTTGAAAGGAGAGGGAAATAGCAGTAAAAAAAGGAGAGTGGTAAGTTCCTTAATTAAACTAAGTTTTGCATCATGCACAGTTTTTTGTGGTCCTCAGTTAACAACATTACCCACAGCATTCCCATTAACATCATTTATGCCATCACAGTTGTTACAAGATTAAGTTTGTTCTAAAGACCTGTAGTTTATTTTTCAAATCAGCATTTAATCTTCAGAAAAAGCATTTATCAGTTACAAAAAAAACCCACAAACAAACAATCATGTATGGCTAGGTTATTATCCCCAAGCACTTTCAGCTGAATGTAAAATATAGAAAATATCTGGGCAAGACACATGTTCAGGATGGATTCATTTATTCCCTTTTTTGTAATTCAGCTGTCTGGTGTGTAAGACTACCACTTGGAATCTGGAAAAGAAAGGCTCCATTTCCTCCTCTATCTGATCTATACTAGGGATTTCCAACACATCCCTGGAGAGGACTCTTCAACATTGAAAATGGGATGTCTTGAAGGATTCATGATCTGTAATTCCTGCAGCCGTGAGCGTAACTAGTTCAGACATAAAAATGATCTGATAAACAGCTGAGACAATTCTCCCTTTGAAGCTGGTTCTGTCTACAGATAAATGTGTTGCTGAAAGAAGTATTTCTCCTTCTCTTCCGCTAGTGCTATGTCCATACGCCCCATGTTCTGGCTGTGAGACTCAAGTGGGTGACTATAATCCCTCTCTGGGATATCTAAGAGTTTTGTATAAAGTCAAACTGCTTCAAGAAGAACCATGGGAGAGCATCAGACATTATTTCATAGAATCATAGAGTGTTAAGGGGTTGGAATGGACCTTAAAAATGATCTAGTCCCAACCTGCCTGAAACAGGCAAAGACAGATCCCTCTAGACCATGTTGCTCAAGGCCTTATCCAACTAGGATTTCATTATCCATTTCTTTGCCTTACCCATTTCTTGTGAAAGGGTGTAATTTCTGTTGCAGGTTACATCTACATGTCCCAATGGAGTGTTACCCAGAGAAATTATTTTTCTGAAAACCAAATAGAGATATTATAACAGACTAAAACCAAAGTCATCAAACCCTGCTTCTAAGTTGGAGCAGCTTTATGCTGACTTCCTGGGCTGGCTTCAAGGCAAGTCTTTTTTGTCAGGTGTCTCTGAATTACAGTCCCTATCAGAGTTGCTGAAGTGCCCTTAGATAAATCAGATGGAAATGGATTTGCTTCTTGACACAGCATTGAGAGTGGTGTTGATTCGTGTGAACTGTAGGCCTCTGAGAATTTGATTTCTATGTGTTAATTTTCCTATGCTCTCTTTATGTTCAGTGAAGAGAAATAAAAATTCTTGTGGGCTAATTTATCTCATCTACTGAAATATTTCAGATGGATTGCTAAGATACTCCTTTTTCTGACCGGTTACTGTAAAGAGAGCATCTGTTCAGCAGCACATGCTTATACTCTATTTAGGTGAGAAGAATCTCACCTTAGTTGTCTGTCACTTGCTTCACACTTCTTGCATACCAAGAACACATCATTATACTGGTCCTGAGTGTCTGAATGCTCCAGGCAGAATTCATTAATGCACTGGGGGATTGAACAGCACAGAGGAATTCCATAGATGGGAAAGAGTTAAAATGACATTATGAGGTTGATATTATGAGCTGATAAAGCAAAAAAAAAAAGGCAAATAAAAGAGCAGAATTGCAGAGAGAGAAAAGGTTCATATGTGCTGACATGCCTGTCCTGGCACAGTTTAGCTTAATCCACCCTACTTGCTTTTTTCACCCTATTCTTCAATCCTCCCTTCCAGAAACAAATTTAGGTATCCCTTTATCTCTGTGAGACTGTACTTCAGTTACCTTCACTAGTAACTTATTCCATATGTCTCTTTCTCTGAGAGTGAAGCAACCCTGCCCAAGTCCCTGTTTGCTCATTCTTGCCTAATATTTAAATTTAGTCCTTAGTTTTCCCCTTTAAGTAGTAATAACAAAAGCCCACCCTTTGAGGTTGCTTTATATTTTCACTCCCTTTCTTAATACTGAAAGCTTCAACTATACCATCTCCCAGATTTTCTTTTCCGTGGAAAATAACACCAGTTCCCACAGATTTTCTTCAATTTACATACATACATATATATATAATCAGAACTGTTAAGAATAAAAATTAAAAGTTTCCCCTTTTTAACTTTTTTTCTTTATCACATAGCAAGAACTTGATCCTGCAAAACAGTCTTTAATCAGGTGACTAATCCAATTAATCCAATATAGAAGACAACAAATAAGAGTTCCTAAATGATAACTTGGAGAGCATAGAAGCAGAACATAGTCTCATGTCAGGTAGTCATAACACACATGGGCTTCTCCAGATCATGCCACCAGGAATAGGTGGAGCAGTATAGTACAAGCAGGACCAGCAGGAAGGAGAAAGAAAAGGTCTGAAAAGCTTTGACATTTCTTCTTGGAAGGAAAATGTGTTTTAAACATTTTTCCATTAGCGCTGGTGCTAATGGTAAAAAATCAGATTTTCTTATCTATAGAAATATAGTGAAATAATAAAGCACTGAGGTGCCAGAGTAAGCCTTTTTTTTTTTTCTTTTACAAAGATAATATAATTGTTTTCATATACCTTCAAAGAGGATTAAAGTTGAAGAGATAAAAATGGAAAAATGGAGAGGAATAAGACACTTTTTACTGCCTGATTCTCTTGTCTTGCACTGAGCTCTGGTTTACACTGGCAAGTGTCCAGTGGGTTGCTGCTGATTTATACCTTCATTTGTGAACTTCAGGCTCTGAGAACAGGCTGCTGTTATAGTTAATACACTAGACAGAGATTAAAACAATTTGACTTTAATTCCTGGTGTTGCCAAAAGTGTCCTGAGAAAGAACCTAAGAAAGATGTTTCTAAAAGCAGATCCGTGATTTGGGAGCTTCCTAACCATTTTGCTAAGTTGCTTAGATGCTGTGTCTGGTCAGTTTTCCTTGAAAAAGGGTTCTTGGCTGTATTCACAAAGAGATGTATAGGTCGGCATCTTTAGACACTAAAATGAAAATTGAATTTTTCATGGACCACCTTTTCAACTGCTCCTAAATTTGTAGGTACTGTAGGTCCATTTCCTTCTTTTTGGCATAGTATTTCACATTCATCTTCAGTTCCCCATAAGAATCTGCCTCAACCTCATTTGTTCTCTCATCCTCTCATCTCTCCCATGTTGAAGTGCACACACAACTCCTGCCCAGTAGGGTTGAATCCATTTAATGTTCTTCAATGTACTTGGAGTAGGAGATTTTGCAAAAAGTATTGATGAAGATTTTGCATTCCCAGGTTCTGCTATTAATACATAGCCCAGGGGTTAGGACATCTATGAGGAAAATAGAAAGGCTGCCTTTCTTTTTAGCTATAAGGAATTTGAACTTAACTTGCCCCATGCTTTTTTCAGTCAAAACTGCTCCACTTTATGCAGAATAATTAAATATTAACTGAGCCCAAGACAGTGACCTGGTTTATTTCTAGCTCTTGCTCTACAATCTAGTTAATATAAACCAGGGAATTATTAACTAGAAAAAGAAATAGGACCCAGAGCTATTTTTGTTCAGGTGAGTTCTATAACTGTTAAAAAAAAAATGTTTTCTTTTGTTTTGACCTAATTTGTACATTAATATTCCATGCAAAATACAGCTGTTTCCACAGGAAAGAAAGATGTCTTGTAATATATGGATTATGTCAATTATTCTTCTAGAGAATAATACAATGGATTGGGATTACTATAGGTACTATGAAAGAATAGATTAATTATTAATTTCAGGAAAAAAACCCAATTCTCAGAGTCACACATTAAATAGGGGGTGGGGAGGGTGGGTGTTCTACAGCCCTACAAACTCACTTTTGTGTGGCTGTACTTTGAAAGACAAAATGTGAGTAAGACCCAGATCCTCCAATGAGAATTTGATGGTTTTCAATCCCAGACAGAAGGGGATGTTAGAGACCAGGGTAAGAGTGTAATGTCTTGGAGGAGTTTTTATTATTTCCTACAGCCCATAGTAAGTAGCCACAAACTGGGGGATTCAGATAATAGGGCATATTAAGGGTACTTAGCTACTAGAGGTGGTATATCTTACATGTATGACCTCCCAATGAAATTCACAGGCTCTGAAACAGTAACATCAGCTTCTCACACCATGAAGAGCAAAAAGTAAGCACCTGAAAACAGAATTCAGGAAGGCCAGGACTTTGAGTGAATAAGTGCTTATAGTCAAGATGGAAACCCTTGGGAGGAGATAAGGATTACTTAAGTAGTAAATCCTTCTATTCAAAAAGAAAACAAACTACTTTCCCTTCATAATCAATAACTCAGCACACCAAGCGCTCTGACGTTAGATTAGATAGCTCAAATTCAAACCCGACTTTTAAGGGATTTGAACCTACAAAACATACCTTCACTGTCTAAACCTTCAAACAATGAAACTCACTGAGGTGTAGCTCTTGTTGAAACTTGACTAAAAATAACATCTGAGAGGTGAAAATAACTGTACTGCAGGTGACTGCCACACTTTCTTGAGAGACAGATTTAATTTTCTAAAATTACATACTTGAGTACTTCACAAGAGGTGAAAATGTCTCAGGAAAAATCAGATTCTTGCCTGAGATGGTATTCTAGACCAAGAGGCAGGAGGTGGACGGGAAGCCTTGTGCAGCAGTTTGTGACGTGGGTGCACAGCTCACGCCCTGCCTGAGGCACCCAGTCACTTAACAGAGCAACAAAGGGTATGTCATGGAGCAGGCTCAGCACCCCCAGGCAGGCACCCTTAGGAAACAAAGGCCTAATGTAGACAGGAGTGAACTGCCTATAGGAGTTACTTGTTTCTTCCACTTCACTATGGAGAAACCAGGGACATGGAGTTGAGGGATTCTGTCATCCTGAGTGTCCTAGGAAATGTCTTTCTCAAGCTCTCTGCATCTCATAAAATAAGGATGATGCTTTGTCCTCCTTTTGTCTCTTCCAGTTTAAGTCATTTCTACCCTCTACTGCCCAGCAGTAGTCTTGTGGCATTTCCCAGGCTTGAGGCGTGTGAAAACTATTCGTTATTGTAATAAAAATACTAACAATAGGATCATCTCCAATCAGTGCTCCTCTCCATTTCTGACTGGTTTAGGCTGCCTGTGAGGCCTAAATCATATAATTAACAAAATTTCTATCAGAGCTTTTACCTAATTTGGCAACAGCTGTTAAAATGTGATTATATGCTATGAGCTGGTTCTGTTATAAAATGGCTCTATAATGTTTTTATAGAAAAAAATTCTTAGTTTACTTTTCATGATTTCATTGTACTGTGATTTATATTTAACACCTCTGTTTTCCATTGTCAGCAAGAGCCAATACTTCCAAGTGTTCATTTTACCGATCAGAATTTTATGAACAGTACAGAAAGCTCACAACAAGCTGGTATTCATTACTAGAAGCACAGAATTTTAAGATTAAATTTATAGTTTAATAACTCACTGATATTTTCACCAGGAATGTGTTCACTGTTGGATACCCAGTTGTTTTCTTAAATTTAGGCCAGCCATCAGAAATTAATGCCTGCTTCTTCTGAACTTAATCTGATTTATAAACTACCGAGGATACACACACACACACACGTCCACACTCTATCATCTTACACAAAGTGCAAATGATATGTGACATGACATTGCATAGCCTGTTGCTTTAAATCAATAATGTCAAACCCTAAGAGCTCAAAGCAATGGCTTACAGGAATTCCAATAACACACACAATGTTATGTTTCTTCTGCTTCTGAGCTCACCGTTTCAAGCCTTTCTCAGTGATGGAGAAGAATAACAAGGATGTTCCACACCACTGAATGAAATGAGTGACAGCAATGTCTTCTCACTGACATGATGCATTTGAGATATATAATACAATACTTCATTGCTCCAAGATACACACGCTCATACTTGCATAGTTAAATATAAATGTAAACATGCACATGCATGTCTACATTTGAACTTGTTAAACAGCTCCATGCAATGAAATAGTCCTATAAATAAACCCCTTTCATGGTGAATAAGTATATGTAACTGTGCTGAACCCAACACAATTGTATCAGGTGAGACTAAATAAAAAAATTGGCCCAATATCAAATGACACTAAATAAAAATTTTTTCCCAAATCTTCTCAGCTTGACTTACACAGTGTAGTAGCCTTTTTTTATTGTGTCAGCAGCTAGGTTTCAGCTCATATAAATAATTACTAATTGTACCAATACCTTGATGAAAATCTTGGGGTTGAATACTGTTTAATTCTTGTAACCCTGAGGTGGCAAAAAGCAATAACTACTCATATTTCCCTTTAAATGAATTTTCTTAGTAATGAAGTAGGATGGATTGAATCAACTTGATTGAACATCAAGTATGTTCAAGTAATGGAAGTAAACAGTATCAACAGAATAATCAGTGTAGGAACAGCTGGGTTTTTAAGCACATTTGTTGAATTGCTGAGGAGATTGGTAGAATTCTATAAAAGGCAAAACCAAATTTTCCTTTCAAAATATATAAAAAAAGTTATCCATTGAAGAAAAAAATTATATGACTTGAAATAAACACAATTTTAAAATTGGTATTTTAGAATATAATTTAGCAACTAAATACATTTTTGGGGGAAAAAAGACAAGTTAACACGTAAAAAAAAAAATACTCCAAAACCTACCATTGTCTTCCTTTCATTCTCAAATACATTCATTCTTTGAGGCTAGGAACAATTCTGCTTTTTTGTCTGAAAAAAAATTTTATTGCAAGGATTTATCCTACTCAGCTGCTGATACCTTTAAAAGTGTTTTCTTTCTTCTACAGTCTGTAGTTTTAAGGATTTCAAGAGACATCTCATTTAATATAAGAGAAAAGAGTATTTTCAAAAACCATGTAGGTCTCCCTAAATTAAATTCCCTACATGCCAATCTGAGTTGAAATTTGTCCATGTTTTTGATTTGACAGAAATTTTGAGAGGGTTTGATTCCAGGCTGAGTGAAGAACCACTTCCTGCAGAGCCATATGGTTGGTGACCTGGGCAGAGGTCAATTTCATTTGAAGATCAATTAGCTTCAATTTACACAATTAAGATCCATGGCATTTGGCCAAGTAAAGACATTAAGGTTTGTAAGCTAGGAGGGCAAGGCTTAGTAATTACTGTCTTTAATGACCTACCTGAAGAAGGCTTTAAGCACAAAGAGGATCAGAATTTGGTGTTCATGGATGCTCTTAGAGGACCACCAGAGGACCTTGTCAGCAGGGCTGTATTTATCAGTGTGGCTCACTGGAGCTGATAGCAGGGTTTGACTCAAATTACACACAGGTGTGAGTAACTGCTGAAGAGAAATGTGGGCCAGTGAGTTCCAAGCTGTATTCCTCTCCTCAAGTTGGAATCCTCAAACATATGTTTCCCAACCAGTAATGTGCTCTTTTAGAACTTTAGACTCAACATATTTCCACTAATTCCAGTCAATGTGTTTTAGACTTTTCCTTCATTTGTCTGGAAAGCATCCAATACATGACATGATTCCTCTTTCCTCTCTATCAGTTATTCTTATGCTAAGTGGAGATATGAAAAGCACAGAAATGTTCCCAATATCACTTACTCATTTGCACAGTCTTCTACCCTCCCACGCTGCCTGCTGTGCTCAAAATCCCTTGTCTTCAGTTACATACTTAGTTAAATAGATTTCCTTTAATCTTAAACTATTTCAAATGTAAATCTTGAAGGGCATGATATTGCACCCACTGAAGTCTTTCCAATGTGTAGAGATGGCCCAACTATAAAGAACGATCCCCAAGGGAACTCTGATGCAGTGGGGGAGATGAAGGCATTGAAATAAAGGCTGAATAAAGATGACAGTATTTCATGAGTGACTGTGTTCAAATGTAGATGGGAATGTTGTACTTTTTCTGCCACTGGTGGATCTCAGAAAGTCAGCCCTTATGAGACCAGAAACTTGACTTTACCATCATGTCCTTTTTTGTCAGAATAATCAACAATGAAATTATTTTTACAATTGTCAGGAGGCCATAAACAATACACTATGGATCTCTTGTCTCTGCTGTTCTCACAAAGCTTTCTGTGAAGATTCCCCATTGCCTTATACCTGGTATAATGGGACTCTGTGGTTTCTGCCTTGCCCAGAGGAATTATTAACATGGAGACTAAATGCATAGGGCTGTGTGATCAGGAGATCCAGCCCAGTAAATATTTCCTGGTAGACTGTTGTAAACCAAAACACATGAAAATCCCCAAACCTTAGAGCTGGCACTGGTTATTGCTACCATTGTTGTTGAGGAACAATATTGTTGATGGCTTTAAACTGAAAGAGAGTAGGTTCAGATTGGATATTAGGGTGGTGAGGCACTGGAACAGGTTGTCCAGGCAAGCTGGGGATGTCCCAGCCCTGAAAGTGTTCAAGGGAGGTATGATGGGGCTTTGAGAAACCTGGTCTAGTAGATGGCCCTGCCCATGGCAGGGTGCTTGGAACTAGATGATCTTCATCCCTTCCTGTACAATCTTAAGAGAAAGTAATGTATGTCATGAGAAATGGTATTTTCTGAAGAACAGACACTGCTACTCACAGCTTGAAAAATGTCATTTTCTACAATTCTAATCCTTTCAGTAATTAATGCCACTTATGAGAGTTCCGTAGCAATAGTAATGTTTCAGATATTTAACTTGGTTTTAATTTTTAATCTTGTGAAACATTTTCACATATTTTCCAAGCTAAAATGAAAAAAGCCTGAAGGAAACTCTTGGTTGTACTATGTAACTGGTAATCCGTGGATGTGTTTAACAAGAATTGTAAGCAACGGGACTTATTCGTATCCTTTTACTCCTGCTCTTTACCTAGCTTAACTCCAGAGTGAAAAGCAAGATTTTGAACCACTGATTCTCAGTTGTTGGAGTTGCTCTCTTAATTTTGTTATGTTATGGTGGATTTGGAAATGGAAACCTTGCAAGCGAGATAATTTCGTATCGCTGTTGGTATTCTCATATACCTCTTTCCCACAGCTTTGATGGTGTTGTTTTCAGCTAATGGCATGCAATAAATATTTTGTGAAGCAGAACATTTCTGTGGTTTTATTAAGGGATATTTAAAAAATATACAGCTCCACAGCATTTCCTGAAGGATTTAACCTAGATTCTCTTTAATGAGCAAGTAATGCTTATCACAAACCTGAAATGGGTTACTGTAAATTTTCCAGTGGTTATAAAACACCCTTTTTTCCAGACACTTGCTTTAAAGCACTATTGCAAAAAAAAAAAAAAATATTGTGTCCTGGACCCTGTATTTGCTTATGGAAGACTGGAAGCCAGCATTTTTAACCATCAAAACTGGTATTTAAAAAAAAAAAAAATTATAAACAGAAGCAAAATTGAGCATTCGTCTCCACATAACCAAGGAAGTCTAAAAAAATGTACTATTCAAAAATATATTTTAGATTAAAAAAAAAAAAGAAACACTCAAATTCTTGTTTGTGGTATAGCAAATTAATTCCTCTAATCATAGGATATAGACATGAATCTGAATTGTAGAGTTATGTCAGGCCGGATGGGACATCTAGAGTTATCTGATCCAACTCCTTTCTCAAGAAAGGTTTAGTTAGAGAGGTGCTCAGGAACTTGACCATTTAAGTGTTGAATATCTCGAAGTACAGTCTGTACATAATCCCTTTAGGTATTTTTAGACTTCTTTTCTTAAGATGGAATCCCTCCTTAGAGGTCACATTTCACTGTTAGTTTTGTTTTTGCTGATGAAGTCTCTAACGAATAATGAGAAGTATAAACCCTGCTTATACAGGGTGTGGTCGAAGAGGAAGCAAACAGGAACTTCATCATCTGCAATTTACACCTAATTAAATTAGCCTTGTGTCTTGGATCATGAACTTGGCTCATATAAAGACAGCCTGTAGTTCAGATATCCTTAGGATGATACAAAATTCATGGTCCTTGGGGCTCTGCATAACCACACCCATTAGCCTCCAACAACTCCAGCTTTGATACCTTTTGGAAAAATAAATAAAACTGTGATAGAAAATCAGTAATGGGGAAAAAATCCTAAAAATAACCCACAACAACAAATTTGCAAAATCAAAGCGAAGCTTTGAATGAAACCTCAGCCACTGTGGCATTTCAAAACCTGGTGAGAAAAACATTTGGCACATACTAAGAGTGTAAACTTCCAGTCAAGAAATATAATTCTCACCCAAGAATTCCCATTGGTGAGCTAATACTAATATGAAAGGTTGGTATTCAGCAGAAGTCTGGGTTGTGTTGCTGTCCTCTGCTCTGGGTGTTCCCATATGAAGCTGCTGTAAACCATGGTGGTTTTTGCTGTGCTGTGCATAAGGCTTTTTTGTTTCAGACCAAGGTGAGACTTGCAAATCTCTTCTTGCATGGTTCCATTTATTTTCTGCAGGAGTAAATCCGTACAGTCACTGTCAACACAACCATAATCTCAGTGATTGTTTGTTGGCTGTTTCATGTTTTTCTGTTAACTGATAAAGTGACACCCACTAAATGGGAGATTATTCAAACCACAAAGCTGTTGTGATTAGTTATTAAAAACAAATTGTTTTAATAAGACTTCTTTATCTGAGTCTTTTTGTAGTGCCATAAGAATAGAAACAAATACACTGGAGACAACCAGATGATCATTTTATTTACAATTTTTCTTTTTAAATTGGAAGTTTCACAGGGAATTTGCATCATGAACTGATCTGTACATTTTAAACAAGAAATACAATCTTATTGGAATATGCTTCAGGATTCTTGGGTTCATGAGCCTATAAAGAAAAGGCAAATCATGTGCAAATTAAAGGAATTTTAAAAAGGAATTTGGGAAAGACCTGGTGGAAAGGGGTAAAATGTCAGCAAAATCAATGCAGATAAGTTAACTTACAGCAGCGGAAAATCTGGTCAAGATTTTTTCCTATAGGAATTCCAGTAACTTTATAAAGATCAAATTACTCTGTTCTCCTGGAATTGTGTGGAAAATGTTGTGACATTCAGAAAAACTTCTTGGAGAGATTTTCTGTATTTTCTGGGTTTGGATAGGCTGTGAAGCTCATAAAAACCCTCCGTCTGAGCCAAATGTAGTAAGTTTAGAAATACAAACATATAGCTGATACTCATTTTCTTCATCCTCAATGAAAAAGTTTCAGCTCAATTGACTCTGAGTTCTGATTCATTTCTTTATACTGAAAATGTCATCTGTCCATCTGCCCTACACATATTCTTGAAATATATATTGTAAGCTATATATTTGAAGAAGAGATTGAAGAAGTTCAGGTTTAGCAAATAATTAAATCACCCAAAAACTGGCCTCTGATGACAAGAGTTAAGGTTTCTCATTAACTTGGACCCCCAGGTTAAAGGTCTTGACTGAAATTGTCAGTTTGCTAAAGCCAGTGAGATTGCTGCCATTGTTTTCCACAGCTTTGGGATTTCAAATGTCCTTTGAATATATCTTGTAAAATATTCCATCAGAAACTATTTCTATTGGATTGAAATTCTCCGTTCTTTATCAGGATATGATCATTATTGTCTTTTGCTTGGGGTTTCAGACTGTCTTTGGAATAAATGTTCAGAATTACTTTCCATTACTCCTCATAGGTGACATGACTGATTTTCTTACTGGCTGCTCTCCCTGCATTAAATTAATTGAGGTGCAATAGAACAATTGGAAATTAAGCCAAGTATTTTCCAAGAACCTATGGAAAGCAGTATTTAACCTTCCTTGAAGTCAATGGCAATTGTACACTTAAATCTTATAGGCTTTTTTGATTATTTCATGCGTCCAGTTAATTAAAAATTAAGTTTTTTGGTCTCCTTTATAAAAAAAATTCTATACATCCCAGTGTACCTACTGTGGCGAAGGAGCTGTTCCCTTCTCATTTTCTAAGTTCCTTAATTTTATCCACATGCCTCTCAGCAGTGTCTGTGCCCAGACTGAGGAGTGACATGTGTGTCCAAATGAGTTTCTAGGAACAGACTGCAGAGCCTACTAGGCTTTAAAACTTGATTGCCCATCAGCTGTTCCCTGCAATTGCTTGCTTATTTTTTAACTTTAACAGAATACAAAGAGGCTCAAAGCTGAGCTTACAATGTGTGCATTTTAACTCTTTATCTCCTTTTCTTATTTCACATTACCTTTACAAGTCATTACTTAGCGTCTGTAAGACAGGATCTTAGCCCTGAATTTCTGCAACTGGGAATTCCCCAGAGTGCTCTAAATTCAGCAATGCTCACACACAGGAAAAGGTTACAACAATATTGTAACATCAGGGCCCTGTAGTCTGTCAGGACTTCTCCATTCTGTTCCTGATTGTATCTCCATGTTGATATAGCAACTTGCTCTTCGCTACAGATGGCGGGGAGAAAACCCTCCTGTGGAGCAGCTTTTCATCAAAAAACACTGTTCCACCAAAATACAAATGTTCTGTGAAAATGCTTCAATCCTGAATTTATTTTGTGCAAAGGGAAAAACAGGGAAGGATGCACCAAAGAGGGGGCAGGCCTGGAGTCTGCTCCTCCTTGTCTTAATGCTTAGGTTTTGGGGTTTTTTTGAGACAGTGACAACATGCTCTTGGGTGTAAAACTGGTATCAGCATCAGAAATGTTGATCTGTTCCTCCTTGCCAAGCGGTGTAGAAATGAGATGGTGGAAGAGGCTCATGATCCCTCTGGCCCCAGGATCCTTTTGTCTGTGGCAGTGGCTGCAGTGCTCTGGCTTCAGCAAAAGGGTAGAGAGGACGTGGGCTCTGCTGAGAGGTTTGGGCACTTGCTTGAGAAAAATTAACTGTAATTTTGGGTAACTTGCAGTGAATTTGTACATTCTGAATCTTGCTCCTTAAGCAATTTCAAGAATCTTACAAGCACATGTGCTCAGCTTTCAGATATTTCATTTAGCCATGCATAAAACTGAAGGAAACCCTTCCTCTAGACTAAAATGTTATTTAGTGGAAAAGCATTTTGCAAAGTGACAAAAAAATAAGTACTTCTTGCTCTATAGGATTAGATTGTGCTGGAATTGTAATTACATATAGACTTTCAAAGATCCAAGCAAGAAAGCAACATTTACCTTTCTTTTTCCTGATTTCATTTTGACCCATTAGTTAAAAAAATCAATCACCAATCTGTCAGTTAAATATGGTTTGTTCAGGTCAGTATTTTTTAAAATAATGTAATTTTATCTTCCATCTAGTGTGTCAAATACATAAATGAAATTGCTTCATGTTATCATCTATTAATCCGTGACTCTCATGAATTTGAGAATAAAAATAATTGTTTATGCACAATTTTCTATGGTGTAATTTTTTTCTAATTGGAACATTGTTGCATCGTTAGGACAAAAGGTCTGAGTAAAACAAACATGGGAAACTCAGAGCAGATAATTACCCAGAGATCACTAAATAGAAATGTTATGCACCTCCGGTGCTAAATTACTGACAGCATGTGTTTAACAGAAATTTGAAAAACATGTTTGTATTCTTCTTATACTGATCCATGAACTGGAGTCAACTGGCTTAATGTCCTGGGATAATACTGGTGTCCTATACATTTTTGGCACGTAAGAATCTCATTTGTAGTGACTTGAAATTGAATGAAGCGTGTCAAAGGGAAATAGAGTGCCTGTATCATGTTTCCTGAAGTTTAGGAGAGCAGGCAACATTATCTTTTCAAGCTTAGTTAATGTAGTTCTTCACTAAATGCCTCCTGGTCATTGAATACAACTTTCCAAATACATACAGTTTTATGAGAATCTGAGCAAGAGCAGATACTGATAGCAAATATTTTTAAAGGATCTAAGAAAAAAATAGTGAATGTGTAAACTCTAAAGAAAAATTGTGCATAGGCAGTGGGTTCTTCCCTAAATTTCTGCTAGTTTTTGTTGTTTGGGTTTTTTTTGAAGGAAGGAAAAAAGGGCAGGGACACACACTGTCCCAAAACAAAACCCAAAAAAAGGGGTAAAAAGCTGATGATTAAATGTTACTGATTATCCTGCCCTCTCAAGATCCAGAAAAAAAGGGGAAGTCATCTCTTGTCTTCACAGCCATTGTTTCAATCCACCAATCCATGACAATTCAAGTAGTAAAACTCCACAGGTTTTCTGTCAAGCCCTGCAATATCAATGCACATCCCTCCATAGGCAAGGAGGGAGGGCTTTGTCAAATCAAAGTTTGATCATGCCTTTTTAAAGGGGAAAATTCTGTTATGAAGGTGCACTCTAAATATCAAGAAATCCCCTTGGAAGTTTCTCCCAGGCATAGCTTGTGATTTTTGACCAGGTCAACAAGATATAGTGGACTATGGTAGGATACTTTTCTATCAAGGACAGAGATGTGGAGAAGGACAAAAGCTGTCTGGTTTTAGGGTCCTGATTTCAGTTTATCTTTAAATTAGAGACACGTGACCTCTGTGTGAGTCTCATATGCTTTTAATAATCAAAATTTTGGGGAACCGTCATATGAAAAGGCACAGGGAAATTAATATTTTTCACTTATTTTCCTGTGGCTACAGAACATAAGAAGTGTCAAGGCCTTATGCCAAAGCGTTCTTTCGAAAGCTGCCATTGGTTCTTTTAGCTTCTGTATTTAAAGCTGGAATTTTGAAAACACCTGGAAAAATAAATCATGAAATAGTAAAAATAAAGATTTAAAAATGAAATAAAAAAGAGTCTGACCTAAACTACAGTGAACTATTTTTCCTTCCCCAGCAAAAAATGTGTGATTGGGGTTTTGAGTCCCCCAAAGCTCATACAATCCCTCTTTACTGTTAAATTCTTTCATGCCTCAAAACTACTCTAATATCAGTTGAACCTATTTGAACTCCACACCCAACAGAGCCTTTGGCAGTCACTTGACTTTCAGCTTATAAGTGACTGTAGCTATCAATTAGTCTGTTATTTTACTTCAACCTCTTAAAAAAACCTACATTATGTCAAAGAGCGGTAAAATCAATTGCTCCTCTCTCTATGGCTTTGCTTTGTGTTCTCAGTTCTGCCTCAAACTCCGGCTCTGTGCAGATAAGAAGTGAATTTCCAGCTCTTGGTGGTGGTGACAGGACAGACTCATCCAACTTCAGTCATTAGGGAAGGTAAAAGGAGTCTTTGGGGTAGTTGACACCTGCATTTTATTTTTTCTCTTAAATTTTGGATACTCACATTCTTAAAACAAGCAGTCTGAGCACCCTGCTAGAATTGAGTATTACTGCCCATTCAGTGAATAGTTAAATGAGTGAAGTTAAGTGTTAGAATAGTAGTTTGCAGGATTGAAATATCTTTTCTGAATGTTTCACTCTACTAATCCTGGAGTACATAATGTCTTCCATAAAATTCTTTCCAAGTTTTGTTCTGGTTTTTTGTTTAAATTACAACTGCATATATTGAGAGGAAGTATTTTTTTTCTTCAATCCCTCTCTCCTAAATACATTTTCAAATGTATTTTTAAATTATGTAGCAGTTCAGAAGAAAAGTGCATCACACATTGACTCCAACTTTGATAAGAATTCAAATAATTTAAAAAAAAAGTCACATCCTGTCTCAGGATCTTGCTGTCACAGTCCCACATGCTTAAATCCGTGCAGTAGAAATCATCTGCTCATACTGACCATGATTTATTTCAGGGAATTGCTCACACATACAAAATCCAGGGAGGCATAAATTATCCCAAAGTCCAGGGCATCTGTGTTGGACAGGTGAGGTGAAACATGGCAGGTTTGTTTAGATCCCATCAATGTTAGAATCTGAAATGCCACAATATTTCCAATTTCCAGATACATTTATTGAAGAAGCAGCATGGGATGACTCTGAAAAGGTGACACAAAATAGATAGAAATGAAACAGATTTGCTTAGAGGCAAACTGCAAAATGTATGCATTTTGAATCTATATTTACATAAACATACATCAACCACTATTTTTATGTACATATAAACATGTATGTGTGTGTTGACACATATGCATTGATTTGTTGCACATTCAATACTTTAAAATATATGATTTGGGCAGATAAATGTATAAAGCTATTTCTTGTAGCAGTCAGCCACTGACCATCAGTAATGAAGGCACAAAACTTGACTTTCATTTTTTTATTTTACTTTGTTCTTTACTTTTGCCTACCACTTCTTTCCCTTTCTCTTTTTTTTTTTTTTTTTAAAGCCCTTTTGTTCAAACATAAGATGTTTGCTAATACCTAAACAGGACAGAGGCATTTACAAGTAAGTTGACCAATGTGCCAAATCAAACAACATTTTACCAGAGGAGAGGAATATGTTAGAAGAGAAATCTGTTTTTATATTTAGAATATATTCAGAATGTTTGAAGGGAAGCAGAGCAATCTCCTGCAGTTTTCTCTCAACAGAACATACTGTGTCACCAGTAAGGCTGTGTCCAAAAGCAATAGTTTTACCTCTCCCTTCTTCCAATTTTCCACCTCAGTTTTTCTTTTCCTTGAAATGGTTCATGGAGGAACCAGAATAGTTATAAATCAATGAGCTTGCAGCAGACACTCAGATCAGCTGCGTGATGAGTGTCTTCCTCTGAGAGAACACAGCACATTGAGCACCTCTGGAAGCTGATTTGCTTCCTCTGGTGCATCAGTAGAGGTTGAATTCCTTTGAACTTCAGTCTGCCATGACAGGGATGCTTAGGAGGATTTGCCCCCAAGTGTATGGAAGTGCAATAAAACCTTTGCAATGCAGCAATCATCAGCAAAGCTTGTTCATTCGTTTGTTCTCTAAGGGAGACTGCCCAGCCGCATTAGTCCCTTGGTGTATGCTGTCCATCTTTACAAAAACATTTTTACACTTTGTCCTTAAATTTTTTCCTAATAAAATAGCAAAGAAACCCCAAAACAAAACAAAAAAACCCCATCCCAAAAAAGCCCTAACCTTTTTACAAAGTTATTAATATTATTTAAAAAGGAACAGTTATTTTACAAAATCCTTTATACTAGCTTCATTTTTCAAGAAGCATTCCAAAATAATTTGCGAATATTATTTATTTTAGATTGTGTCCACTAAGAACAAGCATTTCAAGATGTAATCTGAAATGAGTGGCACATGCTCATCTGTGTTCAGTATGTCCATAACTGCATAAGTGAGTGATGGCCTTGTATGATAAAATCAATGTATTTTTATTTGTGTTGGAGGAGAGTCCTTTACTCCTATCTCACAACACAAGGTATAATGATGGCATTTTTGACAAATACTTCTATAGATAAACATGTTTTAAGCCTTGGCATATTTACATTAAATGCAGCTCCTGAGGACAGAGGTACTGTCATTTCTTTGGATTTGTTTGCTTCCATGCATCTCTCTCAACAGAGAGCAAGGTTCCAGGAAACTCTCTGCTAGGCAGCCGTGTACCTGAGAGGAGCTTTTCTTCTTAAAGTTTGGATTCTTCTCAGGTCTTGCTTGATTGTTGCTTTCTGCTTTTCACTTTTTCAAGTAGTTCTTTGTCCTTCTTTGGTAATTTCTTATTCTGTGATTGAATGTGCTGGTTTATTGGTTGACATATCTGCTTTGCTTTTAGAGAAGGGTTAGGATTTTTTTTTGTAATAAGCAGGAATATAGAAAATTCAGCAGATTATAATCATAAATTCACTTTTTTCTTACTGCTTTCAGCACTCATGGAGCTTTTAATTGAATTTTATGTTAGTCCATAAATAAACTCATACAACCAGAACACCTTAGAATTGGCGATTTTACTTTTATGCAGGTAGCCTGAAGGTTTGCGGCCAAGTTCACTGATGGGCAGGGGGTCATCTTGGCTGGAAAAAATCCAAAGTCCCTGCAGGTGTTAGAAGCCAGCACTGCTGGCAGTTCAGTGGTTGGCAGTTTTCTCCTTTCGTATTTCATAGCATCTTCCTTAGGATTGTATGAAAAATAGGAGACATCTACAGATGGGTCCAGCTCTCAGACAAACTGGAACATCAGAGTGCTGAAAATCTGGGCAATTACACTTTCTGGAAGAAGGACTAACACACATGTCATAATAAAACCTTTTGAACTGAGCATCCTGACTCAGTCACTTGATTTCTAGTTTCAACTTCTGTGTTCTAAAGACAGATGAATTATAATAATCTATATAAAATGCACCCATTAATTAGTGTTGAATGTTCCAATTTTTTTTTTCTCAAAGTTATGAGGAGCTAAAGAATCAGAATCTTTCATATACTCAAATATTACTTTGGAAAAAAATTCCATCAGGTTCTTTGCACGCAAGTGCAATGCCTGAGTACATCAAGCACTGACATCAATGGTCCTCTCAATGATTAAATGTTGGCAATATGCTGAGTCTGTATTGGCTCCAAAAGGTATGTCAAAAATAATGATTTACTGACACTTGTATGCACTATTGACCAGCTCATGTCTTGTGTGCTCAGCAAAAAGGATTTTCAGCTTGCCAGCTACTCAAAAGATCACTTGATGTGGCTCTGTGCGTTTCTGAAGTGAAAGGCACATGCTTTCATCAGCTTTTTCATAATCTTTGCATCAGTGTGCCCACAAAGTCTCATATTTTGCCCTTTAATGTTGACTTATTTCACAGCTATATTTGGTGAGTGCATTTCTGCCATTTAGTTTTGCATTTTATTATACTTTCCACTTCTTAAAATTTCCCCTTTTCTTGATAAATTCATTTTATAAATTAAATCAGCATGGCCTGACTCACAACATATTAAAATGCCATTTGAATCAGTTCCAAATTCAGGTGCTTATAAAAACAAATTTGAGGAGCAACTGTAATTCCAATCCCTCCTATGTTATGTGAGCAATTTAAAATTATGGAAATACTTCCAATTTTATAGGCAATTTGAAATGGAAAACAACCAGAGTTCTGGGCATGTGCTGTGTATATAGGGATTTTGCAAATAGAAATGCTTTTAAAGTTAATTTCCATGTGTACCCAGTTACCTGGTTCTGTAAATGTTAAAATGAAAATTGCACATTTATATTTTAAAATTCAAAATGCTGCTTTTATTGGACTTCTAGCCAATAAAGAGAACATCTGTACTATAAATGCAATCTGTCTGTTCAATTTGTACTAAATTCATGGATCTTATAATGGATCTGTATATTTACTATTCTTTCCATATAATAGAACACATTTTGGGGGCAGAGGAAGAGAGCAGGCTAAGTGTTCATTGGCTCCTTAGGCTATAAAATGCTATAATAAAATATATAATCTTCTACTTATGCCCATATATTGCATAAGATAAGCACACAAAATCCGGACATATAGACATAAGTCTCTTTGTGTAATGCTCAAGTTTTCTTTGTTCCTTGCTCACATGCATGTTATGTTGGTTTTATCCTTTTCCTGCCACAGTGAATCTATTCTTTAGGCAGGTGGAAGCAGTAGAAGAATTAGGTTCAACTGTGAATATCAGTGGTAGAACTTCACTTTAACAATGCTGCTGTTTATTCCTTCATTAAATGAACAATTATTTCCTGGTTTACACCTTAGGCACCCCTAAAAAATATGAAAGGTTGTATAATCAAAAATTAGGGAACATTTCCTTTATAGTAGGACTACATTTTCAGCAAACTTAAACTATCTTTAGTCAATATGGTTTATACAGATCGGGTATAATGATATCTTCCACTGAGGATAAATATTGCAGTTAATCAGTAAGTGCAGCAAAGACTTATTAGATCATCTCGAGGTGGACTTACCAGTATAGACATTCCCTTGCGTTTTCAGATGTCTCATGAACAATAGGCGATTAAATAAAAAATTTAAAAAAAATTAACAATTAATAATAATCCAGTCCCTTCCCTGAGGAAGCTGTGGTTATACCTGTGTATGGAAAGACATCAAAGGAAAGGTTGTTAAAAGCTTGTGTTCACAGGCTTTTGTCTGGTGCAGACCACAAGAGCTCCATGGAGGGGTCCAGGCATCATCAGGGGGTGACAGCATGCACCAGCAGCTGGAGTTGCTGAGGAGTGAAGGCCCAGAGCACTCATGATGGTGGAGAACTAGAAATTAACCTCCACATGACCAGACAGAAATCTGGAAAGGCAAAAGCTTAGGATAACACTACAAGGGTAGTACAGGGAAGAGTGGTTCACATTTTTCAGGAACTAGGCTACCTGTTAGAAGAGAAAGCATTAGATATAGGTTTTGTCTAAACCAAAATAGAACTAAGGGTCTAAGGGGAAAAAATTAAACTGAACATTACAGAGAGACCAAAGGTGCAGAGAGGCACAGTGTGCAAGATTATTCATTCTTTAATGACAAAGATTGAAACCTTTAATTTTAGGCAAAAGAGAGTCAGTAAAATATCCTTGAAGGAAAATGTGTTCAAAACCCAGATAAAAAATTCATAAATAAAAATGGATTAAAGGCTAATAATTTTGAAGACGTTTCCTCCTGCACAAGAAGTTTGCAAACCAAAAAACCCTGGAGATTAACCAATTGTTTTAAAGGAATGCATTTTAGAAGCAGCCTTCCATTTCCATCCTGTCTTTAAATTCTTCCCTAGGCATCCATCATGACTGCTGAGAGAATATGCGACTGGAAGCACTATTGCCAAAATCTACAGCTGTAGAAAATGCAGAATACCAGAAAGTTCAATATCATACAAGCATACCTTAAACCAGAATGTAAATAATTGTTAATACGTATAAATCTGTATTCCTGTAGGTCAGAAAAGTTACTCTAAATTAAAGTGGTTTTGACCTAGTCATGCCTACTGTGAAATGTCTCATTTGATACCAGTCCTTCCAAAAAGAGATGTTAGAGAGGTGGACAGAGGCCACTTTCCTGCCACAGCAAGCAGATCTCTTTAGGTAGCTTTTCCAGTGCGGTTGGGCTTTTTTGCATTTTCAGTTGGTCAAACATTAATAATACACTCTTGTGTATGTTGTGTGAGTCATGCCATGAAATATTATATTAATATAGTTTATAAGCACAGGGTGTTGGGCTGTATGAGATGGAGCCTTGCCCCTTATTTGTCAGAGAGGCATAAAAGCCTAACTTTAGTACATGCAGTCAGAATTCCTGTTACTGTCTCACCATTTCCAGTATTTGTGTTTCCGGGGCTCAGCTTTTTTCTATCCAGCTCAGAACTCTGAAATGAGAAAGGTTCAGAGGTTTGTATTCATCTCTCAATGCTTCTTGAATTATAAATTAATGGACACAAACTTAAAAAGAAGGAAAGAAATTTTTTTAAAATGACATGACATTTTCTGTTTGTTAGATTCTTCATTAGATATTCCATCATAGTAGCGCAAACCTCAAAGTAGCTACACATGACCTCTGAAATAATCTCATTCAGCCAGTTGTGGAACCACCCAGCAATTTCATCATTCCAATGTTATTTGAAACTTTCAAAAACAGGCTTTTTATTTCCTTATGATTTCACCCAGATTTTTTCTCAATCCTAATTTACAGTCAGTTTTTGCATTTCAAAACTGAATTCTCAACTGTCAATCACGATAAAATATTTGAAAAGCATGTCCAGCAGTTATGGCTGTGCTGTTCCCCACTTCTCAAAGGCAAGTTCTGCTTCAGAATTCAGTAAGACGCTGAACTGAGCTGCAGTGATTTTGTTCCTTCTGCTGGCTGCCTGTAAACACCATTCACAGCTTACTGACTTCAATGGGGGTCCAGTGACTTCATGAGTCTTTTATTAGTTTTATGAAAAGCAACCGATTAGCACGATATTCAACTCAGTTGCATGGTTCTGGTATTTAGTCTTATTTTTGCACACAAAAGTGGCAGTTTCTCATGATGGTAGATGAGTAATGCAACAAAAAATGTATATTTTCTATCATGTAGAATTTAAATTGAGGAAGAGACTTAAGAGACTTCTGTGCAGCCATAATGGTGCTGCATCCAGTTGGCATCAGGTTACTGGTGGTGTCCCACAGGCATCAGTGTTGGGCCCAGTTCTGTGTTAAAATCTTTATTAATGATCTGGTTGAGGGGATCGAGTCTACTGTTAGCAAATCTGTGGATGACACCAGATTAGGTCAGAGTGTCGACCTGCTGGAGGGTGGAGGGCTCTGTAGAGGGACCTGGAGAAGCTGGATAGATGGACTGAGACCAACAGCATGCTGTTCAACAAGATCAAATGCCTACAGGAGGGTGTAGTCAGGTGTGGGTTGGGCCCTTCTCCCGTGCAACCAGTGACAGAACGAGAGGACATGGTCTTAAGCTGTGCCAGGGCAGGTGTAGGTTGGACATCAGGAAGAGATTCTTCATGGAAAGGGTTATTAGATATTAGAATGCACTGCCCAGGGAGGTGGTGGAGTCACCGTCCCTGGAGGTGTTTAAGGAAAGCCTGGATGTGGCACTCAGTGCCATGGTCTGGTTGACAGGATGGTGTTCAGTCATAGGTTGGACTTGATGATCTCAGAGGTCTTTTCCAACGTGATTCAGTGATTCTGTGAATTAAGACACTGCTATCGGTAAGATTTTTACCAATATATCTCACTATGCCTTGAATACCTCTCCAGGTCTCCAAGAATTCAGTGCATTTGAAGTTCATCCTACAAAGGAGTTCGTCAGGAGTCCTGGACGGGATGAAATAGAAAAAGTTAAAATAAGTGATAAAAAAGCCCTGACTTAGAAAGCAGATAGTAGGATTAAAAACAGATGTATAATGTAACAGTTTTGGACCCCTTTAGGTGCAATGAATCTGCTGAAGCTGCCAGTGTTTCTGTGCTGACCATAGAGGAAGACCAGATGATGAGTTAAGGCAAAGTTACTAATGTTTGAATGGCTAAAATTAGGGTGAGTTAAATGCCACCTACACGCTTATGAAGGAAATGTGAGACAAGCTTATGAATTGTTAAAGCTGCAGTCAGTCTAGGGATGGTAAGGTCTTGATGAAAGAAGGGAAAAGCAAGAAGGAACACTTGGGCGATTTATTCAACCACCCTGTCCCAGACAGCCCTGCTGTGCATGATGGGGATGATTCATTCAGCCAGTCCCAATGCCAAGGAAAACAGCTCTATGCAATCTGAAATGAAAATGGGCCGTCATGAAGTTGAGGAACAGCACATTTCCCTGGGGTGGATAATATCCATGCAAAACTACAGAGGCAGAAAGGAGACTTTAAGATATTTGGTAGATTATTCATCATTGTTTCTCTCAGAAGTGAGTTGGATGGCTGCCCTTCAAGTGCTGAAGCAAGAACAATCATGTAGTGTGGATATTTGAAAAAAATATATCCCAGTAAGTTGGACATATAGTCCCACTGGATTTTGCTGAGATCTGAGTGCAGACTATTTATGTAATCACACCAGCAGAGGAAAACACAAGTCTACCATATAATGTAGGAAAAGAGCATTCTTGGCATGATGACCAGGACTGGGCTGTCACTGAGGGAAGAAAGCTGATTGCACAGCTTAGGGGAGAACACACTGGGTAGTGACTGTATGAGATGTAAAGAGATAAATAGGAGAGGCACAGATTGCTAAGGAATGTTGGAACAGCAGTGGTCTGCCAGTGGGTAATTATATCAGTATACCTGTATTGTGCCACTGTACCATTTTTGTTGGTTTATCAATATATCAAGACTCATAAGAATACCAAGAGATAAATCTATAGATAGATATAGATATGAATAGATATAGATATATATCAGCAGTAGCACAGAGAATCCCACCTCAGTTCAAAAGTTAAAGTAATCAGCTTAATTGTCTTTGGCATATTATTGTTCCTTCTAAATGCAGAAGTGGAAATGAAACTTCGTCAACAGAAAAGGCTTCCCCGGGGAAGTAGTTACAGCAGCAAGCCTTCCAGGGTTCAAAGAGCATTTGGAAAATGCTCTCACGCACATGGTGTGATTCTTGGGTTTGTCCTATGCAGGGCCAGGGGTTGGACTTGACAGTCCTGGTGGATCTCTTCCAAGTCAGCATAGTCTGTGATTCTGTAATCCCATGAATAGCAGGTGTATTGAACACATGCTGCCCAAATGGACTTACAACTTGGTCCACGCTTGTGTACAAAATAAACACATACTTGTGTGAAAGCCTGAACTTTACTGTAGAAACTGCTGCAATAAGATTAACTCAATTAGTGGCTATGCAGACTGCTGCAATCTATGCTGAGCTAAAACACATGTGTCTGGGTGACCTTGGGTCCACACACCTGCAAATCTCTTTGCATTTTATTCAGTGTATTTATTATGGTTTTATCCTATTTATTTTGATTGGGTGGAATTTGTTTTTGCACAGAGCCTCACGTATTTTAGAAACAGAAGTAATATATACAGAAATGTTTCATTATTATTACTATTACTACTACTACCAGCGTCTGTAGGTTCAGGAATTGGTTTGGAGAATTTTCCCAGATGTTAAGCAGAGTTTGTATCAGTGAGCAATAAGCACGAGAAATGGGACGGAACAAAAGTGATGTGAAAGGAACAACTGCAGAGTGAAGGGAAAAGTCACAGAACCATCCAAGGAATAGATTTGACACCTTCTGAATCTGCAACAGACCTCTCTAGAGGAGAGCAGCATGATGAAGGACGGTGTGATTTAGCTCCTGGTTACTATCTTAAATTTTTACTGTCACCAGCCAATCTAAGTCTCATTAACATTGTTAGGGAGAAGGGCGAAATAAGGGCATATATGTCAGATTTAGAGGCTGTTCCTGAAGCTTCCACACATGATTTCTGTTCTGCTGAAATATAATTTCCTCTCACCACATTTGAGATGGTTGTTTCACTTGGAGTCCAGGTCTAAGAGAAGGCCTTTTTCTAGCAGTGAGATCAAAAATTGATTTAACTTGATGATTGTCATGTAATAACACAGATAGAAACACTCATATAAAACTCAATTTATGGGATGAAAGCACTGTGAAATGAGAAAAGTGTGACTAAATATGAGGAAAATGGAGAGGAGTATTTAGAGATGTAGCTAAAGAGTTGTCTTTCAATGAGCTCTTGGGGCCCGCTCTGGAGTTACTGTCAGCACCCTTTGGAGACTAAAATTGGAGATTAGGTATTCACTGTAACCTAATCAGAAATTCAGGCACTTTTCTTGATCCTAGGTGGGCAGCTTAGCAGTTTTCTAAAAGTAGGAAGGTTTTGCCCATTGGTTATTTTTTTCTTAGTCAGATGGTTTCCCTCTGCCCCTTGCCTCCTGAGATTTTCTGATGACTGTGCAAACAAATCACAGGCGTGGGCCAGGAAGGGATTCACAAGTGTACCTCATTTTGCATATGTCATTAATTTGAATGTTATAACTTATATGTTCATGAAATTTAGATCCTTTGCTTGGTGATGGCCACTGGTTGTTGATTTACTGAAGCTTTGAGCTTTCTCCCAGTGGGGTGGTGTTTGCACCGTGTTCTTCTCTGACCAAATCACACTGTAATGCTTTTGTTAGTTCTGACTTCAAAACCCATTTCTGCCTTTATGAAAACCATTCATTCTTTTAAATGATTTTTCCTTTGAGATAAAACAAATCTCTATTAAAATCCTCTCATTTAGTTTGCATGGAAATCCACTTAAAAACTCCCCAAATCTCTGTCAAGAAACTAACTAAAAAAGTTCAAGTAACTACTTCCTTCTTACACCCTAATTCCTTCTCTTCTTACCAGAAATCCTCTAGAAATGTAATACACCCTGACAAAAACTGAAATTTGAGTGTTCTTTTCAAGTAGAGAAATGGATAATGCAAGAAACAGAGGAAAATAAGTTGAATTTAGTAGGATTTCTCCATATCTTTTCAATCAGCATTTATTTATACTTGGAAAACCACTTCCCTTTTGAATGCTTCCTTAACATTAAGGCCAGAAACTTTCATCAACATTTTACAAGCATGACTGAAGCTAAACAGCATACTTACACTGGATGGCATCAACCCAGTTATAACTTCAAGGAGATAAGTATTGCAGCTGAATGGGTTGATGTAAAATTGTGGTGAAAGGAGAAATAATTCTTTACTCTGCTCAGAGATACATCAAAAATGTGACCAGGTTAGTGCTTTAATTTAGAGCTGGATGTTCCCAAAGAGTTTGGGGGACTGTTTGGTATTTTGAATGTCTGCCATGAAATGTTTGGCATCGATTTGTAGAAGATTTTATACAAAGCTATTATTCTGCAAACCTTGAGTAATTTGGGTTGTGATTTTTATATAAGAGCAAATATGCAGGGTCAAGATTAAATGTTTATCTAGTCCCATGTCCTGTCTCTGACATGTCAGGCAGTGGCCATGGTGGGGGAGGACACGGTATGAACAGGGGAAGGATATAGTGACACTTTGCAATTATGGTCCTCCAGCTTCCAGGGATATCTCCCAGCTCCAGGACTTTCTCTGCCAGAAATTGTAACCTTGTGGTTTTGGGAACATTACAGGAACAAGTCCAAAATTTATAATGATTGAATCCAGCTTTTTTTCTTTTTTTTCCATTTTTTTAATGCATTTCACAATCCCTTAAACTATTGGAAATATGCACACAATTTTTTCATACTTGATCATGGAAAGCATAGATATTTCTCTCCTGTGACTTATGTCACAGGAATGTACTCCTTTGCAAATCTCTGTAATTTCAGGTTTTTAGCAGAAGCTGAAGTACTTCAAATATATATGTGTATATACAAAAAGAAAAAAAATGTTGTTTGGAACAGTGCCCACCTTACTGCAAGTAGGAATTGTTAGAAATCTCACAGGAAAAATTATTCTTGTGAGATTTTTTCCTTCATTTGTAATAAGAGTCAGGTACTTTGTACTTTTCTTAGATTGTTCATACTTAAAGGACAAAGTTTACTCTTGCTCTAATAAGAACTTCAGATTAGATTAAATGAGGAAGAGATAATAAAGGGATCAAACTTTATACCAAGGTGTTATTCCCCTGTTATTTGTGTAGAAGAATAGGTTATGTACATATTTATTTATTTATTTATAGAGAAACACTGTGGGTATGAGGCCACTATGATGAAAAGATGTAGGTAGTCCATATGCATATATCGGAGTTGTTGTGTTTTTTCCTCATGTTGACATGCAAATTATTGTAGGACCTGGCTTTCAAGCAGATAGGAGTCAAAATTCCTGCCAGGTCCCTGACTCTTAGGTTCTGGAAGCCAAATCCCCAGAGTCCTCAGACCTCCCTCCAGATGCAGAGTGCAACTGTCAGCGAGATAAACATGCATTACTAGAAGGTTTTTGCTTTTATATCTAGGTATAATTTTGCATTTTATATGTAATTAGTCTGTAAAATAGATACACAGGAAGGACTGCAGAAAGAAATTTGCCATGGCTGTTTCTCTGGCTTCGAGAAGTGGTGGCACATCATGACTCACATCCACATTCCCCTGAGGGAAAAGGTCTTCTGGACACTGTCTAAGCATTGTAAAGGAAGACACAGACCAAAACCAAGCCAAAGCCTGACTGAGCACACTACAGAGAAGAGGGGGTACAAGGCCCTGAGCCCTGATCGTGCACCACTATGGTATTTATGGGCTTTTCTGACAGGCAGTAGCAACTCAGACTCCTGTGGTTCCTGCCAATGTTATTAAAAAGAGCTGTAGGTGAAGATCAGAAATAATTTATTTATGTAATAACCAGTCCTACTGGAAGGCTTGGGTGTGCAAGGGCAGCAAGGCCATTATTTGAATTTATGCAGTTTAAGAAAGTCATTTCACAGCTAACCTTGGAAAATAGTGTGGACCTTGTCGTCACTCTGTTTTCTTTTAGTAAAAAAGTGAGTGGCTATATTTGTTGTGGAAAGCTTGTAAAAGTAAACAGTGCAATTATTTTAATCTCTTAATATGTTTGGAATTACAGCTCATGGCTGTTCAAAAGACTCTGGTCACTGGGGTTTGCATAACACATATGCCATAGAGTCAGCAAATGTCTACCATATGAGCAACAAATATAGGATGATAAAATAAATTCAAAAGAAGACCTTTCCCACCCTGGATACCCAGGAGATAAGGGAAGCAAAAGTGACAGCTGTCTTCAGCAAGAGAAAATCCATTCAAATATTGTTTTTCAAAGGATTCCTCTAAGTAAGGAAGATTTATTTTACCATGGGCATGCCAGAAATGCCATGATGTTAGGAAAAATATTAGAAAAGTTATCTGAGACCCAAAACTCCACCATACCATGAGTCAGTTATTAAAAAACAAATAAATGGATACTTCAGTCCTCAGGCACACAAAGTAAAGTAGAAGTAGGAAAGTTTTTGCCACATTTTCTCCTTTTATCTAGGATAAATTAATTTTCTATATTATTCAACAAAATAGATTAGATCCAGATCATTACAGCCATATTCACATTGCATAATTATTTACTCATTCCCATGCAGATTACTGGGAGGACTTCTGGATTAAAAATCAACATACTTGTTTATTAAATTCCATTGAAACTTTCTCTTCTTTGCTAGAAACCAGCTTTGTGATTTAATAGAACATCAATTAAAAAAAAAAAATTCCTAGACAGATTTCTCCGCCTCACCATAAAAAAATCCACGAAAAATTTTAACACCTATAAAAATGGAAGAAAGTTAACCCAAAACAAAAGAGGCAGTCACTTTTGTGTAAAAAAATCATTTCCCAGAAAGTACTACAAGAATTTTCAAAAGCTGTCAGGATTTTCCTCCTATTGATCATAATTACTGTGTTTAGGAAGCACAAAGAATAAACTGAACATCACATCAAGCACTGAGCAACTGGCCTTCAAGAAAGGCTAAAGATAGATCACCCTCTATAAATTTACAACACAGCACGAGAGTACAAATTCCAGAAAGAAGTTGTTGAAATACAGCACTAAACTCCTGTATAAATCATTTTTAGTACAGGTAATTAAGCAGAGGCAAAAGCCATAGAAATTTGGATTACATTTGGAACTATATTTAACAATCTGTTGTGTAATTCCTTAGTCTACATGAAAAATTTCTGCTTGAAATTTATATTCCAAGTGAGAATAATATAGTCCATAAGTGAAAAATAGCAGGAATAACTTGATGAATGGAAGCAAAGATATGATTGTTCTCCCTGAAGTTTAGGATGAAGTTTGACAGAGTAAATGTGGACAAAAAAAAAATATATTTTTTAAATCTAACACAGCAAGAAGCGTGAATTGCAAATGGCTGAAAAATATTATATTGCATATGATACTGGTTTAAAATAGTGTTTGATTAATTCACACAGCCTCAGTCTCTTTAAGCAGTATAGATTTAGTGAATCATTCTCAAGGAGAGAGAAGCTGAGATTCAAAGAAAGCAGGGACTAAGCTAATGAAAACATATGACTGCAAGAAAGCTTTCTCAAGTGCTCATTTAATTTAAATCTGAACAATCAAACTATTAGAGATTATCAGACATCCGTGGTTTTTCACTCTGCTTGCCCTCATAGGAACTGAATGTGTGTTAGCTAGTCAGCTCTGTGGGGTCTTGTTTGGGAAGAGAAAATAGAAGTACAAAGAGGAAAAAATTTTATAATTTGTTTAGGACATGTCTGTTGGCTGTTCTGAAGGATTTAAAAATAATATGACAAGATCAAATTACAAAGGGAGAATTCATCACTATCAGACCTCAAGAGTATAAAAATCTGTGTTTTACCAATTAATTAAAAAGGAAAAAAATATGAGATTGAGGAGAAAGTAATAAAACTATTCAACGATTATGAAGGCTGTGCCTGAAGATGTGTCAAGTATGTCTTGAATTTAATGTAACAAAGTTATTCTAATTTTAACTCATTTTAGCCTACTGTTTTTAAACTGAATCTAGAATATTGTTTTGCATTAATGGTATTTATAGTAAACTGGAAAAAACCCCAATGACATTCCCCTCTGGAATATCCCATGTGAGCGAGCCATGCTGTGCTGTTTGCATTCTGTCTGGCCTAAGAGTTGTCTGTGCAGGGACACTTCTGCATGTGAACAACTTCGGGGAGCAGGAGCTGGGGTGCACCTGACAAACACATTTTCAGCTGAAGCTGGAAATGGTGTAAGGCTTTAGAAATTCATCCACTAAAAAACACTGAACAGCAGAGTTCAACCTTAATGGTTGAACTCCACTTAGTGGTTGAGCCCCACTTCTGTAATGGCACCTGGGTTTGTGATGGTGTCTTTCTAAAGATGGAGGTCATGTGGGGCCAAGAGGGAAAGGAGGAGCCCAAACACGCTGGGAACTTGATGTAAATTCTGAGACCAATAGATAAAGTCAACAGCAAGGCTCCCTGTAGTTTCAGTGGCCCCCAGATGTATATTTGAACTTTTGCAGGCCGAGCAAGACCAAACCGAAGCTCTTGAGTTTCAGTTATGATTCATCTGGCAAAAGCTGCTGTTAAATCTATTCAACAACTAAAATGAGACATTGCTAAAAGCTCGTTGGCAAGTAACTGCTACACTGGAGCTGCCTTTCAAAAACATCCACAACTGCAGTTCGTTAGGATTGGTTCTCACTGCTGTTCACTGGGAGATGAAAAGAGGGGAAGTCTGACTGGGGTTGAATATTGGAGAAGGCAATTTTAGTCTTAAGAAAGGAAGGAGGTAATTTTAGTTCAGTAGCTTCTGAAATGTACATATATATGTGTACATACATACATATATAGCATGTGTATATAAATACATATACATATAGATAGCATGTGTATATATGCACATATAAATCTACATCTACACATCTAAGACTGTAAAAATATTTTCCCAACTTGTGTCAAGTTCCTTTTCTCTGAACACAAACCTTTAAGCACTCTGCAAGTCTGCCAAATGCTGCTTTGAATAAAAAGAGAACCACTGACATTGTTTCCAGCCTGCCAAAATAAACTCACCCTGGCTGCTGAGATGGAGACCAATGGGACATATGTGTGTGATAACCTCATTCCAGAGTAAATCCAACCACGATACTAAGGTGTAATTTGAATAATAAAAAAATTTCATTAACTGTAAATCAAAACACACTTTATGCCTGGAAGGCGATTTCGAGCTTTCTTCTTCTTCCTACTCCCTTCCTGTACCCTTCATTACAATATAATCAATTAGGAATGAGCTTGGATCAAAACTAGGATGCCAAGAAACTCTGAACACTGAACAAAATTTGAGATTGTGTATATCTGCATTCAGTGGATGATGACACATTTCTGGCAGAATTTTAATAAACCCAGGTAAAGTGTGTTTTCACCAAAGGGCAGATTTCACACGAGTGGAATGGCTTTTGCCTGTGAGTCGATCAGTGGTAGCTTTCTATGGGATTTCCTGCCCCTTCCTACTTGCAAAGTAATGTGCTATGTCCTTAACCTCCAGCATAATGGTTTATGCTACAGCATTTAATGCATATTTGCAGTTATCCAGAATGCCACGGTCAGCAATCACAACTGGGCTGGAAAGCAACAATGCATTAAGCTGTGATAAATTAATCACTTGGAAACTTGTGAACATGTCCTGAGGAACTTATGGTTGCCCCTTAGCAGAGTATTTGTTCCACTCTATCATTTTAATGGCTTTAGCCTCTCAGCACTATTGTGACAAAAGCAAATTCCCTTTTCTTTCTTTCTTTTTTTTCTAAAAAGGAGATTTAAGGCACAGAGAGGAATGGTCATATAGCATGCATATGTCTGAAAAGGAAATTAGGGCTTAATCTTCTCCATCTTATGTGGGCTCATTAATTGCTGGACAATTCTTCCTCTTGGGTTATTTTCAGCCACAAGTTTTTAAGTGTTTGGGAGGATGAGGAGGGTGAGGAGTCATATTAACATTAGGAATAAAGAAGACCAGATTCAGATAAAATAAGAATTGGCTGAAATCCTTCCTCAAACCTCAAAGCCCTTCTGAGGTTTGAAAAAGTTTAGTACACTCCTTTTATTTGCTTCATCTGCTTCAGTGGCACTTCTTGATAGTGGAGCAGGGAACAGAACAGTGAAAATACCATTGAAAAGCTGAGGTTTGAGTGCTTTTTGCCAAGTGTACACTCCCTCAGTGTTTTTGTTGAGGATGTTTTTCAAGATTATTTTTATTAGGCTTCTATAAACAGAAAAAACAATACCGGCACAGTACACTCCGATATCACAGATATTTGAGTATCAGGCCTAAAGAATGTTGTGGTATGTGGACTAGACACAGCTCCCTGGGCTCCGGATTTGCTATCGAGCCCTTTGGATGCACCCTGGCACTGCTTCAGGAAGGCTCTAGGGAGCCCATGAATGTGACATCACCTACTTAAAACCTTTCATGGTGGCTGTCAAACATATGGAAAAAAATGTGGGATGGAAAGAAAGGAGGTACAGATTCACTGCCAGTGAAATCATTTATTTTACTGATGTTCTTTCAAACATAATTTCTGACAGTCACAGGAACACCAGAACCACTTCTGGGCTGTCTGAATTAATCACATGTGGGTTATACATTTGTCAGATTATTGGAAGAATATTTTTGAAGAGCCCATATGTGCATGCACATCTGTATTGTCATCACCAATCTCCCTGAAATCCAGAAATCAGAGGAACATCTCCTTGCAATGTTCAAGTGAAATTGTGCTTTATGGCCATAACACCTGACACCCAAGCAACCTCCTAAACTGTCATGGCAATTTTTTTTCAGGCTTTTGCAATAAATTGTACTCCTTTTATTACTTTGAGGCTTTAAAAAAGTCATGCATGTGTTCAAGGTATTCCAGAGTTTTAGGGGTTTTAGCTGCTTTTTTTCACCTATCCACTCCACCTTTTAGTATCTATATATGATAATCACAAGTGAGGGTTTGTGACTGAAAGATCCTGGCAATTTTTGGTCTAGATGAAATAAATTACTGCTATCAGACGACCATCTAGAAACCTCAGCAATTCAATTAGCACTAATTGAAATGGTAATTGATAATGTCAGCTCAATGGCCCCTAAACAAATGAGCCTTAAATCTGAACTGTTCCCTTATCTCCAGTACTTAGATTTATATCCTGGAAATGCTTATTGACACAAAAATGCATTTGTTGGCAAACTCATTAGAAAAATTACTGGAAGTGTATCAAATGAAACTGGAAGACATGTAAAACTGAAGGACTCATGAATGTACGATAAGGTATAACTCTGTTCTGATAGGAAGGAAAGTGAAATGTCCAGATGCTGTTATTTAAAAATAGGATTCATTTCCCCTAACTAGACGTTTATAACATAAACTTCTTAGCTACGATTTTACTTCAGGGGTCGAGTAACTGGCACCCAGAGCCATTTTTGTGGACCCATGAAATCCTGTCTGATGCCCAGCTGCTACTCCATAAGGTCACAGATTTTCTGGGAGTCCTAGGTCATTTTTTGCAGCTCCAGATGCATTTTTGGGATGCTAAAGAGCACCTCAAATGGCAGTGGATACCAAAGCTGAAGCAAATTAATCATGCCTGTGGTGCCTCTACTCTTTTTAGGGGAGCAGAGATCTTTATTAGAGGAACCAGTCTCACAGTCTCTGGCTGTGATGGTGAGAGGCTGCCCACATACAGATCAGCAGTGTGGTTTGAGATGCCTTAGGACTGGCCTAAGTACGGGTCTCCCATAATTCACATCCCTCAGCAAATAGCACAGACAACCCAGGGCTCCTCAAATGGCACAGGATACCTGCGTGTGGACAGTTGAAATGAGCCCATATATCTCTGAATTTGGAGCTATATCTCACATTTAATGTTAGGGGAAGTTAATCCTGTCATTTATGTCCCTGCTTAGGAGTATCTCCTGGATGTATTCTGTGATTCAATACTGGGAATCCATGCAAAAGAGAAGGCATCAGTTTTCTGTACTGTGGACACAGCACTCCCACTCAGCTTTGAAACTGAGGATGTGGAAATAAGAATGGAACTAATACGTGGGGATCCCAGCAGTTTAAGTTTCTAACCTTAACCTCTAACCTTGTCTTAGAGGGTTATTTAAGCAGCTGACCTGGCTGGGTTATTGACATAAATCTGTCTTTGAAATATCCATCCTGAGCTATCATGGTAAACTTATACACTCAGAACAAATAAGTAAGAAATAGAGAACAGAGGGTCAAATCCCTAGCTGAAGGAAATTCAGCAAGTACCTGGGTAAGCATAAGTCCTTGTAATGGAAAACTGTGTAGCAGAAAATCCATTTCCACAGTTACTGAAGGGATGTATGTACACATGACACCTGGTGTGCTCCAGAGGGAAGCCACAGAACAAATGAGTTTCCTAAACTTGTAATTTATCGAGGCAGTGGTCCAGAAAGACACTTAAGACACTAACATCTGAGTATCTTTCATCATTGCTGTGAAAAGGAATAGGCCTGCAGTCTTGCAAGAGTTTAAATATCTTATTCTAGTTTGTCAGAAAATTACTTTGTCTGGCTGATCTATTAACCTACTCTACCCAGCTGGAAAACACTCTGCACTTTCATGTCCTATATTATTCCACCACTCTGTTTATTTTGCCCATTAATGAAAATGCTTTCAGAGTGGATTAGATATAATCAAAATATTATGATCTCCCCACCTTCAAGGTTTGGCAGAACATGAAGCACAGGCCAATGCAGCTGACCAGGCAAGGAACAGATTATCTGTGAGAGATAGAGAGTGTCATGTTGCTGTTGCAAAACAATCCCTTGCATGTGTGAGTGGCTGGAGGGAATGCATTAGAGAAATAAACTTGCAAAGAAAATAGGATATATTTGTAAACACAGAATGCTCATCTAAGAGTTACACAATCTAACCACTGCCTATGAATACCACTTGAAAACCTGCTAATATGCACTAAATAAACTTTGAAATGAGGGTTTAGTGACAAGATGACAACTTATTTCCTAAATGACTCAAACTTCAAATATCAAAGGTTAGCGAAGGTGACTATTTATGAATGAACAAAAACGTGTGTTAAAATTTTTGGAAATGGTAGCAACTTCAGACATAAAATTTATTTTGACCCAATGCTCCCATGAGCAATGAACAGTTCCATATTTCCCACATAACAATAAATGGGATTTTTCTAGTGGATGTAAACTGCAAGCTTACAGAGTATAATGTTTGTATTCTGGATCATTATAATGATCACATCATCATAACACACTGAAAGCATCTAAGTATGAGCAATGCCATATAAAAATAAATGAGAACAGAGTGGATAGTCATATAGTTCCTTCTCCAGAGGCAAATAGGGGATTAAGTAACTTAATGGATGATGATGAAAAGACAAAGCACTGAAGTAAATTCAGTCCCGCTGTAAATGCACACAACCCCATTGACAACTGAATCTGTTCTTGTCCAAAGCCATATTTAGGATGGAAGGTTTCCATCCCCATGGTGCATTCATTACTTCTGTCTCACTCTAAAGCAGCTCCATTGCTTTCACTAAATGGAGCATGTCATTTTCTTAAATAAGTGCCTGGCCATAAAAAACCCCAAGCATATATAGAACATAGTGTGAGAAAAACAGCTTCCTATTCTGATTCGTGCCTTTGATTTTACAAGTCCTATTTCTATCAGCAATCACATTTACAGCACATTCGTTTTAATTCCCCAAAGCACTGCATTTATACGAGAGAACAAACCCCTGTATCAAAACAGAGTCCTGATGTGCCTCCACAGTTAAGCTGATGTAAAACGCTTGACCTCAGCTCTTGAGAAGGTACAGCAGGTACATTGCAGGCTCAGACAGCAAAAGTAGAAATGTGAAGTTCTTGCTATCAGTCCAAATTCTTTGGGATTTAGCTTTACCTGGGATTTCTCTCCTGGAGCTGTGACACAGAATCCAGTCTCTCTCCAAGTTTCAAGAAATGCCAAGGCTCAGGTACCCTGTTGTGCCAGAGTTCCCACAACAGTTCGGGGTTACAGGAAAAAGCGACCACAGACTTCACTGACACATTGCTGGGTTCTCATTCCCCAGCTATCAACACCAGGTTTCTCTTTTGCATACTGAAATGCCTGGAACATTTGCCTGGATTTCCTTTCTACAAAATGCCTGAGCACAAGCAAGAAGTTGCTACAACACTGAAGTTTCTGGGAGATTGGCACATTTGCTGTGTTAAGTATAAATTGAGAATATAAAATTTTCTGATGGGTCAAAATAAGGTTAGGTGTTTTGTTTAGTTATGAAACCATTTTGCTATGACTACATAGTTTTCATTATAGACACGATTACATCAGCATCATGGTTTATCACTAATTGTCAGATCATGATATAACTGTTATGTCCTGGTGGAGATTAGGAAATTTGAAAGTATGTCTGTCTCTTTCTTTGTGTCCAAAGAAGTTTCATCAACCTCAGAAGCACTTGTGTCAGATATATGGGAAGGAACTCTATTTAGGCTTGGTGTCAGAAGGAGAGAGTGTTGAGCAGATTTCTAGAAATGATTGAATGTTTGCAGCTGAGTTCACACGCCACAATGTGTTCCTCCAAAAGATGTCACTTCACTCCTGAGGAACAAGTTGCCTACTCCCATTCAGGTGTGAATGAAATTGATGTGGAAGTTAACTGAGCTTTCTCCATGCATTTTAGAAAGAATTGGATTAGAAGCACGATCCATCTCTGCTCTGATCTCACAGCATGCAGAAACACCAATATGAGTAGTAATGGGTACAAATCCAAATGACTCACTGAAAGAGTCCAGATTGAATAAAACTTAACCTTACTGCTCTGTGCATCTTTACCCAGTCTCTTCTGGGATGGAATGACTGTGTTTGCTTCATGGATGCAAAAGAAAGGCATTCAGATAAATGGGCATACCTTAGTGGTTGCATGAAGTGTATGCAAAATAAAAAAAAAACTTTTGTTACTATTAATCCTGCATTTAACTGAATTAACTGAAGCACGGAACCAGAGTTAGGAGTATGTAGCAAAAAAAATATGACAATATATATGCATTTATATGAAGGAAAGAGTGGAAACGTATGGTTAATAAAGACAATGTGTCATTCCTTGCTCTCCAGTTCAGAGTAAATAAAACAACTCAATTTTCTTTCCAACAAATCAATCAAACCACTCCATGAGTACGATGACACCCTATTGTTTCTTATGGTTTCCAGAACAAATGTGAAGTTATGTGTGTTTTGCTTGGCAGAATTGAATCTTCCCCTCAAATCCCACCAGCCAGGTCCCAAGACTTATCTTTCTCTGTCAGAACTCCCTGTAAATCATTATTTTTCATTTGAAGGATGTCTCTGAAACCTTTCCTGCACTTCTCATTCCAGGCATCTGCAGGGATGTTCTGTGTTTTTGGAGCACAAGGAAGTGCTGTTTGTTTTCAGCTCCTTTGCTGTCCCTACCCAGAAGGCACCAACATTTTGGAAGAAAAGTTGGAATACTTCCTGCAACACCCTTCTCCTTCTGACTTTTAACTGCATGGGAATGTGAAGTGCAGGCAAGCACCAAGACCAAGGGCATGGCTGAAGTGCAGCTCCTGGGTAAGGAAGCAGCAGCTGAGGCTTCTCACTGGTTCCCCACACACTTTGCTGTGTTTACAAAGTTTGACCCAAGGTTTTGTGGCTCCACCATATCAGACCTGACCTTGAACACAGGCTGCTAGACCACTTGAGGAAAGAGAGGGGCTGCTGACCCTGTGTATGCACTTGAAGAGTTGACACCTCCTTGACCACGATGCTGTTTACTAGTCCTTGAAAATGTCCCTCTCAGAATGCCCCAAAATGGATGCTGGCTGGCAACAGCTCACATTTTCCCCAGAGGGGACAGGTGAGCATTGCTCCTGCACAACTCAGTGGCTGTGGATCAGCACTATGAGCTCTTCTGGATCTTTTCATGTGTCTACAGTGATGTTAAAGAGAAACTGAATTTTTTCTCTGAGTCATGCTCAGACAACTTAAAATGGCACTTAATACACTCTGCCATCTATTGTGCTGTAAACACTCAAAAGCCAAGGAATGCAGAATCCCCTTTTTCCCCTGATCTTATACAGTTAGAGCAGAAGGGCAGGATTTGTAACTGAACTGCTTATCAGAAGTGATCTGCTTAGTAATAATTTCTGGCTGTGTTGGACTTCTACGCCATTGGAAATTCTTACTTCCATTTTCATAGGTGATTTATACACATCCTTGTGAAAAAAAATAGTGGAATTCATTACTGTAAGTATTAATTTATAAATATCATCATTCAAATAACTACTACAATTATCACATGTATAGGAAACAAAGGCCAGCGTGGATCTATAAAGTCTCCCAATTTCTACATTCCTGTGCTTTAATAAACATTTACTAAAAAAAATTAGATCTACCTTGTGGTTACACACTTAGCAGTCTGTCCTTCTTAAAACATTTATTTTCATCCAGTTCAGTAGCCTATAAATGTTAAAACCATTAACATTGCTTTTATGCACTGTGGTCATGCTCCTGACTTCTCTGCTCGGCTTCATCCATGTGTAGAAAGAAACAATACAGAAAGGGACTTGTTAATGTAATTGCTCTGTCACTGATGAATGTTACAATAAAATAATGTTAAGGGTTAAGGAAAAGGACTCTTTGCAGTAATGCTGGGTAAGTGTTTGTGAGATGGTAGAAGAGCTGCTGAGATGGCTCTGGCAGAGAAACTCTTAGGATATTGTGGCCTCTCTTTAAACTTTAGTTTAGCAGCAGTGGATGCAGTTGCTGCATTTGAGTGGGTCTTCTAGTGCCTTAAAATATTTGGTGTCACAATACATTTATTTCAACTACATTTATTGCATCCAAACATTTCTGTTTAGTCACATTGGAAAAATGAGATTGCTGGAATTCTTCTGTATGCTCATTTCTTCTTCCAATTTCTCATTTGCTTGAGGCAAATGATTTTCCGAGAACCTCGTATGTGATTAAAGATGCAATAATTCTTCCCAGAAAAAGCAATAATACCATCCAGCAGTATCACATTCCCACTTCTTAATTAGGGTTCTATGCTTTTGTTATTTGTTGACAGTAACCAACATGCACATACTTCTGCATAATGATACCACAGGTTCATTAGGATCTGTGCACATATACGTGTTTGCCACTTGGAACTCACATCCATCCAAGCCTGACAAATCATGTCAATGAAAATAAAACCGGTCTTAAAAAATGAAATGTAGTAAGCTATGGGTAAAAGCAATTGAACATTTTAGGGGAATTGGACTTTATGGAGATCATCATTTTTCCACACTACAGAACACAAATGTTCCTAATATAAATTTGGGAAATGTACAGTAACAGCTGAGGTACAAATTATTATATAGACAAGGTTGAAATTCTACTCCTGATATTTCTCAATGTGACTTGCAGTTAGTTTGCCCAGTGTAACCTTGGATGTCACACTGAGATTTAACATGACTTTTTAACAGAAAAATTTCTGCAATCAACAACAAAACCCAAAAGTGTGAAGTTTAATGACTATGGCCTAGAGTTCATGAGAGACTTTACAGTGATGCCTAATTTAAAATGTCCTGTGCAGCTGCATCTGTCAGGGCACATCTTTAACAAAAAGCTCTAGAGACTCTTAGGACCAGATAGATTTTGTGTCAGTTTAAACATTTAGCTGAGGCATTTAAGAAAGGAGTTTGATTATTGTAGACTCTTCATTAGGGTTAATGAGGACAGATAAAGACCTGCAGAGGGAGAATTAGTTGTTAAGTAGATTGAAAAAATCCCTGGCATGTACATGGAGCTGAAACACCCTCTGAGACGCACAACTTCCTCTTGCCTGTTGACTGGCACCTGGAGTGGAGAGGAAGGAATCCAGCCTCCAGAGCACTACTTCTGCCTAAGCATCCTCCCCAGTGTAAATATTTCAGTGACTGTGTCAATTCTGAGTTCTGCTTATGCTCTTTGGCAAGCAGCAGCTTGGATCCTGCTATCTTCTGGGTCTGGAAAACCACAACTCATTTCTCTGAAAAGTGACCTAAGCACCCATAACTGAGATAGCAGTCACTATTTACTCCTTCTACTGAGAATATATCGCTGTGCGGACACTAGCACAGAAAGAAGACAAAAACCCCAAAAACCCAAAAAGATGGCTGGCTTTAGCTGAGGTACAGCAGCATTAATCTGTACTGGGCTGGGGACAATGCCTTGAAGTTAAATCCAGGAGTTTCAAGAATCTCACTGCCACCCAACTGCTGATGTTTCACACCCATTTCCTTTATGGGTCTGCCACTTAAATACCCAGTTGGGACTGGATAGTCACATGGTACAGGAATCATGGGGAAAAATAATCACCTAGGTCCTGATGCACCAAGGACAGTGCTGAAAAAAAGCTATGTAAAATACCTTTGGACATAACTCTTAGGTGTATGATAGCTCAAGGTGATGGATTCATCTGAATTCAGCCAGTGAGTTGGGAAAATATCTTCAAATTAATCTTCTTTGTATTCTTATGTGACTCTCTTGTTCTAAGAAAAAAATCTTAGTAAGTTGAAATTTATAGGGTTCTTTAATTATGCAAATTTCAGCAACATTTATAAAAAGAAGGGAAAACATGATAGATAAATTTCAGCAGCACTATGTGAGGTCCCATTTCCAAATTACAAAGAAGTGTTTGTTCAGAGTAGGATCTTGAAATGTAACCTGTTATAAACTTCCCAGAAAAAAAATGGAACAGAAGAGATTTCCATTTAAGGACTTTCCAGGATATGCCAGCTGCTATTAGCTATCTGCACTGAACAGCTAAGGAATGCTAGAGTAAAGCCTTTAAGTATGATCCTCATTTAATTTAACTTTCTGATATTTATTAAATGTTGCTCCGTTACTGAAATCAGAATTTTTCAGTTAACGTATCTTTTTAAATTTCAAAGCCTTTTTTGATGAAGCTGATTCTAAATAATGTTTCTGCCCCTAAGACAGCTCTCATTTAGGGCAGGAAACTGAAACACTTTCAAAGCAATCAGAGCACTTTCACAGATTCCCCAGGGTTTCTAAGAAATGTCTTGACTGGTTGAATGAACTACTCTGAGTGCTGGTAATTCGTGGATCTAAAGAGAAGGCTGTAAGGTAGTAGCTAATATTAGCCAAGAAAGCTCTGTGGCGTCCTTATGTTTGAACCATGAGAGTCCCAAGAGAGTTCATAACATCTGCCTACAACTCTAACAAGGTTAACTCTACTCAATGCTCGCTCAGCTTTTGTGAAATAAATCATGACATAATGGTAAATTAAGTATTCCACTTCCACAGCTTTATGTGCAAATCACCAAGTTCAGCTATAAAACTATCATCTGTTTCCAGATACTTAACATTTATTTTTCCTTCCATAATCAAGAATTACAATCATAATAAATAAAGCTCAGTTTACTCTGCTGTTATTCTGTGGCATCCCAGTGACGTGTAACACGAACAAGCAAGGTTTTATTGTTGGATACAAATGTCCAACATCCCTTTAAACATCTCTGTGTACACACACTTCCTGTGGGTTGCATAAACCCATCTAGTAAAACTGCTGCTGTAATGAGAGTGAAGTGAAAAACTCGACAGAAAACATATTTTTATTGAAGTGAAATGGAATTCATATCTGATTATGCTGTCTTTCTGAAAAATCATCACCATGTTATGCTCTGGGGAATCTCTGCAAGGCTTTCCAGTCTATATGAAAATAAGCTTTTGAAGTTAGAATAATAAACAGTTAATTAACTGGTCCTTCTGCATGGCAGCTACTGGATACTGAAAGAATATTGAATTCTCACAAGTCATGTTGTCGACTTTACTGGTTTTGGAGGTTTTTTGTTGGGTTTTTTGTGTTATTTTGTTTTTTTTTCTTTAAGGCAAGCATTGTGAATTTTTTAAAAACAAATTCGGTAAGAGCAAAGCACAGATGCTTATGGGCAGCTCATTGTCCACAGTGTTCTATTCATGCTTGGTTCACAGAATTACCCAGTAACTGTTTCCCCTCAATATTTTTTAGATGAGTGAGAAATCATTAAATGGATTTCAGAAGAGTGTTCATAGTAGTTTTCCAAGCCACCATTCATATGACAATTTCTCTAGGACAGTTTTTGAAGACAAAAGACTTTAAAAAAAAAAGTTTTAATTGGTTATGAACAGTGCTGGAACCAGAGGTGCACTCTTTTTAAACCACGCTGAGATTCAGATTGAGCTTGTCAAGTTTCAGCTCTAAAATTTATGTATGCAGCCTCAGTCAGCAGGGCAGGCTCATTCCATAGTGCAGGAAAATAAATGGAGAACTCCACTGGGACATTCGTCTTGTGTATTCTCAAAACCTGTCTTCAGACAGATCAAATCATCTCTTAGCAGTGCCTGTATCTTTGCACTGATGAAAAAGCAAGCTTTGGTGGTTAATTTAGTCCAGAAATCTATTTTAAGCCACAAAAGTACTGCCAAAATGAATCCCACCCTGAATGAGAAAGGAAGGATTTCTAAGTGTCTTTGTGTGTTTCTGTTCAGAAGTTTCAATATTTTACATATCAATTAAATATTGCTAAGAAGACTCTCTGGACTGCAGAAACAAAGACATTAACATGCTCAGTTCTGAGTGTAACACTGGATGTGTGCTCCCATCTTTTGGGACATAATTCTGAAAATCAAAATCCGTGCACAGGTATGAGGTGCACTTACCTTAAACATCTCAGTTAAGCCAAAATTAAATGTGACTTCATGCTTAGACTCACAGAACAAGAGAATATTGAATTTTGTAAAATTAAACCTCTGGAGATCCGCATGCCTACCCCCCTGCTCAGAGCAGGGCTAAATAGAGCAGGTTGTGCAAGGTTGTGTCCAGTCCAATTTTAAGTATGTCCAGGAGTGAAGACTCTATAGCCTCTCTGGGCAACCTTAAATATCTATAGTTTTGTTTCATATGTTCTTTAATTTTATTATTTTAATGCAGTTTTGTAGGAATAACTACTTCTTTGGTAATTGTATTCAGAGAGATGGCTGCAGCTACTGCAGATGTATCAAAATCAGCTTTAAACTCTCTGCTTTGGGTTTTGGTAATAATGCAGTAGCAACAGAAAGGGTGCCTTTGGCATGAAATAATTTTACTTTTATTTGATTTTTGCAATCCTGACCTCTTTTCCTGTGATACAGAAGCAAGGTTCATCAATATAGTAGGTACTGAAAAAGTATTAGAAATATTTTTATCCTTACAGAATTCAGTCATTAGTAGAAATGCTGCAGAAATTGTGAGGGGTACTGTTATGTTTTGAGAGCTAAATCTTGCATGTGTTGCTTTTTTGTAGTCATGGGTTTTTTGAGAAAAGCACACTGCATTGGTGAGCTGGCTGAGACGTTACAAGACAAACTGTCCTAAGAAGAAAGAGTAAAAATTACATATGAAAAATAAAAAGCAAAAAAGAAGTGCATTAAAAACAATATGAGAGAGAAAAAACATGATTCATCTGATGGAGTGACAACAGCCATTCACTTGTGATCTAGTAAAGCTGGGCTGCCTTTGCAGACAGAGCAGAGAAAAAGGCATTTCTAAAGCTCAGTTCAGTCCAAAGCAAATTCCTGGAAGCGTTCAGACAAATTATGTTACAATTTCTCCCCACTGACTGCAAATAGAGCCCGGAGTGACCAGCTCAGCTATTGACACCTATTAATATAAATGCTTAGAGTTAGGTGAGACAAATCCCACCCTAACAGTCTGCAAGAGGATGTCTTTTCCAATCCTCTTTTTCTGTCCTCTTTCTCTCTCTGAGGTAAGATGGAATTTCTGGGAAATCTGGACTGTCATAAGAAAGGAAGTTACAACTACAGCAAAAACCTTTGGGTGTATAAAGAGCCTACAAATGTTTAGGCCTCAAACCACCCTTAACAGCATCAACAAAAATGGATTGCTTTTGTTTCCTAGGATTAAAAGGATAATTCTTCTCATGCATACCTAGAACCAAATTGTTGGTTTAATCCTCTCAAATATCTGTATTGCTTTTCAGAGGGAAATGACTAGCTAACCATTCTATACTGCAGATCATACCCTCTATCATGAGTTCACTTGAACAGAGGGAAGCTATATGAGGAGGTGAAGTCCACACTGTGTTACCACTGTGCAGAGACAACATGAGCAAAGGAAATGCTCAAGGAACCTGTAACCCAGCCTCACTGCACAGAGACAATAACAGGGCAATGAGCCCAGTGTGATCCTCAGTTATACAGGGTAGCAAAACCTACCTTAGTTCAAAGATTATAGACTTCCCAGGTCTCCTGCATGAGGGAAAGGCTTGTATAAAGAGCAGAAGAGAGTTTACTTTTAGTTGACTTCTGGAGGATTCAGTTTTTCCCTGTTGAGTCATTCTGGGAATAGAGTTCTTCCATGAATTTAGCCTTCCTGAAGATATGTAGGATCCTACATTGAGGACTGAAATAAGTTTCCCCTTTTCAGGATCAGTTAAGTGTTATGAATCAAGCAAGAAGGTAAAGTTACATTCAGGAAAGGGTACATGTGTTGCTACAACTTCCCAGCAAGAGTTAGGTGTGTAATAAAGCTGTAATCCAGTAGTGGTGCTGAGACAGGGCAAAGAACTGGCTTGTTCTCTTTCAGTGAGGTTATTTCATAAGGTAGATTGAGTTTATTAAGAATAGAAAGTAACTTTTTATTTTTCTCTTTAACTTTGTAAGTTCTCATGTTAGTCTTAAAAAATCTGTTCTTGCAAATCTGCTTGCTGAGAGCTGCACAATAGCATATACACTGTGTTAACAAGCCATCTGACCTCTTTAAATATGTGCCTATGTAGTCCAATAATATTTAAGAAAGGGATTCAAATACAAATGATAGACTGTTTTATATCTATATAGAGAGAGAATCCAGTCATTCGGGATGTGGGATATGGGGAAAGACACACGGCTGTGTAGGTCTGGATTAGAAAACAGCTTCCAATTGCTTCTGTCTTTGATGCTGTGGAATTTATTGGCTTTGTTCTTGTAAAGTCATAGGAGAGCTGGTAGGGAAGAAATATAAATCTGTTTGAACCCCCAGAAATACCAGGTGTACAGGATTAAAGTAAAACCTTTAAAAAGTTCATATCAAGCAGACTCTATGAAACATATAACTGATCTATTCTTCCCTAGGTAAAAATTCAGTGAAAGGAAAAAAAATGATGCAGTGTATAAGTACAGAAGGTTTACAATTTTCCCTTCTGTATTCAGCATTTAAATTGGATGGACATGGGCCAGTGGCTGGAAGAGTAGAAGTTACATGGGACAAGTTAATATGCATTGGCACAGAGCTTTGTGTTCAGGCTTGCTTGCATAGCTCCTGCTGTTGTTATTAAAAGCTCTGGATATCCATTATAAGAGTCATGTACTTTAGCAATCCATACTGTGGAAAGTTTTACTGAAACAAAATTACTACTTTCTTCTAGTAATGACTTTTCTAAATGCCCTTTTCTTACCATAGCAAAGTTATTTGAAAAATGTGATTCATCCTGCAACTTCAGACCAAAGAAACATACATATATAAACAGACTTTTTTTCTTCTCCTCCATTTCTGTACAACTACAGTATTTAAATGCCTTAAAACCATTGCTCCAACTGGCTGCTTAGTATGCCATTTCCATATTTTATATCAATTACTGAAATAAAAATATTCTGTGCTTCTTTTGCTGACCACAAGCTGAATACTAGCTTACCACCATGAAGGTTTGTTTGTTTGCTGTTATGAAGTTGAAAATATTCTCCTTTTTATGAATTGGAGTACCTATGGTTGGATCCATTCTCCTTTTTCATTCTTTGTCATCTTCCTATGTATGCATCTTCCTGCTCCAGTATCACCATGGGGTTCTGCAGTTTGATTCTGATCATGTCCTGAGTTTATCTGTGCATGACAGTCCTCCATTTACAATGATAATAAGTATTGTGATCATGGTTAGACACATACAAAGGAAACATGTAACAAAAAGAAACACTTTCTCTCTCTTTCTTCAGACAAAAAAATAGGAATAATTTCTGTTCTTTCTGGAAAGTAAACAAAGATTCTAACTTGAGGACTGCATTTGGGGTAGGAGCTGGCCACAAATTTGTTACAGCTTGACTTCTATATATGAGTGAGGTATCTAAGGCACTGCTGAAGTCCATGAAGATCAAGTCAATACAGTCAAGAAGGGTGAAGAGGGAGGGATGTCACCTTTGTTTTTACTTTTGTTAAGCTGTCTTCACCAACATTTTTCACACAACATTGCTCCCTTTCTCTGTTATCTGCTACCAAAGACATCTTGCCAGTAGTGATGCGATGTAGAGAGAGTTTTGCAGCAGATTGGATGTGCCCACACATGAAGACAGCAACATCCCCTCAGCTACCGCTACCACCTTCTTTCTCTTCCACTTTTGTTCCCGCTACATCAGTCCTCTGATTGCTCCCTTTGCAAAGCTGAGGCAATGCTGCAGAGAGGAGCTGAACTGAGGGATCAGAGCTGGGAGATCAGGACCTCAAGGTCCTACAGTGCTGGCCTCCATCACCCACAAGTGTGACCAGGAGGGATGCAGTTCTGGACCACACTGCAGCAGTCACTGTACAAACAGAAGTAGCTCACCCCCATTCAAAATGAATTTACTTTACTCATTCTTTCTATCAGGAGCAGTCCTGACTTGTGCCATGTTTCAAGGCATTTCTGAAAGAGTGGGAATTGATGCAAATCAAATGCTTACCAAGGATGTGAAAAATGGAACACAATTTGTAGCTACAGCACAGGGCTTGAACTGGTTTAGTTTCCACCACAGACTCTCCTCGGCAGACCAAGGCAGCAATGCACACTTCAACGTGCACCCAAATTGGTCTTAGAAATGGCAATTATTTTTTTTTTTTTTAGGGTGGCGGAAATCCATTGGTTCAGTTAAAAATGCACTCAGAGAATGTAGGGGTTTTCTTCTTCTTTCTTGTCTACTGTCTAGTTGGGTAAAAAGGGAGGAAAAGGATAAGCACACTGGTTTTTCAAAGAAATCAAGCTGAAAAGAACTTTTGGGGGAAAAAAAAACGGCAAAAGAAAACACAACCGTAGCTTCAGAAAGAATCAAGTGAAATATTTTTTTCATCCTTTCTTGTGATTGAAACTATTTGCTACAGCACTATTCACTGATTTAATTGTTCCTAAATTACATTCATGGAAATCACTGTATTGGTCTGAAAAAGCCAACAGAAACAATTTTAATAGTTAAAGGCTACCATTAAAATATCTTCTGGGAAATTATTTTCTTGAGTTCTCATGGTTGTCTGTGGTAATGTGGCAAAATGTCTGGTGCACGTGGGAATCCAGGTACTGAGACTCTAGTTATGTCAAAATTCCAAGCAAAATTAACTGCTTTGCTTAAACCCATAGGCATTTCATGTACAAAATAGTTAGTTTTATTTTTTCAATGGCTTTACATTTTGTGTGCAAAACATATTCTTCAAACATGGATAGCAGCACCTACACCAAGTGCCAGTTTAATCTGATATTATTGGGAAATATGAAGTTTCTTTCCCATCTGCTTCATTGGAAGCTCGTGCAAATTCTACTCCCTGAGAGAATTTTGTCTGGGAATTGTGGCTTGGTTTATGCTAATTTAGGTTCTTGTTAGTGCTCCATGGGGCCGAATCACTGTCATGTCTGATAAGTTTCCCTGTTATTTGTGGTGGATATGTACATAATCTAGTTTCACCTGGGGTAAAGATTACGTTATTTATTGCTGTTTCTAAAGTATTCTGGATGCTCAGAGTTAAGTCATGCAAAAACAAAACATGAGAACTGAAATCTTGAAATCTTTCCAATGTGTATCTGTTTCATAGAGAGAGAGATGAGACAAAAAAGTGGAAAATCTCATTGTTCAAGTTGTTGGGGTTTTTTCCTACACTTCCATAATATTCTAATTATTTTAGAATGATCCTTAACTCTGTGACCTGAACAGGTAGTTGGTGCTACATGGATATACTTGCACTGCTCTAATTTTAATTCCAAACAGTATAGGGATGTATATTGACAATTATATTCTGATTAACAAAAACTTGACAAGCAAAATTGAGGTAAACACTTTTCTATCCTTCCCTGATAATTTTTAAAATTTTTTTTTCACTAGCATGATCTGATCTCCTACACAGACTGAGGAATATCAAAGTCCAGAAATGATCTCATTTTCCTTTGTTCAGCCTTAAAACCTGATTTGGCTGAGATAAAATTAGCAATGGGTAAGCATTCAATATACTGAATACTGCTCTCCTCTACCTGGCATTTGGCTTGTGTGAAGTGGCAACTCTACTATTACTGTAGTGCTTGTTTGATCACGTCTCTTCAGGTTTCCAGAAGCCTGCTTGCACAAATCACAAGAGCTCTTTGCAGTTTTTGCATCCATTGTGTTAATTATACAAGTGACAGAAGTGAAACTGCATAACTAGGAACCATCAGTTCAGTGCACTTAACAGCAAATGAGGGAAATTTGCAGAAACAGAAGAAACCTAGGAGTTTCCCAGACTACCCTCCACCATGCCGGTGATACATCCAACCATATTTTTCATACATATTTACTTGCACTATTTTCTTTACTTTGGTCCTGTTCAACGGTTAGGACTTGGGCAAAACAAATTAACAGTGGGAATGAAAGGGAAAAGTAGAGGTAAGTCTCATAATCAGTTAATGTCCTTCAGAAAAACTTGAACTCAAACCTTTTTTATGGACTTGTTGAGTTTCCTGCTTTGCATGTGAGATTCTTATAATTTATAGATGATGGTTTCCCGTTCATAGGAAGACCTCATACATTTGTGCAAACCACACTAATGGCAATACTATTCTGCAAGCCCATATGCTACATGTTGAGGGGGTTTTGTTTTTCCTTTCTCAGACTGCCACATGCTTGATGTTCTGGATGACAGAGCAGGAGAGTGGTAGGAATATGCACCTATTGTAACAGTCATTCTTCACTTTCACATATATTCCCTACAGGCAAAAAGGATATGGTATAAATCTTTGTGTGCAAAAGAAAAAGGAACTGTAAGGGTCACTTTCTCTTGTCTATGTCCATGCTGACAGTCACACCAAAGAGCTCCCTTGGCAGCTGCTGTGACCCAACTTGTGCACATCTGTTCCTGTGTCAGAGTCATTGGGGCACTGAGATTCCCCCTGTCCTGCTTGTCAGAAGCCATGCAATGAGCAGCCAATCACAATAGTGCAAGAAACACTTGCTTTTCTTTTGCTAAAACATAAGAGTTTTTAGCACATTTAACACTCCTGACTGATCTGGGAGAGCACAAGGGAGTTCCTCACAAGACCAGAGCATGCTGAAATTCACATCTGGTGCAGGTGGAATACATGAATATGAGCCCTGACACAGGCCAATCATGTACATCTTGTCTAATTTTCTGAGAAAACCAGATTTGCTCCAACACAGTTTGCATAGTCTTGTGGTGTGTGTGGATGCTAAGACAACGATTCAGAGTTAAAAGGCATGAATCAGTGCAGATGCATCTTTAGTCTCCCCTTTTGTAGCACTAGAATCATGAAGAAAACTACCTGATGCATTGCAACCACCTTCACAGAACGACAGATCACAGAATGCTGGAGGTTGCAAGGGACCTCTGGAGTTCATCTTCTCCACCCCCTCCTGTTCAAGCAGGGCCACGCAGTTGCCCAGGACAGTTTTTTGTAATATATCCAAGGATGGATATTCTACAAACTTCTTGGGCAACCTATTCCAGTGCTTGGTTACCCTTAAAAGAAATAAAAAATGCTTCCTGATGTTCAGATGACCCCTCCAGTGTTTCATTTTGTGCCCATAGTTTCTGGTCCTGTCACTGAGCACCACTGAAAACATCCTGGCCCTGTCCCCTGTGTATCCTCCCTTCAGTTATTTATACACATCAGTAGGATCCCCCTGAGGATCCCCCCTTTTCCCAAGGCTAAACAGTCCCAGCTCTCTCAGCCTTTCCTCTTAACCGAGGTGCTCCTTGCTTTCATATAATTGAAATGAAAAACACAAAGAACTGGAATTCACTAAGCATATGTCATGAGGTTTTTTTGGCTTAAAAACATTGCTACATTTGTAGAACAGCCAAACACCAAAGGATAGTAGTTTTTAATTAGTCCAATTCATTTGTTCAGTAGTTCGAGTGTATGAACAAGATGAAAATCATCTTTTAAAAGGTTCAGACAAGGACTCTGTCTCATTGTATGATGTCTGTCTCATTTCAACAGAAACCTCTCCTAGAACTTCCCCCTGGCTACATCTTGTTGCTCTAGTCATTATTTTTTATAATCTAGTATTTCAATACAGGAGGGAAACACAGTGATTTTTATCCTTTGTTATTAAAACACACATGGGATCTGTACTGGATGCAGACAGCCTGGCCTTTATTGCTCATTCTGGTTTCTGCCATTAGGAGAAACTCTTCGCTGGCTGGTGTTTCACTGTGTCAGTTTGGGCTTTGTTTATTTTTCCCTTCTCACAATAATGACTACTGAATATTTAGACAGAATAATATAAAGCAGTTGCAGACCTTCCTTACAAAAGGAGATCATGGCACAAAAGAGGTCAGCAGTGGGACATACTGAGGCCACTCTCCCACTCACAGCATATTAAAAAATGGGCTTCTCTTAGATATTCCCTATTCTGCTTCAACAGACACACTTCATATCAGGGTTTTCTTATCAGAGAAATATCTTGTCTTGATAAAGCTGGTTTGGTTAGGAGCTTTGGCAGGCTAAAGAAAAGGTGGGTGTGGTTTTAGTGTTGCTTGTTGTAACATTTATGTGATAAATTGAGATGCAGGTGATTGTGTGTGTGGGAGTAGCTCCTTGCCACTGCTTGTGTAAGCTGTGGGAGGGAGGGGAGATCGATAAATCAATCTCACTCATGTCTGTGGTCTTTTGTAGGGCCAGAAAATCTAGCCAGATGCAGCTGTAATGCATCCCAGGTACCTCCTGGTTTGTGAGCTGGAATTCGAGTCAGACTGCGGTTAAACGGTAAAATAAAGCATTCCTCCACAAGCAGACATTTAACCACTCTACAATAATTCTGTCCCAGAGGGCAGCTTGGCAAAATGCTATTAATAAGGGAGTGTAGCAACGTGGAGAGCTTCCTGGCACAGCTTCTGAATACTGGCTGGTGTTATGCAGTTGTAACTGGAGCTGTTTGCAAATGTTGTGGTGCAGCTCTGTTCCTTCAGAAAGCTAAATCTGAAATCTTCTGGTCACAACATTTGTTGAACATCTTCCACCAAACGCAGTGTCTTGACTTCTTGCCATCTGCTGTATCCAGTGGCTGACAGAGCACCAGGCATGGATGTCTTTACCAGGGAATCGATCCAGGACCTTGGGTTGCTGGAAGTGTTGTATCCCTGGGTCTGCGGCAATGTGCCATGGGAAACACCAGGGAAAGAGGGACTCCAGGGACCCTGGGGACTGGGACACACCAGCTGGGGGATGTTTAGGCATAGGCAACTACAGAGAGTTAGCAAAGGCATCAGGATAAGGGAATAACATCATCAGCTCCAAGGGAAAACCCAGAGTCCACTACGGGGTTTGTGGATATTTCCCTCTGGATTTCTGCAGATGGGTACAGCTAAAGTAGCAGCTGGACAGAGGGGTCTGCACCCCTTTCAGGTTTGGAGAGGAACTTGTATTTTGTGTGCATGTAAATCTTTGCATTTTTAGCAGGATTCCATTCAGAACAGGGGACTCTTCTGTCATTCACTCACTACTAAACATCTTTCAACTGCCTTTGGTTCAAGGTGTAGCACCAGTTTGCATTGCAGCTATCACTGCAGCCTGATCCCCCAGCAGGATCAGACTTGTTGGGGGTTAGCAAAAGCAGAAAAGGGCAGAAGATTCTCTGGTTCCACTCTGCCTGTAACATGAGTGAGCTTTTCTGTAATTACTACAACAAAGAATTTTCTTGCAGTTAGAATGAGGGCAAAATTGTGAAGGAAAAGATAGACAAAACACACAATGCCATAAATGCACAGCTTGATAGGAAAGACATACCAAGTACCTCTCTACTCCAGGAGGTTTAGATTCCTAATTCTTTGAATTCTCTGTGTATTCCCACTCTGGCTGCCATCTTTGGGCACTGTACACTTCAGGAATTTTGTAAGATGGGTTTAGAAAGAAACATTGTTTTTTCAATTTTAATTCTGTGTATTATATAGAGCAGTGAACCTCCCCCAGTCACACCCGTGTTGTAATTCCTGTATAAGTTACAGCATAAATATCACTTGGATATTGTTCATATGTTGACGATTTCACATGTTGGATAATTTGCCACATTTTTCACCAAACTTTTGCAATGATGAATTATTTATATCGTTAAAATGTGAATTTCTAGTCTTAATTTGCTTCTGGCTGTTAGATATCACACATGCTATTTCTGATCTGTTAAATACATACTGTCAGAGGTGTCTGCCTCCACAGCACCTTGCAGTACCAGTTCTCAAAACAGCAAAATACCAAACAAAAAGGGCTCTTTTACTACTTGCGGCACATGTACCTTGCAGGCGCTGATTTTTCCTCCTATCTTCATTCAGCAGTCTGAAACCTTCCAGCCAAAGCAGTCCACGAACAACAGCTCTCATCAGACTTGTACCTTCCCTGACTCCCACTGCAAGAAAGAGGCAAAAAGAAACAAGTGTGAAAATTAACCCTCTGGACATGTTTTTCTCCTCACTTCATCTGCAGAGGGAGCCTGGTGAACTTGGGAGGCCAGGCAGCTTTTAGAAAGCTGACTGTAACCTTTGATGGATCCCTTTTTACGTGACACAGGCTGTTCAAAGGACAACTAGTACTTAGATACCACAGTGATTGGCACTCTCAAATGAAAATATAGGGAACAAGTCCAGCATGCCTAAAACCCTTGCTTTCTGGTTGTCAGCTGTGACATTTTAAAGTGCCAGCATTGTAAGTGCACTAGGGAGGGTCGTGGGAACCTTGGAATTTCTGGCTGCAGCAGAACTGAGTGATCCATCAATAATTTGCCATTATTAAGGTTCATTTAACTTTCCATCTCAGATGTGTCCAGGCCCATACAGCAGTCAGAGGTCCTCGGTTCAGCTGAACAGCAGCGTTACAGGGTGAGCCCACAGCACTGTGAGGGCTGACCACAACCACCGAGGGATGTGTGCCCACTCGTGGTGGCTAAATGAGAGGGAAGTGCTGGCACTGGCAGGCTGAGGGGCCAGATGTGCGCCTGCAGCCCTAAGGAATCCAAGACAGGGATGGAAGGAAGGAGACCCACCATGATCCACAAAACCAGGCAGTGACCTCATCGTGTTTATAGCGGAAAGCAAATGAGAAAGGAGAAAAACAAGGCAGCAGCCTTATTATGAGTATAGTTCTTAGTGTTGTACATGGAGAGTTCTAGATGTGGTGAGGGGCTCTGCTGGCATTTTGTGGAAGGGCTTTTTAGTGTCTCAGTGTCTCTTTCTGTATCTCTTAGAACACAAAAAACTGTTTACTCAGACTCTCTTCTAAAGAATCTCTATAAGATCAGCCTTCAGTGAAGCATTGTGTACATGAGAATGACCAGGGATGTCCAAGGCTGGGTGGAGTTCAGAGAATAGTGGGCAGCTGAGAGAAAATGCCTGATTGCAGAGCCTTGGAGAAGTAAGCCAAAAACTTGATGGCGCCAGACCATAGCTAGAACAAATCTGCCTACTGTCGCCACCTGCAACTAATTTAAATTCTACAGGCCTGCTGGGAACTTGAGGCTACCCATCAGCTATGCTTGACCAAGGCACAGAAAATATGTCCATTTGTTGTACATGCTTTTCACTTTTTTAAGCTAAAGGCAGCATCCAGAGAGGAATCAGTCTGAATCTATGGACTGCAAAGCAGGATGGACCAGAGATCGCACAGAGGTCCCTACATATTTCCTTGTCACTGGACCAGAGCCTGAAGATACCTATAAGCTAATGATTAAGTATGTACACAGGAGCCAGACATCTGGGTTTTACTCTCATCCAAGGTAAAATGTCCTACAATTTTAAGTGAGCATGCTGATTACTGCACTACTGCACTCAGCTGCGAGGGGATAAAATCTCTTCCCCTTCCTCAAGTTTCTGAATTGCCTTTTCATGTCTGGCACTTAACAAAGCACTTGCTTTCAGCATCTCCAAATTTATTACTATTTCTTGAATGAAGAAAGTCCAATTTACAAACTGCATTAGTTCCCTAAACCCACATACTGAGTGAATAAATAATTTTTAGAGCAAGGGAGGGAAGAGCTGCTCTGCTTTCAAACAAATTGTGGTGACACAGGCAGTTCTCCTAAGAGCCACCTAATTCTCTGGTATTGTGGATAATCTGTGCATCAGATAAACTTTTTCTAAAGTAACTTAGAATTTAGGTTGTGGGAGTACTGTAGTTGTTGCTTTACTTTTTTCACGTTTCTGTTTTATGGATGCAATATCCTTTTTCTTTTCGGTTATCTGTTGTTATATTTAGATAGTCAATGCTCCTGACCTTCTACTCACAGAGTGCTTGGCATAATGGGCTCTTATTTCCGATATACAAATATTTCCTAATACAATGAGATCCTCAGCACAGCTGACAAATGCTGTTTTCATATTAGTAGTAATAAAAAAAAAATTCTAATTGTGGTGAAAATAAAACAACCAAGACTTTCCCAAATGAAAAGACAGTAAGTTTACTTCTGTGCTTAGAGATGCTTTCCCAGCTGCAGATGGGAAACTGGAATCATGTCAAAGCCCAATAGCAGCATTGCCCTGCAAATGCAGTTTGCTGTGCAGGAGAATCATAGAATTATTTAGGTTGGAACAGACCTCTACAGTCATCAGGTCCAACTGTTAACCCAGAACTGCCAAGTCCACCTCTAAGCCATGTCCCCAAGTGCCACAGCTATACATCTTTTAAATAACTCCAGGGATGATGACTCAACCACTTCCCTGGGCAGCCTGTTCTAGTGCTTGAGAGCCCTTTTGGTGAAGATATTTTTCCTAATATCCAATCTAAACCTCTTATAAACACTTAATGGCTGTGGTGGTGGCTACTATAGGAAAAAAAAGATTTCTAGCTGAGAGATGGATAGTGTGATTGATGTAAGCTGTTTTTCTTACTCGCACATACTCCATACTCTGAGAAAGAGCAGTATAATATTAGGAGCCCTGCTTGGACTGGTACTGGGCTGCATTTTTTTGTTTATGGTCTGCTCTCTGAGATTTACAGCATGCTCCAGCCTGAAGCTTTGCAGGCTGTAAACACCAGAGTTCAGGCAGGGAATGAATTTTTATCTCTGAGTCACCAGGACAGGGTGGGTGACCACAAAGCCCTGTGTCCACCCAGCCATAACGCTGAGTCAGGAGTCAGCTCGTGGCACAGGCTTTACACACCCCCCAGAGTGCTTAGTCTCAGCAAAAAGCTGAAAGAAGGGGACACACGTGAAACCACAGGAGGAGGCTCCTCCAGCCAGCACAAACCCTCTGTGCGACACAGACAAGGAGGACAGAAATCACTGGTAGGGTTAGAGATGCATTAGTTCACTTCAAGCACTTACTGTGGGGAAAAATGAACGCCAGGGGAGCAGTAAGCACAAACACACAAAATGTGCTCCAGTTTGCTTTGTAAAATTAATCTCTGAAGACAAACATACCAGAGCTATTACAAATTGTAAACCCTGCAGTGTGCAGGGCTTTTCCTGCCTGTTTACAGCCTTCCTTTTTTTGGCAAGTGCAGAGAGATGTGAAAACCCAGAATTTAAATCATGAAATGAGCCACACAAAAGGAGAGACTGGCTGGTGTAGCTTTCAGCTTCATGGAGAGCAGCCTGTGAGATGACAGCAGTGGCTGAATGGGTATTGAACAAACACTGCTTCTCTCCTCTTTCCTCCATCCCAGTCCATGATTTGCTCCCAGTCCTTTGCCATACCTTTACCTGTTGTCTCCGAAAATGAATAAATTAATAAGTAAATGTCCTGCTTTAAACCTGGACGTGTTCCTTCCTCTCATTCCCAATCCATCCACTCAAGTAGATGCATGAGAAAATGAGTGGGTGAAGCATATGGGCAGAAGCAAGCAGTGCCAGGAAAAGGGGAGCAGGTACTGAAGTCATGGGGGTAGCAGAGAAAAACTGTAATAGAACACCAGTCTAGATGGCCCAGTCTTTCAGTCACTCCAAAGGCTGTTCTTTGCATTGGTGGGAGGTGCTGGGATTCCTTGTAAGAGGCCAGTGTGTCTTTGTGTTAACTGCTGCACAAAGTTACAGTGAAAAGCTGGTTCATGCCCTGATCTGGTCAGAACTGCAGACTATAATCAGTCCTGCCTTTTTGGATGCTGCAGAGGTAGTTTAGGATACCACTGCCTCTCTCTGTTTTTTATGAACTCTCTCATCAAGCTGGCTGTCCTTCCCACATCAATAAGTGCCACACAAACCTTGCGTACGCTGCTTATTACAACCCTCAAAGCCACTCGGCCCATTTTGCTCCTACCTGATCTTTTACCACATTTCAGTTACAGAAATGATGAATACTAGGTCATGGGCAGTCACAGGCAGCTCAAGGTATTTGTTAGACAGCTTCAGTGTATTTGCTAGATCGACCAGACAACATCTGAACATGCCTCAAAATCAGGACAAAATTGCAGGACCTTACCTGGCCTAGAAGAAAAATACAGTCTTAACACTGGGGTTGAGAGACGTCCATATCCACAATATAAATCCAAGAGCTTGTAAAATATTTTAGCCATGTCTTTAGAAGTGATGTTTTACTCTTGGAAATCATGAAGACAGTGCATAATTGGTGTTATACTGCATCATTAACTTCATTCCTGTAGGATGTATGGCATTCATCTAATGTAGGTCTCAATTATGAAGAGAAGAAACTTCAGGAAACAGGTCCCACTCACAGACCAAGATACTCAATTTTGATGTCTGACTGTTGGTTTTGGACACTTCCCTCTCACCACTAGTGATCTAGCACCCATTGGCCAAGGAGCTATGCAGCTCTCCATGAAGTGCACACCTTTTTGGTCACCCGGTGAGCTCTATTGGCATAACTGAGCAATTAGGATCTTGGCTTGATCAGCCGGGATCCTGCCTGTTCACCTACTGTCCCTCTACACAGTTGCTAGGTGTCCCTTAGGGGCCCATGTCTTCTCTGCTTCGGTCTTGAACAACATCTAGCACCTCATGGGATAAGACACACAGATTTAGGCAGCTGGATCACATCCCAAGTATCTGTTTCATTCTAAAAGGGGTGACAGAAGGAGTCAAGCAAATCAGTAGGGTGAAATGGTCCCATGAAAAACTCCAGTGAAGTCTAGGGGTTGCATATAAATGCTTGTGGGCAGTGTGTTGTAGGTGTGGGGACCACAAACAGCTCCCAGTCCATGTCTTTAGAAGTTCACAACCCAGCACTGTCGGGTATAAATCCAATAAATGGTTCTGCCTGTACGTTGCAAGACCAGGAGGAACTGTTAGTAGTGAACCAGACCTGCTTGTGGTTAACAGAATTCTTGCAGTAACTCTGGGAAGCTTACATTGGAGCATACATTGATGCCTAGCTGAATGTTTCCAAATAAGAGCCAAGAGGAGCTGCCTCTTTGCTGCCAACACCAGGATCAAGTCCACATTAATTTTTATGTATTTTGTGTGTACATTGGCTCGAGGCCATGGTTATACCTGAGGTGTAGATAAAAAATCACTGGCTACATCTGCTTGGAGGTGCAAAGGCCCTCAGAGTTAGCTGAATACTCTGCTATCATGATGTGGAATTAAGGGTGACCCTGTACAGCATATGCAGAGAGTATTATAAGGTGTGATGTACAGTGCAAACACATGGTAAAGGTGGTCCCTGTGTCAATAAATATACTTTTTTTTTCCAGAAAAAGTTGGGAGATAACAGCTACATAAGCAATTCTATGGGAAAGATGACCAGAGCAAGGAAAATGAAGTCAGTCATTCTTGTACATATTTGGAACCACAGCTCTCCTTTCACCTGAAAGTTTTGCACACATCTGCAGCTTTATTTTCATCTGTATTTAGGGGTGCCTGCTTTTCTTGTGAAATATGTGGTTGAATTTTTAGCTCTAATGAGACCTGTGGGTTCAGTTTTCTGCTCGGTCTCCAGGGATTCACATCAGTACCTGTTACTTTGCTAGTGCATCTTCCACAGATGACATGGCAATGGCACTCTACATCTTACCTGGGGAGTCTGGGGCACTGTTCATAAAGAAGCTAAAATTTTGTGTGTTAAGAAAGGAACATCTGTTCATAGCTTGGTTAGGATATTTGGATGAGAAAAGGGAGTCCTATCTATGAATCCTGTCAGCATGATGTATTTTTACATACTTGAGAAAAAAAAAAACCACAGAAAAACCTCAAACTAACAATTCAGCTTTCACCCTTCAAGTTTTTAGAAGGCCTTGCCTAACTCCAGCCCAAATCTTTTGCTCAGCCTTTTTGGACAGGCCACATGACATATTCTGGTGGCAGGAGAAGGCTATAGGCTGTGATCCTTCCTTAGTCTATCTATAATCAATTTGTGTATGCAGTAAGTCTTATTTCTCTCAGGCAAGCTGGGCTTGCTGCACACTTTGCATGGCTACTGGAAATGGTTAATTTATCTATCATTTTCAAAAGTATGCTTACAGCACCAAAGCATTGAGGAGGATCTCTCCCAGATGTTTTATTTCTCATCAGCAGTTCTGGGACTCTCAGTACTGTCCTACCAAGGCTGGAGCATGATCACATGTGGGCCAATTTCCCTCTGCTACCTGGTCCTTATATCTCCCAAAACTTAAAGGAGGAAGAACATGTTTGCCACCTAGCTACTCAGTGAGGAAGAGAGCAGCTGCCAGTATCTGTAAGGCACTCACAAACAGCTTTCTGAACAGCTATGACAGCTGTATTGCCCATAAATGTGTAAAGCACACCTTTATTCCGGGCCACCAAGCCCTTCCAAACCTTAACCAGAGATCAACATAGCCTAGGCAGAAGTCTTTAAAAATGTGAGCAGGAGACACGGTATGGTGTAAGGCCCAGCTCATTTTCATGACAAATACATAGTGTAGACAAAGACACAGAGTTATGAAACTAGAAAAATTTGAGCTGCTCTCATTTGCACACACACGGTTCAACATGGACATCATTTAAAGTACATTGTTTTCCATGATCTCTGTGTTTTCCTGAAGAGTAGGCATGTCATCTAGTAATTTAATGAGCCAAGCTGAATACTTGCAAACAATTTATGAGAAAGGTGTGAGATGATATCAGAGCCTGTCTATAGCTAATATTAAGGTGGATTAATAAACATCCTTAGGCAGCATTTATTTAAATATTTGGGTTTGTGTTAAGACCATTTAAGAACTTATTACTTGGAAACTAAATCCTTAATGTTGCTAAACTGCAAGTCTTTGCAAACTTTTTCTGTACAGAAGCACACAGAAAAATATTTAATTTGTGTTTCCTCTGCATATTGTAATGAAACCCAACCCAATGTTACTATAGCAATAAAAAGATTTTATTCCAGAACCCACATGATTGCATCTCTTTAACCTCCCAGAACAGAGCTGCTGCTGAAATGCAGGGCAGTGTGAGTAACTCGGTTCTGTTGTTCCAGCTCATTTCAGTATTTTAATACAATGGTCTCTAAAACAGTGGGGAAAATATGTGTTTCACAGTGCACCTGCTGGGACGATGTGTGACTCACTGGCTGAGCAGTCTGTGGAAGTCAGCTATCATATAGCTGCAATATTAACAGCAGATCTTATTACTGTCATCCCCCATCAAGAACATGAGTAATGTGGAAAGAGACACACAAAGAGAATAAATATACACTTTTCTTCACTTACAGTAAAAGTTGCCATTTTGAGCAGCAGAAGCCAGAATATCTCCAAAGTAATTCATCCCTTTTGTGAGGCACCCTCTGTAACATCAATAACTGGAATTTATTTACCTTATAAAAATTACCTCAGTGCTATAGGAACATCATTCATGCTGCTATGCTTAAGGTTATGACAGTGTTTCCAGTAAAAGCTTCACTTTTCAAACATACAGGGTTCAGCTGTGCAAATCTTGGAGCTGAAATGAACGTACACACACGGAACGGCCGCTACGGTGGGACCTCATATGGAGAAATGCACACAGAAGTTGCATGGAGCTGGTAGCCTTGACATTACAGAAATTATCAACATAGGCAAAAAGGCAGGGGGAGAGAGCTTGCTTCCACCCTGCTGGCTCTGCCCAACATGGGAGGCACATGGAGTCAGAGGGAATGGGAGCCAATGCTCTCCTTCTTCCCTCAGATCCCAAAAGCCTGCAGGGTACATCCCAGTCTCTTATCTCCTGGCCTGGAAACATTCTAGTTCACATGTAAATGGGAGCAAGCAGGGGAAAGTATTTTTGCCTCTGGGGTGGTGGGCACCCAGGCAGAGGGACTGCTCATGACACAGCTCCTCAGAGATCACAATTTACAGAGCAGAAGATTAAGGCAAACAAAAATTGCTGATATTTTATTTTAAAATACTCCCCCACCAACAGTGCTCTACTTTTCTATCAGCAGCTGGCTAGTGGGATGTTTTGTCACAGAAGCTGTACTGTGTGGCCTCATGACCCCTCCAAGTACATTTTCATTAGTGTTTTAATTCACATCAGAAGTGTGAATTTGAAGCAATTCGCCTATTGTCCCTAAATACTGTGCTTTTGGTTTGCTTAAAGAAGCAGTCCCAAGGCACACAAACTTTTTTTGTTTCTTTTCACTAAGCCACAACTTTCCTAAAGCAGAAGATAAGGTTTGGGAATGCACTAATGCCAAGGGGCTTCCTGGCAGATTACAACTAGTTTGAAGTTTTATCCTACAGATCCCCCCATCTTGGGCTGGGTTTTGGGTAAGGAACACAGTGTTGATACTTGCAGGTTACATCTCTGATTTCCCGGAGGATTTTGTTTTGCTGGATTTATTTTTTTTTTCCTTTTGTTTTTTTCTTTTTTTTTTTTTTAGTGATGCTGCTAAAGAAAAAATATCATCATTCCATGAAAATCTAAACTTTTCAGCTGACAAAAGACAGAAAGACACAAAAGAGATATATTTTGATTGATGGTGCAGAAAAACAACATGTTGAATTGTACTAATTACCTGTCAAACACTAGCTTTTAAAATTCTATTTTTCTATTCTCTTGAAAGGACCTGGTTTTGTTTGCTTCAGCAGATGATCAATGCTTCAGCTGCCCCGGAAAAACAATAAATTCGGATTTTTTCTATACTTTGTATACTGTGTCCCTAAATCAGGGAAAAATCTCTTCTGCCATTTCTTAGGTTACAATAGCAGGAATGTTATCTCTTGATATACATTTCTTAGCATATCTTTGTGTTAAATTCAATCCATACTGATGTAGTTTTGCTTAGAGTCACTAGCTGAAAGGATAAACCTACTGGAGAGCACTGCAGGTGTCCAAAAAGGCAAGATATGGTACCCTTAGGGAACTGAGCAGCAGTTTGAGAATTGCTGTGCCTGCTGGTGTAAATATGGAAACAATCAAAGAGTTAGGGATACATCAAAGGTCTGACAAAACTTTATTTGACTAAAGAGAAGTATAATCAAACCCTGACAATCTGCACTTATGTGGTTGTTGTTGGCCATTTAATGACATCTTAACTAAGCACAGCTGACTAAAACGTCACTAATTGGTCTAACATATATAGCCTGCTTCTCATACAGTATAATATAACATCTAAGGGTACATGTGTTTCATATCTATCTTCAGAAGCTGTGTTTGAAGGTTGTATGTAGGTTACAGCTCTGTGATGCCCTAAAGTTTATGAAGGTGTCACATATGTCAGCAAAGTATGATACGGGTCCTGCTATGTGAAATTTTCAAATAGAAATTACTTTTTACACATGATATATACTCTAAATGAATTGAAAAAGTTTCAGGTTTGACCTCTGTGATGTACACTGCCATGAGTTGGCCATACAGGGTAGCTAGCTCTAGAAAGGATTACAAGCAGGAGATAAAGTCTTTTAAATTTGGGGAAATGAGACAGTAGTTGTCTCCAGCCAAAAGAGACAAAAATTACTAAAAGGATTGTGCTACCTAACACAAGAAACACTTGAGATTGCTCAAGCCTTTTCAAGACCAGAGTGGGTTGCAGCCCTGTGGCTCAGGGAAGATCCCAGCCAAATGCAGATCCTCCCCTCCATGTATGGGAGACTCCAGTCTGCACTCTGTGTGGAAGGCAGCCAAATAACAGCATTTTACAGGTAAGAAAATGAAGCCCAAAGTACTTCCCTGTCTTTCTGGTGCTGAGTCTGTCACACAGGCAAGGTGGCAGGGCAGTGCTCTCATCTCCAATTAGGTCTTTTTGTTTAAGTCCCCTAAGATATTAGAAATTACTCTCTAATGGAACTCCACCACTGAGGGGAAAATCAACATGATTGTACCAGTTGCTGTGAACTTGCATTCATCTTAACATCTGCTGCCTTAGAATATAATAGATTTGATGATTAAGAGTAATATCCCATGGGACAGCAATGCCAAAGCTGATCAAACATAACAAACCCAGCAAGCCTCTGACATCCTTCTTACCATTTTGCCTAATGGGTCAAATAATAGCCATGTCTCTCTGTGAAAGGAATAGATTTTTACTTTTAAGTTTTGGGTTTTTTTCCTGAGGATGAAAAGCAATGGAGACACTCGTAAAAAGACTGCTTGTCCTTGCCACATATTTGCTAGAACAAACCTTCCCACTTGGCTCCCTTCCTGCACGGCTGGGCAGAGCACGTGGGAGTGAAGGCGTGTTTGACATTTAGTGTCGCCAAGCAGGGCCCGTGGAGCTGCCTTTCACTAACTGGGGGAGAAAATGCATTTTTCGGAGTTAGCTCACCCACTGTTACCATATGCAGAAGGGAAATGATGGGGTGCTGACTAACACTGTGGGTAAGCTTGGAAAATCTTCTGAAAACTGAAATACGAGACTATCTTAGGCATTTCCTTCACCTCTGTCTTTCAGGTGCTTTCTCTTCCCATCTGCTCAGCCTACAATTGCTTCTGTGTTCTTTCTGCCTTCTACATTGCTTATTTTGGGCTTCTGTTGGAAACTGGCTGGAAACTAGAAAAGTGTTTGTTTTAAGCTAGACAAAACATTGGAAATATACGACTCTAGAGTGACAGGAAAAGACATAACTATTTCAATTCAGAGTTTTCCTATTTCCAGCCTTCATGGTTTTCCATAAGTTAAAAATGCATTAAGGAACATTTAGTGACATTTTTAGAAGTGTGCCATTTTATGCCTTTCTTCTCATAGAAACCGAAGAGAAATCACCATTGACAATAATGGAACAAAACCAGATACACTATTATCTTATGCAAGGATGTTTAAATTTCCACTTTTTGGCACAGAGGGATAAACACAAAATAGAAATGACCACAAACACATTATTGTTATTATGATTATAGTTGTAAGTTATAAATTATAATTGCTAGGCATACTTCTTCATTTCTATACTTCTGGTTATCTTGTAGATAACCTGCAGTGTGTTACCAGGTGAACCCCTGAGGGAACAGATCTTCTACAAAAGCAATGAAATGAAGAGATTACTCCTCACAGAAAGGGAAGAATGACAAAAGACAGAAGCCTTTCACAGAAAATCACAATAAAATGGATGTTAGCATCCCCTTGGCCAGTTCTATGTCCCTTAACCTTATTTTTCCCCAACATGCTTTCTTCCCCCTCCTCCCATGGCTACTTTGTAATAGCAGAACAACAACTCCTTTCTTTTTCAGGGTAAAAATGTCATTTATACTGTGTGAAGGAAACTGCTTCTCCTCACAGCTGAAATTTCAGCAACATTTTTAATCTGTAAAGTATTGGTTCATAATGTTTACAGCGATGGTGTGCCACGGGCAATTTAATAACTTATTTACTATCCGTCTGAGCTAAATGTATGAAGCTTTTAGATGTGCAATGAACAACATACAAAATGCCAGTTTGTTTCAAAGAACTGCATTTATACTAATTACATGCTGAAGTACAAAGGAGAGTTTAGCAGTGCTCCCCATGCTCTTTGTCGAGATGTCTGCGAGGACCCCAGCACTCATCTTCTACAGAAGCAACATCTGTTTGCCCTTTCTGAGGCCATTTCACTCAGGTTGGATGGAGAGGATTTGTTCATTTTTGAAAGAGAACGATGCCAAAGTCCCCGGAGCTGGGTCCAGAGGCAGATTCAGCAGATCTGTGTTAGCTCAGCATTGCTGATCTCGGCCGTGCTGAGCGTCAGAGCTGCTTGGACAGGATGGTAAAGTATCAGTGCTGCCCTCACACCCAGGCTGGTGTGTACAGTGCCATACCACGGCCTGCAGGTGAACACGTTTCCTTGGGAGGATGTCCAGCATGCATCCCTTAACTCTTGGCAGATTTTACCAGTCTGGTCCAACCACAAATACCTAGGAATCATTGTTTAAAAGCACAAGATCTCATGACTTGTCTTTTGCTCTACTGTTTTGAACATAATGTTGGGTTATATTATTAATTAGCTGATCACATGGAAATAAATACTTGGATTATGCTCCTGGGATGTGCAGGGAAATTACCTTAACTGTTTGCCTAAGTTTTGATTTCTTATTTGTGTTTGCACAGCTTCTAGCACAACACTGTAACCACAACATATATTGTAAAAGTAAGTCTAACAGAAGAGAAAAGCTGTGAATCCTTGGAATACAGGAACATATTAAACAATATACCATTTTATAGGTGAAAGTATTCACTTTAGAAAGGTGAATTCTTTTCTCCTTTATTTTTCACCTTTTGGAAAACTGTTTTGTCCATAAGCACATTGTGTCTTTCTCAAACATCTGGCAAATGTCTTTTAGGGAGGCCCCAAATTGTAGAACAGAGAAAATACAAATAGCATAATTATGGCTTTATTTTGGTCAGCTCATGAAATTGAAGGATTAGCTGTATGGGCCAGCTGTTAGTCAGGGAGGTGGCTCAAGGTCAGAAGGTTATTCTCTTTACTCTAAAGAAGATCCCTGTACTAGAGAGAAGAAAGCTTCAGAGAGTAGCAAATTGATGTTTTAGCTTAATCTCTTAAGAAAAGAGAATTTATGGGATCACTCATATATACCTACACATTTTGTCTTATCCCCTTCCTCACAATACCTTTTGAATCCATTTGTCAAATTCAGTGCATTGTGACAGAGATCTGAAGTTGTCAAAGATTTTTATCCCTTCATGTGTTGAGGCAGCTGACTAAAGAGGGAAACAGTATTTGTTTTCCACTGAGTGAAAGACTTTATTGGAGGCTTAGATTCACCAGATAGGGTGAGACATAATGAAGATGCCCATTAAAGGGAGAGTTTCTGCCAAAGCTCACCCTACAGACCCCAGCTGTGAAGGATCCATCAATAAGAAAACAGATTTACTTAGTTATAAATTTTACTGTAGAGGAGATGCAGCAGTACAGATAAGAAGTTTATGTGAAATATGCAGTAGTGTGTATACAGAGATGGGTGCAGTTTGCTGTGATCTGGCTCATCCTGTCCTTTGAGCTGACAGAGGCAGCCCCAGAGCAAAAGTGTGCTAACCGTGTTAATGAAGACATTTGTTTGAGCTGATGTCTGCCTTCCAGCAAGGTCTTTATTATCTCAACCACAGAATGATATCCTTATGTTTGATCTACCTGGGAAGAGAAAATGAATGCTCAGAAAACAATTCCAACAGACACTGTGATCAAAACTCTCTCCATTTCAGTTCAGTGGGGTGCTTTAACCACAGCTTGCTTAGTGGCTTACATTGAGCAGAGGTCTTATCCTGCAGCAGGAAAAGGCTGATGCTTAAATCAGGAATGACGTGAAAATGGGCATTTGGAGTTTCTTTCTGTTGAAAATTCTGGTGTCCAACAGGAGGAGAGTTTTAACTGAAAAACTGCTTGCTGTCCATTTTTACTCCTCTCTCTTCTGAAGTGTCCCCATAATGATCTCTTTGTGTGTTACTTTGCTCACTCACCTTTCCCTTCCCCTGCTTTCTCCAATGCTCTGATCTTCCTGGAACTAACTTTCCTCAGAGTAGTCAGCAACTAAGTTAGCTTATCTCCTCTTTTCTGTTACTTCTGGAGACATTTCCATTTACCATCATCTTCTGCTTCTTGTGTCTGAAGTGGCCTTGTGGGACATTCCCATCAGGCAAGCCCTGTACGTTTATTCCGTACTGCTTTTTCAGGGATCAGCCTGCTCCAGGACCTACAGGGACACAGGTACAGGGCAAGACTGATTAACCCCAGAACTGCATGACCTCACATACTGTGGTGATGTGTGCTGGGAGCAGGGAGTGAGATCAGGAGGAGGCAGGAAACACCCCTTCCCTCTGGGAAAAGAGTTGAAGGAGCAGCAGGAGTCACCAGATTTGGCTTGAAACTAGAACTGAGAGTCCTGGAGGACTCCTTCCTCCCCAGCAGCCAAAGTTTCACTCTGATCAATTTTCTCTGTAAGAACATGTTTTTACCTGTGTCACCAGCAGAGCTTTGATACATAGTGCACATAAATTGTATAATAGCATAAAACCTTCAGTAGAAAAAAAGAACTGAACTAGAGCTGTCAAATTCAGAGACTTTGATCTTTGAACAAGGCATTCAATGTCAGATGCCAGAAGTTAAGTATCTAAAATAAATATGTGGCTGGCTCATTAAAAGTGCAGAGGACCTTTCAGTGCTGTTGAAACCTGAAAATTAAACACAAAAGCCAACAAGAACCAATGCTTGTCACTCTGCCAGAAAAAGAAAAAAAAAAACCAACAACCCACCACCTAATTTAAACAGATCATCAGACTACAACCTTAAAAAATATATTTACATTTATCACTGCAATCAAAAATAAGGAAGGCCATTAAAGTAGTAAAACAGCAACTTGAATAAATAGTATGTAGGTTCACAGAAAAATGGCATTCATTTACACCTGCTGATCTTGTCACCTGTGATTGTGAAGGAGATTATAGATTTTAAACTTTACCTTGCTTACCAGGCATGCAGAAAAGTCCAGGTGTTAATAGAAGAAAATGTGGAAGTCTCTGAATTCTTTCATCTGCTCTCCAGACCCTTGAGGCAGTTTTTACTTTAAAAAACCCTCCTCAAATCCCCTTTTAGCTCAGGAAGGGGGATTGCTTGAGACTGTCCCTGAGGGGCTAGTTCCATGCTTATCTGAATGACAGATTCCTGGACAATGGGATACATGAATATCCACACTCCCTCTATCCAAGAAAACAGAAAAGTAGGAGAGCTGACAGAATACAACAGGACCTTTTTCATGGGATTATCTCAAAGTGTGGTACCAAATCTATCATCTTTTCTTTTGAGGGTTTATTTTCATTATGCATGGGATTAAGAAGATTTTCTGTCAGTGTCAAAAAAAAATAGATTTGCAGAGACTCTGAAACCCACCAAACCTGAAGATGGCACACATAAAGAGAGGTAGAGTTTCCTGAGCCCAGGCTGATATGCTAGGATCAGGATTCTTCAACTGAAGTGAATAAGATTCCTGCAAGACAAAGGTCTGTCCCTGTGTTTTCAAGAGGCACTCAGAGAAAAATAAAAATTCTTGACATGGCTTTCAAAGGATTGAAAGAACAGAAGTAGGAAATCATGTCCTCTGTGTGGAAGTGAGGTACATGCCACCCCATTTCAGCTATCTAAGGGCTAGGCATTGAATTTAAGCCAGCCATGCCAGTACTCTGTAGTTTATGAAGAGGCAGGCACCTCCAAAGGACAATTCATCTTCTCCAACGACAGATGTATATGAAGGATGAGGAGGAAGTCTGTCTTTCATCAGAGACTACTGGGTGAGCCCAGATGATGAGCTAAGGCCAGATGCTTAACCTTTAGACAGCTGATGATAAAGGAGATGAATCTGTGACTTTATCAGAAGATGAGAGGTGATTGTACTGCCGTGTGACCTGACAAACAAACTGGTTTCTGAAGAATATGTGCTATCAATTTTTTTTTTTTAATCAAGCTGTATTCTCTTCTGATAAGAAAAACACATAAATATTTGATGCTTAATTCACTGGACAGCCTTTGCATGAGTTTCTCCATTAGTTTTGGACACTTACTTTTCTGACAGCAGAACTGGAACATGTCTAGCCAAAATTCCTTACAAAGGATGAGAGAAGAGAGGATCATGAAAAGAGACAAGCTTGCTATTAAAGTACACAACACTCAGTAACTGCTACTTTAAGGATGAGGGTGTTAAGCTGCTGCTCTGATGTGTCAGCTTTTTTAAGTATTGCAGGAATGGAAATAAAAGAACCGTAGGATATGCTGAGTTGGAAGGGACCCATCAGGATCATTGAGCCCAACTCCTGGCCCTGCATGGGACACCCCAGGAATCCCACCATGTGCCTGAGAATGTTGTCCAAACACTTCTGGAACTCTGTCAGGCTGTCCCCACTGCCCTGGGGAGCCTGTGCCAGTGTCCAACCACCCTCTGGGTGAAAGAACCTTTACCTGATATCCAACTTAAATCTCCCCTGATTCAGCTTCAGGCCATTCCCTCGGGTCCTGTCACTGGTCATGAGAGTGAAGAGAGTGAGGTTTACCAGCACCTCATGCAGTCATGGGAATGGATAATTGGGATCAAGGCTCTTGTTGACCTCAGAACAATACTAATGGCACAAAACAGCATACCAAGCACTAGGGGGCTTTCTTCCATAACCTTCATACAGTTTCAAAGATAGATCTGAGAACTGTAGAACCATAGAATCAACGAATTGGATTGGAAGGGACCATAAAAATAATTTAATCCAACCCCCCTGCTGTGGGCAGGGACACATTCCACTAGACCATGTTGCTCAAAGCCCCACTTCCAGGGATGGGGCAGCAACAACTTCTTTTGACAACCTGTTCCAGTGCCTCATCACTCTCACAATAAAGAATTTCTTTCCAATATTTAATCTAAACCTACACTCTTTCAGTTTGGAGCCATTCCCCCTTGTCCTGTCACTACAGGCTCTTGTAAATAGTCTCTCTCCAACTTTCTTGCAGGCTGCCTTCAGGTTCTGGAAGGCTGCAATTAGGTCACCTTCTCTTTTCCAAGCTGAACAATCCCAATTGTTTTAGCTTTTCCTCACAGGAGAGGTGCTCCATCCCTCTACTCATCTTGGTGGCTTCTTCTGGGTTTGCTCCAACAGGTCAATGTTTTTCCTGTGCTGGGCACTCCAGAGCCAGATGCTTAAGATGAAGAATGACACAGGAACCTTGAAGTACCTAAAAACCCCTTTTGTTGTTCATAGAGTTTAAAGATTCTCATATGCAGGCCATTCACGCTCTAAACCAGCCAAACACCACACCTCAGTGCTTCTTCCTTATACAGAGCATCATCTTGCAGCTATGCAAGACTCAGCTGAAAGGCTTGTTTCTCCAAGAAGGTTTAAACACACAGGCAAAACTCATTCCATCAGCCAGGACAGTTGTGTTAGCCCTGATAACAGTAACACCTCCTGTTGGCTTCTTACATTAACAGAGAGCCTCTGAGTCGTGAGCCATTCACATGGGGTATCCAGGATGTGTTTGCACACCTTACCAGCCACGGGGCTCCCTGATAATGACAGTACTGCTAGATAACATAAAAATACAGGAGCAAACGGACCAGGTACTGTTATTCACTCTCATTAAACCATTCTTGACACCCTTCAGCTTAGCACATACTGGGGTTGTGGAACGTTTAGGACTTTTCTCCTCAGAACTATTCTCTTCCTATCAGCTTTTTCAAATTTGCCTTTAATGTCAAAAGCGAACTGGTTTGCTGGATAGGCAAAATTGCAGCCATGCTCAGTTTCCTGAGCTGGCGTGGCAGAGCCTTGTTCTCAAGAGAAGGTCCTGAGCTTTGGACCAGCAAGAAGTAGAAGGTGACTACTTGCAGCCTTCAGTCAAGTATCAGACTTCTCTGGATACAATCCTGTGCTCCTGTTTCTATCAGGTAAATGACCCACCTGCCACACAATATTTCTTAATGTACTTCATTCTCCCCAAATTTTCTATTGGAAAACTGCTTTCTGCTGTACTAAGACACTTCTGATTTCCACTCTAGGGGATCAGGATGTCTAAAAATGAAGCACTTTTGCATTTAACTTGCAGACAATGAAGCCTTTCACTGGGCCTACCTCTTTCCCTATAAATCTTGTCAGTAAAGGAGAGGAACTCACTTGTCAGTATCTAAGCCATCTACAGCTACTTATGGGTAAATCCGGGCAGGTGTGGTGCAGTTTTGTGTTTCCTCCTACAGGCCTGCAGCCATATTATCCTTTGCAGGAGACAGACAGAAAATTTATAGCTATGCAATTATTGAATAAGCTGCAATGACTCCTGGGGAAGCCTGTGTGTAAAGGAATCCCTGCAGAAAGAGATTATTTCATCTTGTTTTCATGCTAGTCTTCTGCATTGATAGTGAAAGCAATTATATCTACAGAAACTTCCTGCCTATTAATTTACTTGGGAGTGTTTTCATTTTCCTGCCTTCAGTGGAGAACGTCAAAACTATATTAAATCTGTTGATTCTCATTCATCTGCTTGACAAAGTAAATTCAATATCTACAGAATATTTCCCATCAAACGTAATTAGCCCTCTTGTAAATAACTGAAACAGCTACAATCAGTTGTCATAATTAACATATTTAATTCTTTCTCCAACTGGGGCAGCCAAAGCTGTTTGGTTCAAAGCACCAGGGCTATGACTTCATGAGACAGCAAATCTATTTATAACACTTTTAATACATGATCAAAATTCTGTAATCATATGAAGTAAAGCACTGATATAGTCTGTGTTTTGGGTTTACACACTGTGCTGGCCACTTCGTTAATTTAAGCTTGTTCCAAAAAATGTGACTGGCTGACTTAATTCCAGGAGGTCAGCTATTAGCTCTACTCCTGCTGCTGGCATCCAAATGGAATTAGCTGCTATATGATTGTATGTGCCTACCTGACCTAATATAGCCTCAAAATCCTTGTGTCACCTACCTGGACTGGAGGAGTCAGCCAGAGCCAGGACATCACTGTGGCAGCTCTCTGCACAGAGGAGCAGTGAATCTAGTCAAAGACTTTTAATGGATAATTTTGGCCTTTTCTTATGCAGAACCCACAAATGGAAAATGTTTGTTGGGGTTTTTTTTCATAAATGTGTATTTCAGGAAATGTCTCTCAGAAAATTTTCTTTTAACACTCTGTAACTGAAAAAAAAAAAAGGCTTTTAGCATAAATAACTTCTCAACTAGAATTTCAGCTAGTAAAACAGATGGTGAAAAATCAGCATTGTAATTACGTTACACACTTTTGATATTTTCAGAACATTTCCACTTTCCCAATTTGCATTTGTTTACTGGTATTAAAAGTTGGAGATTTGTTCTTTTCTTCCTGATCTGTGAAAGGGGCTTCTTGATTTGTTTTTCTTTTTTGAAAAGTCTAAATCTTACATTTTGAGAAAAACAGCTTCTCCCTCAGCATAACACTCCCCATCGACTTTAAAAGCCTGTCAGACATCTTTCTGTAGATCTGATTTATTGAAGCCATGCCAAAGGTGGACAGCACGACTCTGTGCTTACTTGACCAATTCAAAGGGAGTGTTTATGGGCAGACACTGTGGACTAGAGGATGTTATCTCTTTCCCACCCCCTGCCAGGATGGAATCTGACACTTCTCACTTCGTTGATGTTTTCTTCTCCCTTGCCCCTGGCTGTGGCTAAGTGATTGTTTATGGCAGATACTTTAAATCATTATCACCTCCTGGGCCTTTGAGCACGGCTACATAATCTGCTGTTGCATCAAGGAAACTCTTCTCTCAGTACAAAACAAGGCCAAATGTTTATCTGGTGAGATGACAGTCAAAGTGTCTCCTCTAATATTTAAAAACAAACAGCAGGGTCCCTGCTCTGTCGCAATGAGCATCTGCCGGTTGAAGCTGAGCAGGATTCCCGACACTTGGCAGTGTGTGACACAGACTCCTTGGATGTTTGTTTTTAAACATTAATAAATATTCAGGAAACTTGGAGGATGGTAGAATATATGAATAAGCTCCCCAAAATATGCTTTGTTTATGGCACTGCCTGAGCACTTAGAACCGTGGTTTGCAGTGTGGTGGTGCTGTCACACCAAGGAGAGATTTGCTATATCCCGCAGCGACTCCAGCAGACAGCTGGGCAGGGCAGAAGGAGGTGCTGGGAGCACCAGGAAGGCCGTGACCTCTCTGCCCAGCTTGGGAAACCAAAGCTTGTTTTTGCTCCCCAGAGAAGATAGGAATACGAGGGCTATGATTAGTGATTATCAGCCAACCATATCCTGGGCTGCATCAAAAGATGTTACTCTCCCCCTCTACTCTGTTCTTGTGAGACCCTTCCAGCTCTGGGGCCCCCAGTAGGAGACTGGGCATGGAACTGCTGGAGTGAGTCCAAAGGAGACTACAAAGCTGCTCTGAGGGCTGGAACACCTCTCCTGTGAAGATGGGCTGAGAGAGTTGGGGTTGTTCAGCCTGGAGAAGGGAAGGAACTTAGAGCATCTTGAGTGCCTAAAGGGGGTACGAGAGCTGGAGAAGGACTTTTTATAAAGGCATGTAGTGATAGGACAAGGGGTAATGACTTTAAACTGAAAGAGGGTAGGTTCAGATAGATACAATGCAGAAATTCATCACTGTGAGGGTGTTAAGACACTGGCACAGACTGCCCAAAGTGACTCCCCCATCCCTGGAAGTGTTCAAAGCCAGGCTGGATGGGGCTTTGAGAACTCTGGTCTAGTGGAAGGTGTTCCCTTCTATGGCAGGGGGTTTGGAATGATATGGTCTTTAAGATCCCTTCCAACCCAAATGATTCTGTGAGTGATTTTATTAAAACAGCCTCTTCTTGAATCCCAGTGACTACAGTTATGACCTTCCCAGCTCCCTGGGAAAAAGTGCTCTTTCAGAGTGGCTTCCACGAACACACCCTGGCTCTTGCCTCCTTGATTGTGCCTCTCACCCTCTTAGTTCTCCTCCTCAAGGCAGCAATATTCAGTTTTTTTAAGGGGTTAAAAGACCTTCAGCAGGCTCAGTCAACTGCCATAGCAAACCTCACAGCTCACTAAGGGTTTCTAGTAGTTTTCAAGTAGTTTGTTGGCAGAGGAGAGTTCAAAGGAAACAATGGAAGGATCCCTGTCAGTCAACTGGTAATAATTACATAGCTCCTCTTACACACTGAGGCCAGGGGTACATTCTGGGAAGCTTCTATTTGAAAAGGACTTTGAAAACAAAAGTCTCACCTATTGAAAGGACTCAAGTGGGTGTTGGATATTTTCTGAATGGAAATTGGCCCAAATTTCCAAGTCTTAGGAGTTTTAGATCATTTGTTACTAAGTGAATTAGAAAAACACTGTCAAATATTACTAGGGTATAAAATTACCCAAATATTATTAGGGTATAAAACCCTAAAATGAGAGTTTGCTTTAGAATCCACATGGAATTTCATATTGGAATTGAAGTTTAATGATTCACTTGATAAGGAGCTGGTGTTAGGGTAGCAGTTGATGTATAGGCTTAAATTCTGGTAGAAATTAAGTTCGTAAGGGCTTTGGCACTGAGCAGAGCTTTTTGGAGCCTTTTTTTATGAAAGTGGATGGAGAGAGAAGGGAGGAATAGGGGACAGTGATTAGGAAAGAAATAAGCAGGTTTCATGGATATTCCCATTCTTCAAAGGGAAGCTTGCTGTCCAAAAACATCAACAGAAATGTAATGGGTTTACATTTTTGGTTAACCATACAACACAGCTGTTACCTCACTTCACTGTTCAATGTATTGCAGGTTTAGTGCATGAAATCACTCTGACATCCAAACTAATCCAAAACATGGTAGCAGGAATAAACATAACTAAATAAAGAAGTCCTGGTTATGGCTTTGAAAGATTCCTACTGTTGCATTGCATTGAAAATGTCCAGAGTTGTCAGCACAGCCAAGGTTGACTCTCAGCATGGGTGCCTAGGAAATGTTTTAAACAGCTAAAGGAGCTGCAGTTACAGTTCAAGCCAGAGACACAGTAGTTGTTTTGTTCTTTCTATTATATTACCCCTTTCACAGTAATTGCCTGACAAAGGCAGTAGTGGGGAACAGCATAGGAGCATTTTTGTTGACTTTGCCCCTGTGAGCATGAATTAAAGGAAAAATCTCTCTGTGCATAGGAGCAGTTAAAAGGTAGCATTGTTTCCTGGCTTGGGATATCAAGGACCAGACATGGACTATAATGACCTAATGAGATTTACATTTTCAACATTCAAAGAGAGCTTGGGTCTGGCCCTTTCCTTATTCTTTTGGCTTTGCATTTAATAACCATATTGAATATGTTACCTATGCACTCATGTCTTTCAGTCAAAGTATTCCTGCTCTTGTAGTTACATCTTCAAAACCTAACCCAGCAAGTTAAGCCTGAAAGGACATTTAATCACCCAGCTCCAAAACTTTGTGAATCGGACCTGAGCAATCACATTTTCTCTTCTTCAGCTGACTGATTTACTCCTGGATAGATTTCATTCTTGCTTTGCCTGAACTTTCTAAGCATTACTCTGTGTATTTGTTTCTCATGCTTTATAAATAAACTATTCTCTGCCTTATTGGAGTCTCTGACACAGCCTCACAACAGCCTTCTTCTTGCCCTATTTTTACCTGTATTTTTTCTGTCTAATCTGATCATTATTTACCCAGCTTTGCCTTCTCCTTCCACTGCCTCAAAATCTTATGTAGTCCATTCCTTTTTGTCTTGCTTTGCTTACCTTTCCCTTTAATGACCTCAGGATATGAATGACTCCCTTAAAGTGGATCACTCATACTTACCCTTTTACTTCAGCAGTTCCAGATCGGATAGTCAGTATGGAGTTATTTTTCCCTTTTGAAGTTCTAATGCCAGTTTAAACTTCAATGTTTCTAAGGAGATAGAAGTACTAATTCCTCCTGGTATCTCTTCTGCTCACTTTTCTCCACAGCTGTTGGAAGCTTCACTGCTCCATGTTCACATTCTTGATGTCATTTGAGTTTGTTTTCTCCTTGTCTCCCACGCCTCCAGTCTTCTAGTAATTTTTATCATCTTCTTGTCCAGTATTGTCAAACTTCTCTATCTTCAAACTTTTGTTGTTCTGCTGTTAATCAACCACACACCTGTGCTATCTCTTGCTTCAATAAATGTAAGCTTTAGCTTTTCAGGTTTTTTATGAAGGTGTAGATACTGTGTTTGTCCATACCTCGCCTACAATGTCTCCTGGGGATCAAAACATTTTTTCACTATTAGTGTGTCAGTCACTGTCAGGTTCTTGTCCAATTTATTTTTTAATCCCAGTGTCCGAACAAAAAGGTTTAAAGAATGACCCAATAGTAATTTTTTAAAGCTTTTCTTCCCCCTCTGCTTTTCCCTCTGGGTATTAAAAGTATATGAAAAAGGCTGATTCAAGACTGAGGAGAGGTGATGTTACAACATGTTCTTTGATGTATAAGACAGAGTTATGTAGGACTTGAAACATCCTGAGTAGAATATTAAATCTTTGAAACAGAGCAAGAGATTTAGAACACTGTTTTTTTACCACCAACTCTGGTTTGAGCATTTTCTTCCATAAACTCTTCAGACTATGATTCCTTAATGTTATATCCTGTGCAACCTGGTCTACTCTTCAAAATACTGGAGTGCTCAAATGGCAAGAAATTAGGATCTGGATATCCAAACTATTAGATTACAGAGTTTCCTCAGTTCAATACTCCTCAGTATGACAGAGAGGATTTTCACTGTAAACTATATTTCAGATTACCCTGACCATTGAACTATAGGGAGCCACTTGCTCTACGGATGTCAAAACTAATTAATGCAAAAAGATTATAATTTTAGTAACTTTTTTTTCTAAATTTGGCCATACTTTTGAAGTGAGCAGAACACATTGTATATAGTGATTGATTTTTGAAACTCACACAGCTAATTTCATCTAATATGACTGAGAAACAATCTTTGGTGGCACTTTTTTTGTAGTGGCATACCCTGATTTATGTAAATCTAAAAGAACCAGAGGAAGAATACTGAATGGAGTTATTGGCATTCTTATCCTGCTGTTGGAGATCTAGAAGAGATTTGTTTGTATGTTTGGTTTGGTTTATTTCCCTGCTTAAGTAACATTATTTAACTGTAAGAAGGGGGAAAGGGGCAGGGGGGGAAAGGACAGAGAGAAAACAGAAACCCACATTTGTAGATTACAAACACAAAGATATTATGAATATAAATTCTGTTTCCAGCATGAGAAGAACTATGCACAAACCCTGAAACCCTTTAGTGAACAAGAAGGATTTACAGAAATGTATCCTCATTGGAACTTGGACTCTAATACGGCCAATACTTAAGAGTTTTAATTGCCTTAAGGAGGGAGCTCTGCTGTACTCAAACTGTTATTTGAAATAATAAAAATTGTTGTGAGTAGGAGGAAAGGGTTATCCTTTCAATTCCACCTTCTAGCTTGATGAGCATTTCTTTTCCACTGACTGTAGTCACAGCTACTTGCTAAAAGACTTTAATACACAGAGCAATGGAAAGGAATATCAGCAATGCATTTCTGGAGAACACCATTCATTCTGTCTTAGATCATAGCCCAAAATGAGCTGTTGATCTCACCAGTTCTCACTTATTTGCAGTATAAAACCACCACATGGTTTGGCACAAAAAGAACTCCCTGTCCAGGGAAAGCTGTGGCTTTTGAAGGGTGTAGCAGGTTTAGTATATAGTTAAATACAAGGAATACACGAATGGCAATGTTGTTTAATCACTGAACTAATTTGCACATGGAAGAAATAGGTTATTTGTGTTTTCTACCACCAGATACCTTCCTGGCTTGATTATTTTTTCCTTCTCTTTAAATTCTGTGATCCTTTCTGATGAAGGGTTTCTTATTTCCTACCAGTATTGTGGAAACAGTCTAGTTAGAGTATCTATGAGTTCATTGTCTAGATGTTTGCATCATTTACTAATAAACACAGCTGACACTGTTTTAGCTGATCAAGTTAAATTAAACCTTCCTTTCTCAGCAAACAAACCTGACCTGAAAGACAATAACACCTTGGTCTACTGCATGGCCTCTCATTATTTTCTGAAATTAATGTTAAATGAATAGGATGTTGAAAACGCTTGTTTTGGCTTTTGTGCACATGAAACTTGATTCTGCCCTAACTGTTGCATGCTAATTAACTCTTCACTATTGGAAGTCAACACACAATTACATCTTCTATGTCAGTGTTCAAATTTTGAGGAGGAAGTATTCAATTAGCATTGTCAAATGAAAATGTAGACATTTGCTATAGAGAAGGAACCTTTTGTTGATTTAGAGTCAAGCAGTGTCAAAGGCACAGCAGGAAATCGCCATTAGCCAATCTGGACTTTCTCAACATGCAGCTCTACATCCCATAATCATCAGCTTCTGAAGGAGAGCAATTTAGGTAGCAAGTCAATCCCATCTGTAACTTTGGCCAACCCATCTATGGCATGCATCCACAGATGGGATGAAGATTGCTTACACATTCCAGCTCCTGGACCTACTGCTTGACTCTTTTCTTTATCAGATGTGCCAAACACCATTGGGAGACTGTTGTTATTTTGGAGGCAAGAGATTACTGGCTTATCTTTAAAGTGAAACCAGCTGTTTCATTTTATACAGCCTATATTGCAAATATTCAAGGTTGCATTTGGTAATTGATATTTATTGCCATGTTCAGGAGATGAAATTGTTGAAAATTTGGATTAATATTCAAATGGAAGACTGAGTCATATGGAATGTTTTTAGGCAAATTTAGAAAGATGTGCTGAGTATGAGTCCACAGTTCACTTCCAAAACCAGTCAGTATTGGAGCCATGTGTCATACTTATCCCATTTTTCCACCCCACAAGTGATGCTCTGTGCTGTGGTTCCATGCAATGATTGTGAAGTCGTAAGCTCTGACCTTGTGCAGCAGCTGTATCATGGGGGAGGAATGGACTTCCAAATGTCCCCCTCACACAGCTGTATGGAAACTTAGCTCACAGATGTCTACTTCGTAGAAAAACCTTACAGAACTTACTGGAATTAAAATTTTAGATGATGGTCATGACGGTAGACTGTGCCCTTGTTTATTAAAAACTGCAATTATTTTAGTTTTAACTAAAAAATGATTAGGCTTAACATTGAAATGTGCAATAAAGATTCATTTGGTTTCTCTTGGAGATTTAGGTTAGTTGCAAACTCAAGGATTAGAATTATACAAATTAATTAGTTAAACACAGGCTAATAGAAATTATCTTTCTATTCTTACTTTTTCTTTCATTTTCCTTTGCATGTGTGTGAAATAATTCAGCTCAGATATAATTTCTATAGCTTTTAAATTGAATTGAATGATTGGAGAAAATAGTACAAATAGTAAATACTTTGTTTAAAAATGTACCTTATCTGGAGGGGGAACTTTGCTGAAAATGAGTAGATAAGTATGGGTAGCAATAAATATCATGAGGTAAATGTTAACTTAAAACAGCACCCTTTGTGTATTTATTGCCTAAAGAAGGCACATCAAGAGATAAAGCTAAATATTCCTTTAGGCTGTAGATAAAGAGTACCATAAAAGATTGAGTATGCTCCTTGCAATCAAATGCCTTGAAGAGGTTCAGCAAGGCTGCCAAATAAATTCCCTGATCTTAACCTGACTTGCTGGATTTTTTCACATGAATTTGCCTTTACATTGGTTAGAATAACTGCTGAATCCAAAGCCAGGCTAATTTTGGCAGGAAATTCCAAAAATGCTGAAAAGACTAATATGTAGGGTGATAGAATCACAACTCAGCTGACAGATGGAACCAATTCTGGTATGCTGGTCTGTACTTGTCCATTACAAAATCATCCCTGGCTCAAAAAAGTAATTCAAATCATGGAGTACTTTTCAACTGGCACATAACACAAAACCATGTGTTCTTACCTTGAATAGCAATGAATATTTAGTTTAAATGTTTGGAAGTTGCTGTCGAGTTATAAATTAGGTTCACTCCTGGTGATGCAATTGCAAATCCATGATGACAGAATAACTGATGGTATGTCACACCACTGATGAGATAATGTCATTACTGATCTACATTTTAATAACACAGCAAACACTGTGATTACTTCTCTACTGGTGACCTAATCTCCCACTTCTGAAAGAGTAATAAATATCTTGCCTTAGAGGATAAAACACACACAAAAGTAAACCATTTTAAAGGAAGTTGAAGCCATAGTTTACAAGTTTTATGTTATGCAACCTTTTGTTATGGTATGAACAGTCATCGGTTTTCCTAATTGGTAGAAAAATAGCTATGTTTGCAGTACAGCAGAAAACTGATTATTTGATTTTTACAACCTTAAAAGAAGATTTTACTAGATATTAAATGGGTGTAGCCTCCTTTGCCGATGAGATCAGAATACTAATGCAGATGTATTATTATACTTAAAAGGACCCAAAATTGAAAAGTCTGTTCTGTGGGAAAATCCAGTACTTCAGGATAAGTTTTATTCTAAATCTGAACAAAACCCAGAAAGTTTGAAGTTTCTCCTGGAAAACAAAATTCCTAAAAATTTTACCAAAGATTCTGGCTTTGGAGGTTTAGCTGCTACCCTGACTCAGGAAGACCCTCATAGTGCTGAAGGAAGTAAGCATTGGTAGCATGGGGAAGAAAGATTTCCCTGCATCTGGATAAGAAGCCCAGAAGACTAAGACAGCCAGAGAGCTCTCCCAAAATTACAGATCTCTGACAGACCTGGAAAGTTTTCCATCTATCTGCCCAGCAATATTGTTGCAGAGTATAAGGTCTTGTGAACCCAAGAAATGCCTGAGCAAGTAGTCTTAGCACCAGGAAAATATTCTACTGGTAAATTATCAGGCAAGTGGGATACACTTATGATCAGGTTTTAGGCCATCTATCCTTCTGATCCAAGTCCCCTGTGACCAAAGAAAAAATATGTAGAGATAGATAGGTTCATATTATCTAAATAAAGATTCATAGAAATCAGTATAATCTCCTGGAAAGAAAAAGGCTCTGTAGGAATCCAAATGGAAAAGTTCTACTGCAGGTTTTCTTTTTCAGACCTTTTGTCTTCTTTTGTTTCCTTGATTCTTCCTAGCTAAAAACAAACCTTAAGAACTGAAGTTATGAATTTTTTTCTCTGCGGATGAAAATAAATAAAATTTGTTGACTTTAGTATCATATGGAATGTCTACAAAAGCAGACAGGACAAAGAAATAATTCAAAGGCTTCTTACTTGCTCAGGTGCTATTAAGTGGGGCTTGAGAATTAGAATGTGGCAGTGCTTTCCATACTGACTTTTACAATGTGTTTGTATAAAGGATGAGAAATGTTTTTCTGGATATTTGTACTAATGAGCTGGAGATTTCAACATCTGAAAAAATTCACCTCTCTCTAGTGTGAATAAGTAGTGCCATAAATCTATTTTTAAAATTTTTTTCAATTTATAAAAAATAGAATTTTATATTAATGTGTATTTAATTCCTGGGGTTTCTTTCGTCAGGACAACTAAGTGTCCAGAGAGTAAGATTATCACTACAACTCACTGAATGCTTTATCTATATTGTTTGTGGATTAGGAACCTGAATTAACCATTGACTCTTTCTGATCCAGTCTGGATTTTCTTCTTCTGGAGAAAAGGAAACATTTTTTTTCTGAAAACCCCTGTATAACCAAAAATATTTTTCAGGTCACTTTAGAGCTTTGTCCAATTATTAAAAAGAATATGAAGAAAAGGTAATACATAGAGACAAAGGAGCCAAGGTTAGAAGACCAGGGGAACAGCTTCGGCAGTGATGGTAACAGATCTGTCATTCTTGGCTCTGCTGGGTGATTTCATTACTGAGAAATTAACACCCTCCTGAAGTTTAGCCTGAAAATACATGTAAAAAAGAAAACCTAAATATACTGTGGCCTTACTGTGACTTCTGGCATTATGAATTATGTTATTGAATTACTTTTTTTAAAAAATTTATTTTATTTTTTATTAGGTCTTCAGAATTTCAGACCATGTGACATTCCACTCAAACCAACGGAAAATATATCACCAGCTGGCTCTTTGTCTTTGTTATGCCCCAGTTAAAAATGCCTTTCCCTTCACTGACACAATGCCATGAGCCATGAAATGAGTTTCCTTCCCAGATTGTTGGTGCAACCTGCAAGAATGTAATTAGATCCTGGTCATGTAAACTCAAAGATGCAAAATTCGGTGTTCAGAGGCTCATTGTTTTTAAGAGAGGTACAAGTCATGAAATGTGTGCTTCAGCACATTTAAATTGTCTGGAAAATGGTTAAGAATACTAGTCAAACCTCCTAGTTGTTCAAATGTCTCTATTTGTCCCATTATTACCTTGTTTGTATGATTCTGCTTATAGCCTTGTTAAAATTGATTAAGGTGAAGACTGGTTCCAAAAGCCTCCTGAATCTGATCACTCCAAAATTGCTTGAGAAGAATTAGCAGTCAGGAATAACACATGTAATTTTTTTCCTGGCATTATGCAAGATGAGTGCAAGATATTTTGGGGGGTGGGTCAGGAAGGGTGGAGTGACAGGGTGGGAATAAATAAAAGAATGAACCATTCATGGAGCTTGCCTGTAAAGTTAAAATACAGAATACTTGTACTAGGCTATTAGCAAAGTTCATTGTATATTTTTACTGATCCCTTAGGAAGAGCTTCTTACCATCACTCTTTAATACAGATCCTAGAGATGGATGAAAAAGTTAGTGATGGATAAAAAGATAAAATTCCTCTGCTTTTATGTGAACTTAGTGTTTTGTCACATTGGTTGTTGGAAATAATGGTTTAGATGATACAAGTTAGAGTTCTGATTCAGATTTTCATAAGCAATTAAACCTGAGATTTGGTACATCAAAAACTCTTCATCTTAGATTCACAAAGGGCTGGATGTGACCATATCATCTGGAATATTTTCAATAGAATTCAGTTTTATAACCTGTGCTACCCTCTTTTCCTTCCAAGGCTGAGTCCTCCCACCCTCTCATCGAGTAAGTGAATTTGCAGGTGTGGTAAAATACTTAAGAGTGGGACCATATTCAGTTTTATTTCAAATTAGGGAGGGGTAATAGTAAACCTGAAAAATAATTTTTTTATACAAATAAGATTCCATGACATTTCATATTTCCATAATAAACCTGAAGACAGCAGGAGGTTGTCCTGCTACTTCTGCTCATCCTCCCTGTGGTAGCATCTGTAGAGAAAACAACACGGTTTTAAATTGTAACTCAGTTTGTGCTTTGCTGATGAAGGAAGCAGGAAGAAAGAGAAAGTGACTTGGCTTCACACTTGGAGAAAATGTGAGTTTTCTTGCGGAATTCAGTGTTCAGGATTTAAACCTGTACAGGGTTTTCTTCAGTAAATCCAAGTTGGCTACAGAAACCCTGATCTGACTCAAGAGCTCTTCTGACACTACTGATAAGCGGTGAGAGTTCTCCGTGATTCACTTTAATCAAACCCGCTTTC